>CM068747.1:7302250-7812417 GCA_035084275.1 Hydrolagus colliei | reverse complement strand
TGGGGGGGAGGAGGCTGCAGAACTCGTCTGGTGGGAAATGTTCCCACTTTGTGCAAATATCGTAAAATGTTCAAATATTTTATATCCTCAATATATAAAAACAAGAGACCCACGCGGGTAGTGAATGGTCTGTGCCATTGCAGAGCGGATGCTGGAGGGTGATTTATTGAACTGAATTGAGATTTGTGAATTCAGTGTGAACACTAATTCTGGGAGAGATTGTGTTGCAGGGATGGAGACTGCGCGGTAAGGAGGGAACACACGGCCGCCCGCCCCTCAGAGACGCCAGCATCACGTTATTTGGTGCAAAGGGGGAAAGGGGGCCAATCTATCTTGTGATGAACTTGTAAAGGTCATTACGAAGAAACCTGGCGCAGCTGAGAAGGCGAAGTGAATAATTAGTGCCAGGTTTGGCCTGGCCTGGCTCAGCTTAATAACGGGACGATTTGAACTGTCTGCAGGAATGAGAGGGGAGTTTCACACCGAGAGGATTGGGGGGGGGGGGGGAATTGAATGGAGTGATGTGGGGGTGGGAAGAGAGAGTCTCACATTGGAGGAGATCAGGCTGTGAATCAACAACAACAACAAAAACAGAATGACACTTGTAATAACGGCTTTCACGTCCCGAGGGCGTCCCAAGGCGCACAGCAGGTTTGCAGTTACATCTGATTTCACTGTACTTCGGCAGTCTACACAGCTCTCTGTGCATTCACGTGAATTATTGCCAGCGATAGTTGAAGCGTTGCTGTTCCCGACTGCAAGTTTTTAGATTCTGTGCAACAGACTCTTCAACGTTAAGTACATTCAAAGCAGACACCGGTCACTGTACATTTGCTGGCTCTTTGAAAGAGTGACCCCGTTAGTCAGACTTTCCACAGGCAGGAAGTTCTCAAAATTCTCAAAATCTCCCCCCCCCCCCCCCCCCCCCCCCTTGCTGCTGCCTGGTTGGCTGTCTGAAATTAAAATCACTGCATTTGAAGTCGTCGATTTGAGACACCAATCTATATTTTTTAAAAATATATCATTTCAAGTCTCTCGTCAACCTATGTTCCGATGAAAATCGTGAAAGATCCAAATACTTATCCTTGATATCCTACCTTATACATGTATTCTCTCTGTGGCTCTAACATCTGTTATGGGCGTGGTAACCGAAACTGGGCACAATATTCTAGCTGTGATCGAAATGAATGACTTGTCTGGGTTCCTGTGTCAGCATCACCTGTTTGGTAGGTTGTGTCCTATCATTCTTCGGATGCAAATCGTGACTCAGCTTCACAGATGTGATACTCGCGAATCATACACTAATAATAATAAGAATCCTTGCAGTGTTATCGCGCCTTATCATGTCTATGAGGCGTCTCAAATCGTCAATTGGCTAACTACAGGAATCTTACTTGCTATTAGATGAACAGTGGTAAGTGGAGTAAGGAAACGTGTCCAACATTTTCGCTCTGCTGGGAATATACATAACGCAGGTCTCCCGCTTGCGAGGCAAGGGCTGTAACCCCTGAGCCAGAGAAACTCTTCAAACCAGAGGAAGGGATAGCCTGTCTCTGTCATATTTGGTACATTCAGAATAAACACATTGTATGGATTAACTACATTTAAACCACAAATATGCTTCTTGACCCGGTAGCTTTCCGCCTGATTATTACCCTGAATCGATTTGAGATGGTTGGAGTCTATTATCTTTGGTGTATTGTCTTTAGTTTGCCTTTGAGTGGTGGTTGAGACAAGAGTCGATCTTTTAAAATTACTGGAAGCCGATTTTTAAAAATTAGATTCAAGAGAGAATTAGACAGTCATTTGGGAAAGAAATCGATTGAAGGTCGTGAGAGCTGGGAATAGTGTCGTTTTTATTTAAACTTTGGGATCTTTGTTTAAAGTCATGGATTTCTATCTGGTTCCCTGGTCAGTCCCCCATCCCCGTGTAAACCACCTTCTTCGAGACTTGACCCCCTAGTTTCACTGTTAGGGACCATCATCCTCACCCAAAAAAATGTCACTGCGTGTCTCCAGTATTAGTCTCTAGGTGGGGTTTGCAGGCGTAACTATCACGATATTAATTACGCGCTATTTCCGCAGACTGAGAGCTGGATTTTAAGGCTTTTCACCTTTTAAACCGTTAACAACAACAACAACAACAACAACAAGATTACATCTGTAGAGCAGCCTTCACGTCGGGAGGACGTCCCAAGGCGCTGAATTGCCTCAGTGCCTCTGAGGTGTGCACTTCGCTGGGCGGTATGTTTTTTTGGCCACCGCTCTGGTTAACTCATGGAAATCCCATTTCTCGCTCACGGTGTTTAGGAATTCACTGTGCACCTGCTTTGTGGACTCTGTCCAGTGAGACTAGCGATGAGAAACTACACATAGAATTCAGTGGGAGATTTGCACCAGTATCATTTCGCTTGAAAGTCTCCCAGCGAGTTGCGCGTTGATTCAGCCAGTCTGAATACTCTGGTGGAAAAATATTTAACAAAGGAAACTGGATGATGTTGAACGGGGTAAGTGCGAGTATGAACTAGCCGTTTCCCTGCTTGTAAAATCTACTTTATTTGGAGGAAAGGTCATATCATTGTTCCCAACGCGTTTACAGCGCTGCAAATATACTAAGAGTGAATCATATTTAATTTAACTGTGACTTTACTGTAATCGCCATTAAGGCACAGTTTGATTTAGTTCTTGACTCAGTAACTCTTCCGTGGTTCAATTGTTTTCCGAGGCTGAGGGTTACATGAGAAAATATATATATATATATATTACATTCACTTTCACTCCTCTCCGTGACTCCAGCATCTCATTATCTGTGAATAATTAGAAATAAGGACTTTAAAAGTCCATGTTTGTGTGAAGCACAACATATCATCCACCACTGTCTGGATTGTAAATAAATACATCGAATTCTGTCAATACAATGAAATGACTTCTAACTTCGCCTTTTCTAAGATGGGGAAATGTCTACACAGTGAGTGTGTGAAGTGATTTCCCCAACGGGGGCTGTGATTTTTGTTTGTGGTGTGTCAGTGAAGAGAGTATGACTCGGGTTTATACTCTGGTTCCCAGGCTCGGCCACCAGAGGGCGACATTTTCAAAGTGCAAGGCAGCAATCTGATTTTCGCAATAAGATGCAGTTTGGGAATATTTTAATTGTTCCCTTTTTGTTAAATGAAAACATAGGCCCGGTTGTTTTCTTCCTTCGTAATTGGTAATTCTGTATCATTACTATCTTCCAGATATCATAAAATGCGGAACGCAATTCATAGTTTTAACTTTTTGTAACATTTATTTCCTGGGTATCACCCGATAGATGTTCAAGAAATGAATGATTCTTTGCGCGTATTGAAAAAAAACACTGAAGAGCTATTTCCCACGGCGAGTAAATGACTTCAAAAGACAGTTGAACGCGTTATGTTGGGTTACAGACAACCATTGAATAATTAAATCCACTGTAGTTGTTAGAAACAATTAAATGTAAAAAGAAACAGCTAATTTCTTGTTGGCATTGGTGTGGGTTGATAGTTCCTCTGTTGTGACTTCACATAATACACTGCTGTTTATCTCACGAGTTGGAGTGAACCGTAGATATCACGTAGCTGCTCTAACATATTCTGTATGCGATTTTTCCTTTAAATCTAATATAATGATGCACTTTATTGTATGGGGTAATTTACTCAAATGAATTGATTGTTTCAATACTCTGTGCACTACAGATATTCGCTTACAAACTGCACAATCACTGCACTTTACAGTAAATAAATAACGTGAAGCGGTTAGAGACAGCCTCCAAACCTGAAAAATGTTATATTAAATACAAGAATTATAATTTGAACAACAACTTTACATTTGTATGGCAGGCGGCTTTGCTAAAAAAAAATCCTCTCTCAGGATCTAAGATTGCACTATCACAAAGAATTATAAACAAATTAAAACAGTATAAATTCTTCCTGATTCAGAATGCATTTTAAGAAAATCCTTATCTTTTCCATATATCGCTTCAAAAGCAGCCTTTATTTTTAAATCCCTTTCTTATTGGATATTAAGAGTTGGGGGCCATTAGTCGAATTTATGGAATATTGTCCATTTATATAATTTTCCGTTTAAAAACATGAAAAGCGATTTAATCCCTCCATATAACTTTACGTGTTAATCTGAGCAATGCAAATACAATACAATTGGGAGAGTTCATGAGAAAGAGTCAGTTTGACGTTTTACTTGTTTTCAAATTACACTTATTCTGGGTTATTTTGAAGCCCGGGAACGGAAACGAATGCAGCCCATGTCATTCGGTAAATCCTTTATTCCCATGTCACTAATATGATATTAATACTCGTCAGTATTCGGTCTGGAAACCACGCACACCGTCGTTTGAAGCTAAAGGTTTCAATGCAACGAATCCCTACAGCTTCACTTCAAACAATGTTCCTGTGGTCGGTTTAAGAAAATCTGGTTTCTTTGATCAATCTTTAACATCCAGTGTAGAGGGGGTGGGGGGAGCGGATTGCTTTTATTAGTAAAGCATTGGGTTGTGTTACTAGTCAAAATCGACTGATACTATAGATTAATTACTCTCTGTAGCAAACATATTACAACCATGTGTTTGTAACTCATCCCGAATATAATTTTCAGACCAGACTAGTGTAAGTTTAATTGCTAGTGTATGGCCAGTCATTATGATAAGTTTCGTTGTTGTCAGTCCAGGATATACAATCTGTATTAATATTGGTAGCTATAAAATAAAAGCCGAACAATATTCAAGGTTTGTCTTACAACACAACGCTAAAATAAACACTTGTGTTTAATGATTTTTAATGATACTGGTTTTAATGACGCACTGCACTCCATTAAAAAAAAGTCATGTTTTGTTGAAATCAGAAATCCTCTGTTTGAATGTTGTAAAATCCACTGTAATATTGAACAGGCAAATCTGGCAGTTTGAAGGAATTAACCCAAATACAAAAATCAAGGAACAAAATCATTCCCACACTAACACATCAACAATATAATAGTGTAATAAAAGTAATAGTTTGAATCCAATTATCCAGAACGTTATTCAAACTGGTGAGAATAATAAATAAATTGAATTAGTACAAACTAAACTGAATGGGCGGTTTTAATAATAACGTTTTGAAGTTACATTCGTCACTTCAAAACAACTTACTGTATTGCAATATCAGCTGTCAAATAGTTAATGTCTGTTCAATTAAGCCAGGGCTACATCTATATTGAGGGAATCGGTTCCTCTAACGATCTTATAGTTTTATAGTTTGCTCCTGTTCCCAATGATACTAAACCAGCAGAAATAATCTTATCCCGAAACTGCACAAACTGTCGCGACACCTGTTGACCTCCGGTGACAATATCTAATGTTAATTCAGGTCTTTGTGCTAAGGTGTTGTTCAGGGGTAGAAACTGACGCGCTTCACAGGCATTTTTCTGTTTAATAAAACTGTCCCATTGCATCTGGTCCAGATTAAAGTATCCAATATTCCAACTACAGAGGTTTAGAACAGCCATATGGACGACACGTGTGCTCACAATAAGAATATTAACCGCTTGCAGGGAAGGGTTCACTAACACACACACACACACACACACGGGCGCACATTGACATAAATATACACTGCATATAAATTACTATTACAAAGCAAAGGGGATGTACACAAGAATAGACAAATATAAAGAGATGTACAGACTCGCGGTTACAAAGTATACCCCAGAAAATGGATGTACGACTTATGATGCAGGAATACCTCTCAAAGCCATTCCCACACTAACACATCAACAATGTAATAGTGTTGTCGGTACTTTCACGTAAAATTAATTTGCAGTAATTTGCGTTTTGCGCTGAGAGACCTGAGTACTGCATATTGTTTGGAGGTTGAAATACATCAACGTATTTCGCCTACAAATATACAGTCAATTCACTTTTGAGACGTCGAGAAGACGTGCAAAACGCTAAGTAAAATACAAGGATTATTGTTATTATTATTATTCCTCTGACCATTTCTTTCGGCTGTTCTGCGTTTAGCAATGTGACATCGTGTCACTGTGACCCTGTTAAAGGGGTTTTACAACACATCCATACATACATTATTTTCAAGATAAAATATGGAACCCATCTATTTATCCGCAAATACAATTCCAAATCCCCACTTAATAAACAAACACACTTTCACAAGTCGGAGACCTATTTGGTTCAATTTTAATTATTCCTCTGTGTAGGGTTGGGGGAGGGGCGGGGGGTGGGGGGGTGAACGATCAGTATTCAGCCCTTATCCCCCACATATTTCGGTGGTTTATTTTGCAAACCTCTGAGTCGTGCGGTTGCAGGTGTAACCTGGGATTTGCAGTGTGTGCAGTGACATGGCCGGTGTGAATGTGAGACTGACTGGTTTCACACGAATGGACAGATTTCAACACATACCCGGGTATTCAATGACAGTAGTTCGGAGGGAAAACTTTTTTTTTCTTAAAAAATAACTTTATTACACAATCAACTCGTCATTTTACACAAAACATCTTCGGCTACAACGATGAGGACATAATAAATACGAGCGACGGAAACGAATGACTTACCAGGAGTTGAAAGTGAGAACACGGTTTACAGTCTTTGGCGCCATTGACTTCAAGGAAATTTGAGACGAGAATTATTGCTTGTTCCAAATTTTATTTCTGAAGGGTTTCCTGTTACTTCCGCAGAATAAATAAAAGGGAATAGCTGCAGTGGGGCTATTGCTGGGGTTACAGATGGGAGCTTTGCTTTCGTGGCTTCCGAACCATTTACTTGTTGGACCATCAGTGCAGCGAAAGAGCCCGGATCACCCGCCAGCAATTTGAGATATCAATTTACATTCAATTCATACAGAAACAAATCTAATTAAATTTATGCCCCCTTTATAACAACCCTGAAGTGAGTCAATGCGTGCGTTGCCCTAACGAATATGAAGCGTCAGTAACCGGTTGACACTACATTCCAGCCGAATATATCGATTTCATTTTAAATGGACCTGGGCTTTGGGGTAAAGGTTCGAGCCTCAACAACGTGTGTAATGACAGTTACATCAGGTAACGACATGGCAAGTGTGAGGCCCAGTTTGCTGAGGTTTGAACAACGGGAGAACCAATCATGTGTCTGGAGACACAGCAATCCATCGCAGTCCCGTTGGCTTTATCCCAAGTCATCACAGTATTGCCCAATTACTAACATCAGTGAGAAAGCCAAAGACGGGGAGAATATCTTTTCCTGGAACCTATCGCCTCCATTGCTGACAGTTCCACATGGACCACCAATCAGCCACAGGTGGGAGAACTCCTTACATCAGCCAGCCCTTCAATTCTCATCCTTTTCGTGATGAGACAGATAACGAACTTGCTTTTAAAACAAGCGTTTTAAAGATAGATCCAAACTGTGGTTTAGATGTGAACATTGAAAAGGTTTGTGAGTGTGTCTGTCTGTGTGTGTGTGTGTGTGTTGGGGGGGGGGGGGGGGGGAGTGGAGGGGGAGGGGCAACAGCGGTGATTGACAAGAGGCGAGGGAGGGAGGGAGGGAGGGAGGGAGTGCGCAGGCGCACTGAGCAGGGCCAGAGCGGTGGGAAACAACAGCTGGTACCCGAGTCTGACGTCACCAGATACTGTTTTATACATTGAAGTGACCAGAGCACAAGGGATCCCTCTAATCCCACTTTATCCAGGAAAGCCGGGCTGTCAGATCTGCAGGTCACAAAAGCAAAAACCAGACAAATAGATTGCTATTTAAATACATTTCAATGAACTATTTTTTTTCACAACCCGAGTAATTATTCCCTCGTTTGAAAGAGCGACTAAATTCATTAAATTTATCCAGCGAATTCTAGAATGAAATTGGTTAACTGAAGGAGAATGATTAATTGTAGTCGGTGAGACCTCTTGTACCTCAGGCAGCAAAGCTTTAGCCAGCTGGGATCTAAACAAATTAGTTTCCAAATAGTGGCTGTGATTTCTCCTGTATCCATTCTATTGACAACAAGTTTATACTCGTGCCTGGCACACGAATGAATAAATGTTTACAACATAATCTGAATGTACTGTGTTGGGTGGAAGCTATCCTGTCATGTTCATAGCTCTCAGCATCCTGTCTGTGATCCAAAGTCTACATTGGGTTCCAACAACATCAACAAAGTTATTATTATTATTACTTTTGTTTAGCCCCTATCACTTTGGGAGGATGTCCAAGGCACTGGACAGACAGTATTTCAGACCGGAACTGGGGTTTGGGATTGGGCAGAGTGGAGGGCAGAGGGCGAGTGAGGTTGATCGAAAACACGATCGAAGAGGAGATCCTTGAGGTAGGACTTGAAGGAGGCAAGGGATGGGGTGAGGCGGAATGACTACGGGATGGAGTTCCAGAGGGGATGGGGGAGAGTGGCTGAAGGGCCGTCTGCCAATGGTGGGGCGGACGAGGTGGGGGTCATGAAGCAGGCTGAAACCCTCTGAGAGGATGGAGCAGACCAATTAGTAGAGGTTTAGGAGGTCACAGAGTTAGGTGGGAGCATGGCCATAAAGGGCTTTAAAAGTGAGGACCAAGATCTCGAACTATTTCCTTTGTGTCATGGGAAGCCAGTGGAGTCAGGATGTAGTTCAATTAAGGTAATCATCTAGGCATTTGGACAAATGTAAACGTTGCATGTATATAAAGTGCTGAGTGCAAAATGATAAAAATAGGGAATACCACCCACACTGTCCAGTGCCTTGGGACATCCTCCTGAAGTGAAAGGCGCTAAACAAATGTAATTCTAGTAATAATAATTTTGTTGTTGTTGTTGCATATACAGAGTCAATAATCTTTGCATTTGGTATGGTAGCTTATCACATGTTCGAGATGTCTCAAAGTGCTTCACAGAATATACTGTAAAATGAATTGACTGTATTTTTTATGGGTGAAACACCACAGCCAATTGCACACCGCAGTGTCCCACAAACAGTTGTGGATTGAGTGACCATATGATTATTTTTTGAAGTGAGTTAAAATACAGATACAGATTATTAATCTAGTTTTTAATGTTAACAAGGATTCAGTGGAACTGAAGGTAGCCCAGCAGGTTAGTCTCTAATTTATTAAAACTATAATTTCATTTATATAATATCTATTTCATGCTGATTTGTTTCTATTGAACTGATCTGATGAAGTCAATAGTTATCCTACAGATTTTATGCTGGGTTAAGTATTAGGTTGAGTTTATTAAGCCTAGACTGGGCTCTAATGTGCGCACTCAGAACTTGGAAAAACAAATTATCTTTATAAATCTGGCAATGACCAAACTATTCACGGTGGTGTGTAGCCCTAATAGGTAGTTGAGTTTGAGGAGATGGCTTTATCAGGATTTCAGTTGGCATTATTGTCATCCCAAAGAATATATCCCTTAAAAGTTACTGGACTATTCAATGTGCATTTAAAGAATCTTTTAAGGAATCATGTCTAATGTAATTAAAGAGCTGATTATATGACGGGATATTTAATAAGAGTATGACATTTGAATGCTGGTTGGTAAGGTTCTATGTCTTGTTGAATATACAAAAGCTTTCCTTAGTCAGAACTAATGGAAGCCTGGAAATGTACAACAACAGCATGAATGACCATTATAATCCACACCTGAATCAGAGTGTATAAAGTAATTTGTCTCATACCCCCCCCCCCCCTCCCCCCCCCCCCCCCCCGCCCCCACCACCACCCCCAAATTGGTTCATTTGCCAAATAACTAAAATGACCGGGAAATAAATTCACGGTAACAAAATTTCAAAAGGAGGGCATAAAGCAGCAGTCAAAAGTAAATTGGGAAATCAGGCACCCTTATTTGACAGTGTTCCACTGACATTAATTGTTCAAAGTACTTCATAGCTAATTGCTGTCAAGTGTAGTGGCTGATTATTTGTAAGCAAATGTGACAGCTGATATGTGAACAAACAGCAATAAAGTGAGTGAACCTACAAGTTTCTGACCCATAGGCAAGGATGCTACCAACAAAGTCAAATTGGCATAATAGATACAAAATACTACAGATGCTGGGAATCTGAAACAAAAACAGAAGTTGCTGGGGAAACTCAGCAGGTCAGGCAGCATCCATGGAGAAAGGAAAATAAGTCAATGTTTTGGGTCTACAACCCTTCGTCAGAACTGGACGAAGGGTTGTAGACCTGAAACGTTGACTCATTTTCCTTTCTCCATGGATGCTGCCTGACATTCTGAGTTTCCTCAGCAACTTCTGTTTTTATGGCAAAATAGATACATGGATGGCCACCAAGGAAGTAATAACTTGCTTCAAGGGATACATGTTCAGGGAATGGGAAGATCAGGAACAACCACCAAAAGAAAGGGGAGGCTAACATTTCTTACATTGAGATATAAACATGTATAAATGAGTGTCGATTCAAGATGATAGCTCCAGTGAGGAGATGTAGTGGATACTGCAATTCTGTAGTGCTGAGAATATGCTACATTGTTGGAGGTGCCATCCTTCACATGAAACAATTCTGTCCTGTTTAGGTGAACGTTAACGATTTTATGGCATCATTCAAAGGGAAAAGAGTTTCTGCCAAGAGTTTCGCTGTGAACATTTTAGCTGAAGTATTTGCCTACAAATATACAGTCATTAAACTTTACATTAAAACCCCTTGAGTAATCCTTCCAAAATCATAAAATCATAGAACTATACAGCACGGAAGGAGGCTATTTAAGGTCCATCGAGTCCATGCCAGGTCTTTGAAAAGAGGTATCTAAATCAATCCCACTCCCCTGTTCTCTCCCCATAGCCCTGTAAACCCATGCTCCCAAAATAATCGTTCATGTTTCTCTTAAAAGTTGTCATAGAATTCACTTCCACCACCCCTTTCATTAATTCCAGATTTGAACAACTCACTGTGTGAAACATCTGACGAGTATTACATCAAATGCGAGATTTATGATAGACTCAGTGATCAAAATGCCATCAGTTGTATTTGGGCCAATGTTCTTTTCATATTGGCAAGATTGTCAGGTAATTTAATAATTTAAATATAACAAAGGAAATTGATGCTTCATGTTTCTGATGTCATATAGTTTACAATTGAAGGTAATTTATATAATAAAAGATTACCCCAACACCATAAATTTCTCCTTCTGCCTGGTGGACTGTATTCAAGTATCCAATGTTCAATCATACCAGAGAGGTACAGATACCACTGTATAACTTGTAAATGCTGGCTGAAGCATGTTCATGTGATGACACCAAATACATCCTTTTCGTTAGATAAAGTACAACCTTAAGAGGTTTACACAAGTTGGTGATTTTAATGTACTACTAAGCTAGTGTTTAATCTTGAATTCTTACCACTTGTGTTCCAGATGGCATCGTTTTTGTTCTGATAGCCGCTCTTCATACACTGCTCCACGTAAGCTTTGGGATCATGGCCAGACACCAGGATTTCTCTCAGAAGCGCGATGTAGGCGATAGCAAGCCTGAGAGTGTCAATCTTGGACAGGCGTTTCTCGTAGGGGAAGGTGGGTACGTGGCACCGAAGCTCGTCAAAGGCCGAGTTGATGCTGAGCATCCTTTTCCTCTCCCTGATGTTGGCGGCGTGTCTCTGCACCTTGTAGGGGTACTGGGGGGGGAGCCGGCGCTGTCTCCGCTTGCGATTCGGGGGTTCATCCGCACAGGAGCTGTCCTCTCCAGCACTCTCGATTGGCAGCGACTGAATGTCGAGATCGGTCAGAGAGCAACACTGCCCGTCAGGGAACACAGACTGACCGGCGTAGGGCGACCAAGGAGACACCTGACCAGCGAGAGAGGGACAGTCAAATACCAGACCCTCCAACTGATTTGGGAACTGATAGTTTGAATCAATTTGACCCCAAAATGCCAGCTCCCCAGCAACGTCCTGATCCAGATCAAAGAAGGTTTCCTCCATTCTGGTATCAGTGAGGTTCACTGGAGATGAGGCGATGGGTGACATGAGGACTGGGGACTTGGGTTAAATACCTCCCGGATGCACAGCAGGACACTTGTACTTAGTCTCCTTGTCCAAAAGAAGCCTAATTGAGGCACTTGGCTGCTCGTTATTTCCTCAGCTAGGGCCGAACTCAAGTTTAGCTCGATGACTACAAAAAAAAAGAACCATTTCATGGATCATTTCAATGAAGTCGTGCTTCAATAAGCATCAAATTGAAACCCAGCTCTGTACCCCCCCCACTCCTCAGCTCTGTAACCCCCCCCCCCCCCCCCCCTCCTCAGCACGCCTTAACCTCTATACAAGCGCATTAATATTTACAGATGGTACAAAGTCTTTATCTGCTCAATGCGCCCGAGTTACAGAATTGAAAACAAAACTCGGGCGCTCGGGTTGTAAAGACTTGGCAAACGTTAATTAGAATGTGACAAACTGTCAGCAACACATGATTTTGTAGAGCCGGTCAATTGGGGTTTAATTTGGGTTTGTTGCAATATAGGCTCCATCTGGAGTTTGAGTGGAATCACATATTTGGTTTTAAAACCTGTTGCATTTATTTTTGTTTTTGACATGCCTGTTTAATTACACGAAAAAAATGTCCGAATCACCTTTACATAACACTTCACGTTTGTTTTGGGTTTTTTAGTTTTTTAAAAAAACGCATTGCACCTCTTTAGTTTGAAAATAACTCATCCAATAATATTTTGTCCTACTTGCTTAGAGTCAATTAAATACCCCCAAAATTAAACAAGTTGTTATTTGGACGTCCCCCCGATGTGAAAGCCGCTGTACAAATAAAATGTGTTATTCTTGTTAAACTCCCAACGGGTTAACATTAATTTGGCTTCATTTGGAGACAGTGACACCAAGCTGTGGCTACCAGAGGAACTACAACAAAAATAATAATCATTGGATTTGATGAAATACCTTATCACGTCTTTAAGATGTCTCAAAGCCCTTTGCAGGGCAAAGTGTATTGACAGTGAATTTTGTGAACCAAACTACATACAGTACATTAATACTGTACATGTACATAATATTAATAACCCTTGCATTTGATGTAGGGCACAGCAGTGTCCCACAAATAGTCGTGGATTGAAATGACCAATTTCTTATTGTTTTTTTTTAACAGATTATTATTAGGCATTTATAGTAAGGAAACTTGCCCAAGATTTTGCCCTGCCTGGATTTGAACACAGGTCTCACACTTGTAAGGCAATTGCTCTAACCACTGAGCTACAGGTCTCCACATTGATTTAATTATACTAGATGGTTATATTATACAATTACTGAATTATTTGCAGAGTATATTCCCCTACAATTGAATTAAAAACTTATAGAGAATGTTTTTTAATGGAACAACAACAACTCTGGGAGTAGAGCAGAGTGGTCGACAGCCACCTGCCAATGGTGGGACATACAAGGTGGGGGATTTGATGCCGGCTGGAGCCTGCTGAGCGAAGGGAGTGGCTAAGGTTAGGAGGTCGTGGACAGCAAGGCTTAGAAAGTGAGGACTAGGATTATAAACTCTATCATCTATGATGGGAAGCCAGTGAAGTTACGTGAGCATGGGGGTGATAAGGTTGTGGAGCCCGGTGTGGCAGAGGACATAAGCTGCAGAGGTCTGGATGATCTGTTGCCTATGGAGGGAGGAACTGGGGAGGCCGACAAGCAGGGAGTTTGCATAGTCAAGCCTGGATGTATGTACAAACCAGGCAGCAATACCAGTTCCATTTGATTCAGTAACTGAATAAATAATCAACAGTGAAACATGCCCCTTTGTTTTTTTGAATATATATTTACATTAAAATGTAAATGCAAAAATAGGAACCCAAACTACTTAAACATTAACAACTTTTAGCATGCGCAGATTTAGAACTTTAGCTATTCAAGTTAGAGCAGAGAGTATACAACTTTCAATATTTTCTGCTTCTGTTCCTTCTCAGTCAATAGTTGCTTCAAAGTTACTCCAGTAATAATCACAAATTAATGAATGGATATTCTTAGGCCATGGTCATTTTGCAATATGTGTGAAATCACAGTAGTGAGAGCAATCTGTTTGTGTTGCATTCAGCTACAAAATACACGTTCATTAACCTTTACAGTAAAACTCTGTGAAGCACTTTGAGACATCCTCCTGATGTGAAAAATTATATATCAAGTGCTATCAAATTTCTATTAATTATTCATGACAATAATCTTTACATTAGGTATAGCATTGTTCATATCAGGAAGACATTGAAAGCATTTCACAGAATAGTAATACTATTTTTTGCATTTATATATAGCACTTTTCGCATCTTTTAGATGCTTCTAAGTGATTCACAGAATGTATTGTAAAGTGAATTGACTATCTATTTCTGGGTAAAATGTGGCAGCTAATTGCATGCACCAGTGTCCCACAGACAGTCATGGATTGAAGTGACCAATTTTGTATTGTTTTTCTCACTTTACAGAATGTACAGTAAAGTGAGGGAATGCATCTTTTTTAGGTGAACGTTATAAATGTTCTACATTTCTCAAATTTGTAAAATGTTTGCCTCTTAACTGAACCATTCAGAGGATGTAGCAAACAACCTGTAGGAAATATCATTTTAGATCTTAGTGAAGAATGTACACAGTTTTCAAGTGACTCACTTTTGCACATGATAACAATGCGTTTCAGCACCAGGCGCTGTCCTATCTGAGATAGGAGCTAATATTGAGCTAAAGCGCAGTAGAATCCCTTTATGCTAAACTGACTTCCTTAAACTGAAAGAAATGTACATCAACCACTCCCCATATAACAGCAATTCAAAGTTAAACAGAATACTCATCTACCATTCAAATTCATTTTTTAATGAAATATAATTCAGTTATCCAAACTATATTTGGGGATGAAGACTAAACAAATTAATTGCAATACTGTGAACCTTTAAAGACATATATTTGGCATGCAATGTGTTTAATATTAAGGTGTTAACATTTAATATATGGAGCACTTGCCTCACCGAGGTCCGATTCTCAGCAGGGCAAATTTCCTTACTCCAAACACCTCTGTTTACCTCGCAATAAGTAGGAACCCAGCTGTTAGTCAATTGGCGATTGCTTTTCTGGGGTAATAAATAATCCCTTCAATAACAAAAAATAATAATAATTTGGTTACTCAATCAATGTGTATTTGTGGGACACTGCTGCGCACAATTAGTTGCCATGCTTTGCCCATAGAATGCACAGTCAATTCACTTTCCAGTATATTCTGTAAAGGTTTTTGAGATTTCTTGAAGACATGATAAGGCACTATACCAAATGCAAGTATTATTATTATCCATTTGTCTCATGTTTAAGTACTTGTCACATAAGCAAAGTATAATAGTGTTAAAACATTTATTCTTTCATGAACAGTTTTTTCTGAATATTCTTCAATGCTGTTAGGGGTATACTATAGACCACCAAATAGTGGGAAGGAGATAGATGAGCATGGGAAGTCTTCAAGGAGGAGACAGTTTGGGGACAGAGTGAATACATTCCAACAAAGGAAACAAGTAGGGCATCCAAACCTGCTTGGATGGCTAAGGAAATTAGGAAAAGTAGTAAAAATAGTGAGGAGGATAATAGCTGATTGTAAAAGGACACAAACAGAATGGTAATATGGGCAGACACATGGCAGATGAAGTTTAATGTGGAGAAATGCAAGGTGATGCATTTTTGGAGGAATATAATATAATAATTTAGGAAGAATGAGGAGAGGCACCATAGGCTAGATAGCACAATCTTAAGGGTGGTGAATGAACAGAGAGACCTGAGGGTTAATGTAAGTAAATCTTTGAAGGTGGCAGGACAGGTAGATAAGGCTGTTAAAAAAATCATACGGGATACTAGTCTTTATAAATAGGGGCATACAGTACAATAGTCAGGAAGTTATGATTAACCTGTATAAAATGTTAGGCCTCAGCTAGCGTATAGTGTTCAGTTCTGGGCATCATACTTTAGGAAGAATGTTAAATCTCTTAAGGCAGGTGCAAATCTTCATCCCTCAGGATAGTAACCAATGTTGGGTAGCTACAAACACCCTCCAATATCATTCAGAGCTAATAGGGATATAGGGAGGAGAGTATAAAGGTGAGATGATTAGCAGGTATCATCATCTTAATGAAATGCTGTCTAGCTGTGATGAATCTCAAGTGTGCTACCCCAGTAATACATGTGCTTGTTTGCAAGGGTGAGACCACCCTCCATTTTGGGGAGATGGAGACGACATAATCGTATCCTGGGCCTTTTATCTGACCAGATAAACCTCATTATTTGCCAGTCCATATGTTCAAATAGTCATGCTGGAAGTTTTACTCAGAGCATCTGGAACAAAATATGAAGAGCATTTTTTAAAAAATTTGATCACTCATCGCAACAGCAAAATAGGGAGTTTGAACATTTTTCAATATTGTTTCATTGACTCACCAACAGACAGCAGTAGTTGCTGTTATACAATTGATCAGGCAAAATAATAACTTTTTCTGAATTGTTGTGGGAGCTTCTAAGCTAGTTCTAGGCCTTCCATTTTAACATGATCTGATTTCTCTCTAAATCCAGTAATGTTTTGAAATATAACAATGAGAGAAGTCTCAGGTTCTGTTTGAACAAATTATGAAAAGATGCTGGCACTATTTTCCACTAATTATACTGTATTCTGCTGCTATCAAGTATACTTAGGGTAAAATTAATGCTTCTGAGCCTCTGAGGAATGAAAAGGTGCATAATCCCAGCAGGAAGACAGCCCCTTCTGACAGGTTCACAATATATGAAATGTTGAGTGTTTATATGTAGTATGGTTAAACAACCAGGCCTGTCACAAACAGATCCTGAGGGCTCTTTGGCCTCTGCCCAGATTTACGTCCATGGGCTGCAGCATATTTTGGAAGTGAATTTATGGCCGAAACAAAGGGTGGTTGTTTTTAAAGACTGTAAACAACAAGTTGTCCTTTAATTTCTTTTTGTTGAGGCTTTGTACTCTTTGCACAACCTACACACGACCTAAACACGCCTCCCTCCCCATCTATCTCTAGTTTACGTCTTGGTTACATATCTCAGCTATCAATAGAGCAGGCAGCAGAGCAGTGGATTTCAAAATCTCTACTGCTGTCAGTTTGGTTGGCTTCTGAGATGTTTGGCTGCTCTGTGGGACCTCATCCAGGTGGAAATTCTTCAAGCTATTTGACCACTCAGAAAAATCACAGTTTACCTTAATGCTGCCCTTGCTGGATGCCCATGCCCAAGAGACTGCCAATAGCTATCTCCAAATTGTAATTAGGAGCAGAAACCCTAATCCTGCCTTACATTTGTTTGACCTTTACTAATATGGGAAATTAGGCAAAATGTATTGCACTCCTATTGCCCTCTTGATTAGAGATTCGTTGATACTGAGTTGGAAAACACACCTGGGACCATTCAGATCTGTAATTTTTCAATTTCACAGGAGCTGGTCTGAGATCCAGAGAAGCGCACATCAGGAGATGAGGGGAGCAGGCATTTGTCATGGAGCTTGGTATTTGATACCCAATGTTTCAGTGATTAGAGTCAGGGCTTCTTGAGGGGAGGGGACAAAACCAGTATCCTGTTTCTATTAATAATTTTAAAATATGCGCTTCTCGAAATAACTTCAAAATGTTTAATGGATACAAGCATATGTTTTGACGACACCCCATAACCTTAAGTTAAGTCGGAGTCATAATAGACGTGAAAAGCGCTATATCAAATGGAAGAATTATTATTATTATTAATACATAAAATGCTGGTATTTATGAGTTTGAGCTGGGGAGTGAGCTGACCCACTTGTTTGTTACAAGTCCTATCCCAAGGTACAATTCTGCTGTCTGCCCAAAATCGAGTGTTTTATCCCCTAGTAGTTCTCTCAGACTCAAAGTATACACATTTATGCAGATAGTAAGTTTCCATATAAATCCGGCCTCTTTCAGACAACAATATCCTTTAACAGTTTCTGCTACTTGTGGGAAGTAAATGACCAAACAGTACCATGCAAACAACAAAGGCAACATCACAACAGATATCAGTCTCCATTCAAATGAGTTTGCAGATTCCCTGGTCATGACACATTAAATCTGTGTTCTATGGCCTAGTGTGCTCTCATGCTCTCTTCTTGATAAATAACTTAATTTAGATAATAAGCTACTTGCAAATTTAGAATAAAATCTAGACGAGGACACTTTTTCTTTCTCTACAGATGCTGCTTGATCTGCTGAGTGTTCCCAGCGATTTTGGTTTTTGTTTCAGATTTCCAGCATTTGCAGTATTTTGCGTTTTGTTATACAATTCAACCTGGGGACTAACTATATGTCACCTTGCTTTAGTTGCCTCTGGTGCAGAACATTGTGAGCTCAAGACCCATTTTTGATCCTTGAACTCATAATCTCAACTGACATTTCAGTGCCGTGTTGCAGGGACACTACACTATTGGTGATACCACTAAAGTCCTCTCTGTTAAATACATCATGATACTGTTTGAAAGAAAGGGAATTTCTCTCCAGCCAACAATCCTCCATTGTCATTCACCTCCCAATTGTTTATGGGGCCTTGCTATGTGCCATTTGACTGCTACACTTTCTACAAATAATAAAATAATCTTTGTATCTTATGCTACAAATAATAAAAAGAATCATTAAGCTTTCCATGTCAGAATGATGTCCCTAAATTGTTAGATTGATTATTGTTACATAATTTTTCCAAATGAATGAATTGGTGATCAGCAATTGACAATGGGGTCTGATCTGTCAGAGTCATATGTTTGTAATTTACTAATCCAGAGATACACGTATGCTTTGTACATAGACGACTTTGTAGTTTATGCTGTTTGTGTATAATATGGCACATATGAGGAAGGTATAAGGTGGAAGGTGCCTCTGATGTGTTAAATCAAAGCATGGTCAATGGGGGGACCAAAAGGGCCAGTTAATGACCTCTGAAAAGAGTGTTCCCATCAGCTAACCGAGGGTTGCTACAAAGAAGCTTGTGGCCAGCTGCTCTTTCTTTGTGGGGCAAGGAGAACAGGATGGAGGTCAGCATTTGTAGAAATCTAAAACAATAATTAAATTGGCAAGACTTAATATTTTCAAGAAATAAGCTTTGCATTTTAACTTGTGCGAACAACACTGGTAAATATTCAATTATGACTGAAATTAGGGAAAGCATGGAGTGTTTGTAGAACAGCTTCACTTTAAAACCATTCTCAATCCAATTTCAAGAGAGAGTGTTAATATTTTCCTCAGGGGAGTTTTCTGAGTTTCAAGCCAAGCTGATGTGTAATACTTTCCAAAGTCAGGAGGAGACTTTGAACGTACAATGTAATGAGGCTGGCAAACAAGTGGTGGATAGTACAGGTTGGAAAAACTATTGCAATAAATGGAAACTCACTCATGATGATTAGTCCCAAAAGAGGTGTAGTGCTGGGATCAGTGTAGTTTGATATTTTATTGCTTGTATTTTATATACTGTATAAATCCTTGCATTTGATATATCATGTGCCTTATCACATTGTCAAGACATCTGAAAGGATAACCGGTGAAGTAGGATGACTGTGTGTATTTGGTGGGTGAATGTTTCAGCCAATTTGTGCACAGTAATGGTCAAATAGTGCTATAGGATCTTGAACATCCACCTGGACAGGCGAATGGAACTGTAGTTTATTGTCCCATCCTTTGACAATGCAGGGCATCCTCAGCACTCCATTGAAGTATCAGCAAAGACTAAATGAGTTCCAAGTCCCAATTTGGGGCTTGAACCCATAAACCTTCTGACCCAGAGCTGAGAATGCTACAAACTCACCCAGGTTGCCACATTCATGTTTTGTGAAGAATATTGTTATAAGCGATGATGATTTAAATGTTTGCCACATTATGAATAGTATGAGTAGAGCTTTCAAGGCGGCTCCACTTTAATACTAGTTTCCTCTGGAGAGAAACTAGCAGTGTAAAAGTGATGTTATTCACATTCCTTATGTCTCTCCCTGTGTATGTACACAAATCATTTTGCTGTAAAACACAAGAATTCTGGTAAATATAAAAGGAACATCTGCTAGACATTTCCCATCCATTTGTTTAAACTACATTTACTTTTCATTAACTCCTTGTACTTATACAATAGCTTTCACAAAGGATGAACATCTCAAACATTTCACTGAAATGATAGCGAGTAGGGAAAAGAGAAAGGAGAATTCATTGTGTAGACCAAAGGGAAAGATGTTTAAAAGGGGGTTGAAGGTATGGAGAGAAGGAGCACAGCAACTGAATTTGGGGAGAAATTTCCAAAGAGCAGGGAAATTGTGTTTGAAGGCTATGGCTCCATTTGCAATGGTGTTCCAGGCTGCTACTGAATTCCTATTTTGTTCTTGTACTTAAAGGAACATCATGCCTATAATCCTGAAATGTTATTCAGAGCAATATTTAAATTCCTGATGTGAAATGTGTAGTCGGTATATTTATAATAATATTATAACCATAAAATCTTTACCCTCCTACCCCAAACCCCTTCATTCTTCCTTAGTGTTGAACTTACTTGAAGATTCTAGCCAGTTAATGAAATGCAGGTCTTTTAATAAAAATGGTATCCTAAAGACAAACTCCATGATCCAGAAGGCTGCTTGTCATCTTTTCCAACTTCACCAGGCCTCGCAAGGCTCTGAAGTTAGGGGTTAAGTCATCTTCGATTCACTTCATACAGCTTTATTCTGCACCTATCCATGCTTTGTTTGATTTTATTTGGTCAGCTAGGTGTCTGAGACACACTGAAATATAAAAGCATTGGTTAAAAGCATCTAAACATGAGAGTTATACCTATTAATTTCACCTACCACCTATGCATTATAAATTACTCTTAAAATCATCTTACTAGGATGTTTAATGGTATCAATGGACCACAGAACTGCAATGATATCAGGCTCTCCATTCCTAAACCTGTGGCTCAAAATGCTGTCTCGTCATAGCGTACAAGACCAAAAATGTAAGATTATCCAAAACTGTGGAAAAGGCTTCAATTTAGTCTTAATTGTGGAACTCTTGTAGCTCAGTGGTTAGAGCACTCGCCTTACAAGCATGAGACCTGTGTTCGAATCCAGGCAGGTCAGGGCGAAACCTTGGGCAAGTCAGGGCGAAACCTTGGGCAGGTTTCATTACTCCACAAGCCTAATAATAATCCATCCCCAAAAAACACAATAATAATAATCCTTGCATTTGATATAGCACTTTTCATGTCTTCTAGAGGGACGTCTTAAAGCGCTGTTTGTGCTTTGAACCATACCCAGGTCTAACCACTGAGCTACAGGACTCCACTGAGGCTGGTGGCTGAGGACAGCACATAGTTAATTTGTAATGCTCCACTAACATTTCCTTGTCAAGTCACACAAAATGATCTCTCGTTGGAACCCTACTCAAGGGCACCCACGAATGAAAAAAGTAGAAGAGGAGAAGAAGCAAAAAACCTATGTGTGTAAATAGGATGTGTAAACAAACACGTCTTAATCAGTTCCTGAGTAAATCAGTGCAATTATAGCTGAACACCATCTGTGTATGTGTAGGTTGTATTGCATATGAGAGCTCCACTATTTGCAAAGCTGCACCTTGTTATATTCTGGTGACTGTGGTTATTTGTCAAACAGAGGCAATGCCACATAAAGTAGTCCTGAACTATTCCCAGATCCCACAAGGGCACAATGCTTTGGGAACTGCAAATCTCTTCAGAGCACTTTTAGATCACAGTTTGTTTCATGTGAACCAGGAAGTTAGCGTGGCTGGTGCATTCCACATGATGGACTCCCCAGATGACTTCAGTACATTTTCTTCTCTCCCCAACACCCGCCCCCCCCCCACCCCACCCCCGCACAATCACTCCCTCCAAATGGTGACAATCTGGCAAAGTAATTAACACCAGACATCCCTGAATACCAATTGTTTATTAAAATGTAATTTGACGTTGCCTGCATTCCAGGAGCTCGGGGGGAATTTAAAAGCCTTTTGATGTGTTTTTTTGCCAGAGGCATCTATTTGTATGAGAGAGTTTTATTTTCACAATGCATTCATCATATGACTACCCATATGGGTAATGTGGAGAATATGAATTGGTCATTAATGTGACAAAAAGAATTGCTTTGCCAACAGGAGAAGTCCTATATTTTGAAAACAACTCAGAGTTTTTGCATTCAGTGTCTTACAAATACTGTACTATTAGAATCCACATGGAACCCTATCCCAAAAAGCTAAAGGTAGTTTGTTGAAAAAATTAAATAAAATATTATTGGGAGCGTTTGAATCAGGTGAGAATTAATTTACCAGTGTGGGCATGGAAAGTCTTTATGACCTTTACACTCTTGAGAGGGGAAAGAATCTAAGAATATGATTTCACTTTAGGGTGCAATAAATCTATTTGTAAGGCAGGAAGAAACAAATCTGAAATGTACCTAGTGTTTCCGCTTTATTTGGTACAGATGATAGAACCCAATAGATATACCCAAAGCTTTTACTGAAACAGTACCTCAAATGTATATTGCAACATAAAACAAAACAGTGGATTTCTGTCCATTTGCTTTCATCTCTGTAGCTTCTGCCCTTAACTATAGATAGGTAGAGAAAGCTCTTAGCCTGTTTGATCATAACCATCCGAATTTTTTTTGGGGTCAGCCGGGTGTCTGACACATGCGGAAACCCATCTCTAACCTACTTAGGTCTTCCCATTATAGCCTTAAGCTAGTTTTCTCCACACTGCCCTGTAACCAACAGACACTGCTCTGTAACCAACAGATATGTAACAGTGACACCTTTCAGGCCTGTCATTCCCTTCTCAGGCTCCCTTAGTGATAGTGGATGTTGCTGGTCTCTTCTGGGTAGATCCCACATCGATGATTTTCCTAACATGAGCTGGTGAAGCAAGAATGTTACTATAATTGGCCTCCTGTTTCTGAGCTAGGGAGCGTCGCAGTGTCTGTTCCCAATCTCCATGCAGTGAATACTGCATTTGTGCCTTGTGCAGACAGATTCGGATTGTCTGTGAAGCCGTTTGTTATCAAGTAGCCTATCAATACTTGGCCTACACTCACACGTGAACAATGGACACTAGGACATGCAGCTGCTAAATGATGAATGGATCTCATGAGTGTGGAAATGAGGAAGAACAAAAACTTTGAAATTCCCTTTCAATAGAAGAATCAAGCGGAGTAATGATTGTTGGCAATGAGTTACAAAACAATAATTCTAATGAGTGGTTTAGATTTCAGGTGAGACTGAATTACTTCCTGACATTTATTGCCAGCACTCATTATTCCTTGCAGTCTAACACTATTGTAGTCTATGGTAAACTTTTCTAAAACTACATGTTGTAATACTGCTGGATAGATGATGAACAGTGTGCGGCAAAGACTGTGTAGTGTAGGCTGTGGTGTATCTTTCCACGGATACAAGCCTAAAAATTGGGAAAAAGATGAAGATTTAATTCCAGAGAGTCCAGCTTTATGAGGGAACACACCAAGCATGAATCGTTCATTCGTTAATGTCACTTAAGCAGTTTAATGTCTTATCCGAAAGACAGCATTTCTGACACGCAGCATTCTCTTTGTACTGCATTGAAGTGCCAATCAGCATTTGCAGAAGAATTATGAATTCAAATGCCAAAAAGGGGCTTGATCCTTTCGTGCTAGAACATTATACTACCAATTGGGACACGTGCACATAATTTCGAAATTTGTTAGAACTTTTGCTCCACATTTGGTGACAGAGAAGTTGCAACCGTACATTAGTGACTGGAAGGATAATTTCCTTGGAGCTAAACTGGCGTTCCTAGGAAGGGAATGTCGGAATCGAGCCAGCCCTCTGTGGCAATCTCAGTAATCCTGAGCCAGGCGGATCTGCAGTATTCCAGGGCTTTGCTGATGGCAGCACAGACAGCCTGGCTCATTGGCAGGACCTGAAAGGCAAACCAGTCACTGAAGGCAGGAAGTCATCCTACTCAACTCCTGTTAATCCTGCAAACCAAAGCCATAACTGATAAGGTAGTCCTAGCTGGATAAGCAGCAAGAAAGCTTGCCAGATAGCAATATTAATGGCAAGCTATGCAGTTTTAACTGGGTAGACTCCAACAGTACCTCTAGGGTCCCCTTACCTTGGCTCTTGCCAACCTGCGCCTAGTACTGGGTGACCAAAAAGTTGTGATACCATTACAATGTCTAATAAATCTTAAAGAAATGATTTGCTTTAAGATAATATGCTAACTGAACAATGACGCTTTTTGGTCACTGTGTACATTCTGGAATTAGGTAAACTCCGTAGAGGGAGTGCAAATTTCATTCCAACAATCTATAATAATAATAATCCTTACATTTGATGTAGTGCTTTTCACGTCTTCTAGACATCTCAAAGTGCTTCACAGAATATACTGCAAAGTGAATTGGCTGTATATTTGTGGGCGACACGCGACAGTGTCCCACAAACAGTCGTGGTTTGAAATGACCAATTTTCTTTCGAGGGAATAAATGGAGGATAAAGGGCTTGGAACGTGTAGTCACTTGTGGCACTACTTATGCAAGTAAACACCAGCTCAATAATATGCACCCCAGGGCTGGCAATGGAAGTAAAATGGCCTTGTGCCAAGCATACTGGCTGAAAGGCAAAAGGTCAAAGGCAATCAACAGGCATATTACATATTACTTCATCTCTTTGAATTCTGTAATCATCCTGGAATTTACGAAAATATGTAAACAGAATTGGATTTTTAAATCGTAAAGTAGTTATTTGTTATCTCCATCATTTCAATGTTCCCATCCTTTTTGGACTTGTTCAGCACATCCTAATACAGTACTGTACTTTGCTCATGTAGCTATTTTTCATTTGTGCTCAGAGATTGTCAGTGGGCTGTTCCAACTGTACATACATTACAGCTCTTGGTAATCTCCAGTTTCTCATCCAAGTTGCTGTTATTAAGTGCAAGCCTTGCTCATTATTATTGACAGGACATCCTACCATGCAGCTTGTTCCTCTCATTACTTCATATTCACACACATGCAAATATTCAGCAGAGGTCTCTGGTTAACAATTGGAACAGAAATCCTGCTCCTATTTCTTCTCTCCTAAGTTTAGGGCACTGGGGTCAATTGTAGCACCTCAGCAGCTGCCCTGGACAAGATCAATAACCAACTGCATCTTTCATGGTATATTGCTGGGGTTCCTCTAGGCAATGGGGAAGCTTGTAAAGTTGTCGTGTTGTGACTTGTAGTGATCCTCATCCCAAACTAATACCTACTCTTAAGCAGCTCATTTAAAATCTGGGTAATATACATTTCATCTCTGATCCATTCTTATGTGCACTATTAGAACTGGCTAACAGATTGCTGTGCTCACACAATTATACAACATTGATCCTCCTCAGTAACTTTATCATCATGGTTCACCAACCATGTTCAAAAGAAAAAGAATAATTAAGAACATTATTTCTTACGGGGATAACTAACATCCATCTGTTCCCGATAATCCTCAAGTTATAGCAGAAAGCGTTCCTTCACAGATGTGCATTCCCTGCGTAAGTGTAAGCCAACTTTACTTGGCACCAAACACATCTCTCACATTGGCTCCTACTTTCCTTTGTGTGATTATGTTACTTCCTTCTCACTATTCTTTGCAACACATCACTTTTCGTCAAGATGCAGCAATCAGTGTAATTTACCAGGAATACAACAGTAATATTTGATTACAATACACCATCCAAAATATCAATTGAAGATATAAAGAATTGCATTTATATGGTGTTTTGTGTCAAAACATCTTAAGGCACTCCAGAATTATAACTTTTTATAGGCAAATCTGATAGCTAATGTGTGCACAATATGGTCTCACAAACTGCCCTGAAACAAATGACCAAATAATTTAGGAAATTCTAAATTTGGAAATTTAACGTTCACTTAAAGAGCCACAGACGAGATGTTGGTTTAACACCTTTTCAAAAGATGGCACCTCCACAAAGAGAATGTCAATCTTGACTGTGAGCTCAAAGTCTCAATAAAGGGCTTCAATTCACAACCTGTTGACCCAGAAGATCAGTCAATGTGGGACCGATGCGGAAACTCATTTCAATTTGGGGAATTCTATTTCCCGCATGTCTCTGAGTACAAACGAATGCATGCTGCAGGTGTGATCTGACATTGGCTTTGGTACTGTCACAATATTGATGTAATACATTCTTAGAATAACAAATCAAAGAAATACTTCACAAAAATTATCTGCTGAGTTACAAGTTGCAGGAATTTTCTATAATGCTTTGTCACAGGTCGCTATTGAGGCAGTGATCATAGCATATAGAAGCATTCTTATACCATGCAGTCGCCTTTAAAAGTACCCAATCAAGATTTTCTTCGTTTTTTTTCCTGTATGTCAGACAATGTCGAGACTTGGTCTTGGAATGGAGATCTCAGTGGAATCGAGATCTTGGGGTTACAGATCATTTACAGGAAGAAAATGCTGTTTATATTATCAAAATAGCCACTCAGCAGTCACACTGCTTTTTAGACACCAACATTTAAAAAAGGAATGATACAAAAACCAAGCAATACAATTTTTTTTAAAAATGTTAATTAAGATTAGCGGCTTGGGACATCCTCCCGACGTGAAAGACACTCTATAAATGTAATGTTGTTGTTGTTGTAAGATTAGATCGTTCAAATGTGGGAGCTAGTACCAGTACAGGCTTGATGGGCTGAATAGCCTCATTTTCTGCTGTAATTTCTGTGATTTTATGACACAATCTTACTTAGGATTTGATTACTATATTTTTGGTCAGTTGGGTATTTATGTGACACACGTGGAAACCCACATTTCAGGGTATCCAAACCAGCCAAAATCCTGCATAGGAATGCCTTCATGCAAATTTGAACATGCTAGAAATGGAGTATGTACTCTTTCCCTGAAGGAATATACCCAATTTACTGAATTATGGAAATTATAAGGTATAATCCAAGTGCAAAGCTTTTTAAAATTTGAAGTCTTGGGTTGACAGCTCATCAACAAATGCAATAATCTGATGAGTAACAACAACAAAATTACATTTCATGTCAGGAGGACGTCCTAAACTACTGGACAGTCATTGTTTCAGACTGTAAATAGTTTTGTAAATACAATAGTCATTGTAAATAACTAACTTCGATCACTTCTACATCTGGTTCGTTTTTCAACAAAAAAAATCATTCTTCACTCTATGAGATGACTCTGTGTAGCATAACAGTTGGGGAACAAAGCATTATATTGTAATATGTGGCCTGCCTGCTTCTGGTGATTAGCTATTTTCATGTAATTAATACCAGTGTAAAATGGACTGCTTCAGACTCACCAGTGAGGCCAGCGCAAGAGAATACAGTAAAGATGTAAAATGGAATCTGAATAAATCGGGTGCACTGCTGGAGAGAGAGCTGTATTGTTGGAGAAGCCTTTGTTCAGGTGAGATGTTTAATTAAAGCTAAGGCCACTTATTTTGGTGAAAGATCCTATGATGCTTGTCCTTTCCAGATTAATTTGATATTCATCTCCTGGCTGTTTGTGGGACTGAACTTTTGCTGTATTTGTTTACAAAACATTACATTTGACACTAATGTAAAGCTCTTTGAGGTGGTTTCACATGATAAGGTGCTGTATAAATCCAAATTCTTTATTACTCACGTGAAGTTGCTATGAGCAGACTGGGTGACCAGACACACAAACCAAAACCCATCGTAAAAATTGCTCGGCCACTGAAACCCAAATCCACCCAAAACAAAACACTGAGCAGTCCTAATGTTCAAAAAACTATGATATCATTTGATACATGGATGGGGAAATATGATCTGTCCAAGCTGATATTGAGAATGCTTGCCAAACATAGTCTGTTTAATATGATCCATCTTACCCAAGGGCTTCAATGAACCTTGACCACTAGTTTCATTCACTCCAGCCAACCTACCTACAACATTTAATGGCAATCTGTAAAATATGCTTTCCCACTGTATTAACCTATTAATCTGGTTTCTCTTAACTATAAATATGCTTAAGACTTTTATTTTTCATTCCTATTTCTGGCATTATATACCATATTATTTTAAGAAGGGCAGTGCACATTCTATATCCTTTAACTAGGAGGTGATTTCATCCTTTGATCTGTACGCCTCCACAAGGTGATACGTTTATCATTTTAGGGAAGGCACATTCAAGATCTCTGGTGCAATTTATGATGCAAAGATCTGTCTCACTACTTAGTTACAAGAGGCATTCATGCTTTACCCTATGTGCTATAATTAACCTATTAACATCTTTTCTTTGAATGTACTGGGCATTGATCACAGTATCAAAACTTCAGCACATGTTCAATACAATAACAACAGCAAAATTACATTCAATAGATGTCCAAGGGATATTTACTGGTGGAAGGAACACCCCCAATGAGCAGGAGTATTTGTCTGTCTAGAGACAAGTGAATGATGGAAATGTTGTCACAAATTTCATGCTGATAGGAGATTGCTTTCAATATCATAAGAACATAAGAATTAGGAGCAGCAGTAGGCCATTCAGCCCCTTGAGCCTGCTCCGCCATTCAATAAGATCATGGCTGATCTATTCTAACTCCACCTACCCGCCTTATCCCCATATCCCTTAATCTCTTTACCCACAAGAAATCTATCAATCTCAGTCTTGAATATGTTCAACAACTGAGCATCTACAGACCTTTGGGGTAGAGAATTCCATAAGTGAACTACCCTCTGAGTGAAGAAGTTTTTTTCTCAACTCAGTGCGAAAGGGCTGAACCCTAATTTTAAGAGTGTGACCCCTGGTTATAGTTTCCCCAACCAAGGGAAATAGTCTCCCACTATCTACTCTGGCTTGCCCCTTAATAATCTTATAGGTTTCTATGTTTGCCCCTCCACCTAGTTGGCTACTGGGCAACTGCAGTCAAGATTTTTTACAGTTGGCTCCTGTTAACCCCACTTAACAAATAGGATGGTACTACTTGGAAAAGTGGGAAGCTTGTTTCACAATTTTTACAGTAACAAACTAAATGGTTTCAGCTGATTAAATTATAGTTGTACACCAAGACTTGGCTCTTGTCATCTGCTTTCTGGGATTGGGTAGTAGGGAAGATCCCTCTGGGAAAGGAGCTCTATTCTATTCCAAACACATGGAAATTTCCATGCAAATGTACAACTCTTAAGTAGTTTGGTTTAAATATTCTTAAGCAGAAGGATAGATTTTTACATATATCAGATACCCAGCTGACCAAAAATAGATTTTTATCCTCATCCTTAAAATGTTTTATTCTGTTTGTACCAATTTGCTTACACTCCACTATCCCCCCACCCCCCCCCCCCCTCTTCACTCAAATGGTGCTGACCTTCTGAATATCCCTTGTTCCATGATATCCATCATTCCACCATCGGTGCTTTTAGACACTATGTCCCAAAATTCTGGAACTCTCTTCCTCAATCCCTCCACCTTGCCTCCTGATTGCCCATCTTCAGATCGCATCTGAAGAAATTCCTCATTAACCATGCCCATGGTCACCTTATCTCTCTCTCTGTCTCAGTGTTAAGTTTGCCACTGTTAAGCCTTCCAAGACACACCCCTGCATAAAGGGCACTATTTAAACGCAAGTTGTTATTGTAGTACAACATCTGCTGTGATAAAAAGTTATAAATAGTTCATTATGAATTGAACTTGTCCTGCTCTTCAATGCCATCTTCTATGTAAGCTTATCGCTTAGTCAATGCTTGCAATGGACCCAATCATTGAAATGGACAGTAACTATTTCCAATGAATCTGCTGCCTGGTGGACGCTTAAGATGGCTCCTAGAATTTAAGTTGCAGAAGGAAGCATGAATCTGCACATCTTCCAAATCTTCTATGGCCAACCCCATTTCCATTCAAATAATGGAGCTAAGGAACTTTGCCAGAATTGAAGGAATTTTGGCTACCCTTCTCCTTATTGTTTGGAATAGTCCATTTACATGCAAACCTGAAAGGTCCACTTCACTTTGGATCTGAGTGAACACAATTGAGTAACCCATGTGGATTACATTAACTCCATTCAATGAATAAATGCCCTGTTTGACAGAATCCTGACATGTTTTCTCTTTGCGCAGTTGTACAGTGCTTTGATGTATTTTAAAACATTTTTGACATTTTTCCCTCACTGCCCCAAGCCTAGACAGAACCTCAGGGGCCACCATTTAACTGTTAAAGTAATAGACTGTTCCTGGCTTGTGCAGAACGGTGCCATCAATTTCCAACCTGGACTCCTGCAAATACTATGCAATAGGACCCCATTATCTAAATGCTCAAATTCTGAATGGAAAACAATAGTTTAAATCGGTAGTAATGTTTTTACACTCTGTTGTAAAAGGTGTATCTCACAATGGAGGTTTCCTCCATCATGAGGAGTTTGTATAAGGAAGGGAAAAAATGTGGTGAGGGCTATGATAGTGGCTTCCTCTTGAATGTAGGGGATCGTCCTCTATCATGATGGCTTTCCAAGCTTCTTATTCTGAAGTAGTGTTACCATCATAGGAATATTAAAAGCATGATGCATAGAATTTCATTGAATGTTACAGCATGAAACAGATCATTTGGCCCAACTAATCTGTGCCATTGTTTATAATAATTTTACTCCTCTTCAGCCGTGCCTTCAGTTATCCATCTACCTCTCTGCCCTCCCTCATCCCAACCCTGCAGCACCTCCCCACCACTGCTCGGATCCCGACCCCTGACTGGGACATCCTCCCAACATGAAAGACTCTCTACAAATGTAACTTTGTTGTCATTGGTGTTGTCGTTCCACATCCTCAAACACTCCATTCTCTTCCTTGTTGTTGATCTCATGCCATTCTAAAGCACTTTGAGACAACAGTGAATTTTAACAATAACAATCCTCGTATTTGATATGTTGCCTACACATCAGAAGGACATCATAAAGCACTCCAGGGATATTCTGCAAAGTGTTTGTGGATAAATATGGCAGTCACGACCCAGAAACAGCCCATATAAGTTGTAGTTAAGCCTAGTACCCTGGCGTTTATCCTCTTCTTGGTAACCTGTTACAGTGGTATAGATAATGCTGTCAGAAATATCGTTCATTGGGTGTGACCCATTGATTTTTGAGACGGCAAGCACAGCATGAATAATAAGGCAGTGCTGACTGAGAAAGTGCAGAAAGATGCCGAACATTAGTAGTTACAGGGGAGCCCATGAAAATTTAGCTGGTCTGGTGCCAAACATATGTTTTTCTTGGTTGTAAAAAGTAGTATCTTGATATCATTAGCAACTTCCTGATGGCAGCTTCTTAACTGTATATTTGAAATGCCCCAATTTGCGGTCTCTTTTCAAATGATTTATAAATAGAATGTTGCCATACAATGGCTTTACTGCTATATTTATAGATGTTCGAGAAACGTTTTATTTGAACAGAGTCCTTGTTTCATTAATCTTTCAATGCTTTCTCCTCCTCGTTATCGCCTATTTTTGTTATTATGTTAACAATCACCACAATGAGCAGTCATGAGAAATTGAAATTCCACTTTGCACAAGGAATGAATTTGCGACGCGGCACTTTGATCCTTAAGACTTTTATTACTTTGGCCACATCCTTTCACTGGATCATTCAACTGGGAAACAGGATTTTTTTTAACGTTAAAGGAGCTTGCACTAAGATACGGCACAGAACTCAATCCACGAGAGAAACTGGATCAGAGAAACTCACAGGACAGCGTGAATCAGAGGGATCAATGTTCATTTCAGTCAATCCAGAGGTCACAGACCAGGCTGATGGTCCAGTGTAGTGCATTATCAGAGCTGCCACCTGTGGATGAAATGTTAAACTGAAGTCCCGTCTGTTTGTTCAGGTGAGTGTTAAAGATCTCATCATGCTATTGGAAAAAAAAATAGGAATCTCTCGACCTTTCCAGGAAAATACAACAACAACTTACATTTATATAGCAACCCTCATAGAGTCCCAAGCCACACAATACCAAAAAACGAAATATAAATATACTCTAAAAGCTTTGCTTCCAAGTCTAAGGCACAGTTTGTGTATTTAATACTGGCCACCAGACATTCATGACTTAATAGTAGGAATCCTTGCATTTGAGATACCGCTTTTCACATCTTCAAGACATCTCAAAGCACTTCACAGAATATACTGTAAAATAAAACTGACTGTATGTTTGGGGCTGAAACGCAGCAACCTATTGCGCACAGCAGTGTCCCACACACAGTCATGGGTTGACTGACCAAATTATTATTGGGTTTTTTTCTTGAGGGATTATTATCAGGCATGTGTAGTAAGGAAACTTGCCCAAAGTTTCTCCCTGCGAATCCAGGTCTCTTGCGAGGCATGCCCTCTAATCACTGAGCAGAGGACTCCACAAACTAATTCAACTAATTGAATTAACTTTAATTTGGTTGAAATTGGTAGCACAATAAAACTGATGCATATATTACTGTCCCCACCCAGCTTCTGATCACTCAATTACCCCTTTTCTGCCCATTGTTGGCTGACACAATCAACCAGTTCCTCTCCTCAGGCTCTGTTCCACATCCCCTCAAAACCTAAGCCATCTTGAAAAAACCTTCCTCAATCTCTCCAATCTCACAAACTTCACACCCATTTCAAACCTGCCTCGAGTAGCCCGAAGTTTTGGAATGTGATGTTGCAAATCATCTTCGCTCACACCTCTCCCTCCATTCTCTACTCGAATGCCTCCTGGTTGTCACCCTGCCCCAGTATAGAGACAGCACTTGTCAAAATAAGCAAAGACACCCTCTCTCTCTGTGACCAGGGCTCCTTCTGCTCTTCATTCTCCTGGAACTCTCCACTGTGTTTGACATAGTCGATCCCGACATCCTCCTCTACCTCCTTCATACACCTTAATTGGACCACACTTGTATAGTTCAAGTCCTACTTAACTAACCTCCAACAATAAATCTCTGCAAATGGTTTTATCTCCCTCTCCCACCCAGTCACCTGTGAGATACCCCAAAGCTCCATCCTTTCTTGACCTCCTTCTTTTCCTCATCTACATGCTCCCTTCTCAACAATATCATCCGCAGACATGGGGTCAACTTCCACATATATGCAGATGACATACAAATCTATTTATCTTCCTCCAGCTGCGACTCCCAGGCCATTGATATCCCATCAGTTTATATGGATGAGTGAAACTTTCCTGCAGCTGAATGTCGGCAAGATGTAAGCCATAATCTTTGGCTCCCAGCAACATCTTCTCTCCTGTGGGTCTGAACTCATCAACTACCCCGCGCTCTCCCTCAGATTCACTGAACCCGTGCATAACATATCCATCAGGTTGAATTGCCAGCTTCCCTTTCTACCCCATGTCCGTTTCCTGACCAAGACTATTTTATTCCATCACATTGCCTGCCTCTGTCCAGCCCTCACAACCGACACAGCTAAAACCCTCTTCCACACCTTCAACACTTCCTGCCTGGACTATGAAAACTCCATACCTCCCATCTCACCAGTCTTGCCAGACTCCACTGGTTCTCGATCACTGAATGGATCAATTTCAAGATCCCCTTATGCATTTTCAAATCCCAACTTCCTCTTGCACTACTATTTGAACTGCTTACTTCGCACACCACTACCCACTGTCTCCGCTCATCTGTTTGTCCCTCATCCCCTCCTCTCCACCATTGGTGGCCTTTCCTTCAGCCACTTTGCCCCAAAACTCTGAATCCCTATGGCTTGCCCATACCCTCCCCACTTTCAAATGCTGCCTAAAGAATTTCCTTTTTCATCGTGTTTATGGTCACCTCCTCACTCCCTCTCCCCCTGGCTCAGTGTCAGACTCCGCCACTGTCAATCTTTCTAGGACATTACGCCATGTGAAGAGTGCTGTATAAATGCAAATTGTTGTTAATCTATGAAACAGAAGTGAAGATGTTTACGCCAGTCAGCGATAATTGTAAAGCGTTGGCTTTGGAACTGTCCAAATCCAGATCTATATTTTAACTGAAATTCACATTTCTGCTTTCCCTGAAGAGTGTATGTTACTCTCCTGGATTACCTAAGGAAGAAAAGAAGAGAAATGACCAGAAGGGATACCCTCCACTGTCTATCTGGCTTCACTTAATCTAATGCAGCGTAGAATTAGCTTGAACGCTTGCATCGGCAAAGCAGGAATAAAAGCCTGCTTTTGGATGTTGTCACTTATTTTTAGCCAAAAGCATATTAAGCTATTACACATGGTCTGGTTTTCCTCTGTATGCTTCGAGATCTCAGTCCTTCCAGTTGGTCTTCTGCCACAAATCCAATCAAAGCCGAGCGCCAAAGAAGACATGGATTTCATTCGTATTTGAAATGCTGAAATTTACACGTGTTCCTTCCTATCTGCTACAAAGGCATGATGATTGCATTTAATGAGGCTTTAGACCCTTGGCCAACAATTGTTTTTTTTCTTTGTTCTGCTATGTTATTTCTATTATTACTTAATAGAAATTCTGTTTCATGTGGTAAATTGGGAACAGGAATGCTTTACTTGGTGTTTCTTGTTTTTTCAGTGTACTGTGCATGTTCTCTGTGCTGTTTTGTAAACTTTGTAACAATAAAGTTTTCTTTGCAACTCTTTTAATGCTTATTTTCTCACATATATGTTGAGCCACAGAAGTTGGAGAAGAGTTGCAGAACTTATTGCTTCCCTAAATACCTTCCACTCATTGCAGGCTGTTAATTACCCCAGTGAACATTTTGGTGTCCTGACTGCCTACCTTTCTGACATTGAGTGCTGGACGAGAGACAACTTTCTCCAGTTGAATGTCTACAAGATTGGCTCGCATCAGAGCCTCCTTACCTCAGGTGCTGACAGCATCAGCGTCCAAGGCTGCACTCTCCACTTCTCTAAGCCAGTCAGGAACCTAAGCGTCTTCTTCGACCCTGAACTGTCCTTTTTCCCCCACATCCGCACCATGACCAGTACCACCTTCGCAACATCGTCAGACTCTGCCACTGCTTCACCCCTCAGGCTGCCAAAACCCTTGTCCACGCATTCGTCGCATCAAGAACTCTGCAGCTCGTGTCCTCACCCGCACCAAGCTCCACGACCACATCACTGCTACCCTTGCCCGGCTCCATTGGCTACCTATCCCGCAGAGGATTGAAAGGAGCTCTAGAAATGCAATTTTTATAAATGGAAGTTTTGATTGATTGATTGATTGATTTTGTTGTTGTTGTATGTTGATGTAGCAATATATTGTGGAGATCACAGTATAACTGCTGAATCCTGTTTGATGTTGTATTCTGCTTTTTGTGTAAGAAACACAGCAAATGAAAGTCTACATACCACTTTGATTTACTTTTTTGCTTATACAGTACCTGCTGATGTTCCAGCCCCACTGCTCTCCTCAGTTTTATTCAAGGGCGTCTCCAATCCAACCATTCAGAATACCAACCAACCTGAAATGTCTTTCAGGAACTGATTGAGCTGGTGTGCATTCATGGCTTTATTTTTCACGGCTTGGATTCTTCCCACTTCTCTGACTATACGGATGTATATGTGTTCCCATTTGTAGTGACTTAGACTGCTCCAAGTTTCCATATGTTCTGCCAATGAGTTGCAATCAGCAGCTGGATTGCTTTTAGGTCCAGTTTAGCTTTGACCCTTGTAAGGTTCAGGTACTATACAGAAGAAGCCAAATTCTGATTACCACAGGCATGCGTAAGCCCCCCTGCAGTGCAAGAATAGTTTATAGTAAATCAGCTACATGCTGCTCAGCTCACTACCTCAACATCACAAAAAATTCAGAGCCCTCAGGTAAAAATAGATACCCTTAATGAAAATAGCAACATTTACATGTTTGTTCGGGCTTTAGTGTAACACAGAGCATATGTTGGGTTACACATTAAAGCGAGGTGCATTTTCATAGCACCTTATCACATCAAAACGACTCGCATCTAGTTATTGTCCTGCAGCTCAGTGGTTAGAACCTTCACCTCGTAAGCAAGGAGACCTGGTTTCAATTCCCGGGTGGGGCAAAACTTTGGGCAAGTTTCCTTACTCCACACGCTTTCGTTCACCGAGCAGTTACTAGGAACCTAGTTGTTAGTTGATTGGTATATCGTTTTTCCAGGGTTAATAATCCATTCAATAAAATAATAATGTTAATTTGGTAATTCAATCCACATCTGTGCGACACTGCTGCCTGCAATTATCTGCCATGTTTTTCCCACAATATATACATTCAATTCACTTTACAGCGGTTATCCAAAATTCTGCCGCCTGCATTCTTATCTGTACCAAACTTTGCTCCCCAATTACCCCAGTCCTTGCCAGACTGCACTGACTCCCTGACTCAGAGGGGATCATTTCAAGATCCTCGCTCTTGTTTTCAAATCTTTTCATTCCTCTGCACCCGCCTACCTCTCTGACCTCCTCTGTCCTCACAACAGCACCCGTTGCCTTCGCTCTACCGGGTCTGGCCTCCTCCTTGTCTCCCAGATCCTCCTCTCCACTATCGACGGATGTGCCTTCAGTCACTACACCCCGAGGCTCTGGAATTCCCTTCCTCATTCCCTTTGCCTCACCCCCTCTCTTCCTAATTTGAGGTCTTAGCTAAAGACCTACCTTTTCGGCCGTGCTTTCGGTCACCTTTTTCCTCCTCCTCTGGTTCGGCCCCAGGATCTGTTATTGGGAAGCGCTCTGAGACGCCGTCCGTCATGGAGGGCGCTATATAAATCCAAGTTGTTGTTGTATGTTTGCTACAACAAGATCCATAAATAGTCATGAGGTAAATGACCATGTAATCTGGAAAAGTGTTGGCCAGTATACTTGTAGTTTCCATTTTCATTTTGAAGAGTGTCATGGGATCTTTAACATCTGCCTGAACAAATAAATGGGACCTTGGTTAATAATGTTGGTAATGTACTAGAGTGTCACCTTAATAATAATCCTTGTATTTGACATAGTGCCTTTTCACGTTGTTGGACCTTTCAAAGCGTTTCACAGAATATACGGTAAAATTAATTCACAGTGTATTTTGTGGGCAAATCGCTTTATCTTGTCCCAACATGACACTTTAACACAGAACCTTTTGACCCTTAGGAGTGAGTGAAACCAACTGAGGCAAATTGACATTGGTGGTCAGATAATTTTTTTGGTTGTGAAATGAAATTGCTATGGTACACAAACAGTATGGTTTCTTAACGTCACTTGTTTTCACTCAAAATACAGAACATTTTGTAGCTGTAAATATGATATTGCTTTTCTCTCCCAGCCTTGGTTTCTATAAAGGTCCTGCTTGGTGAAGCACTAGGCCACCTAGAGAAGAAAGCAAGTTTGAACCCAGGCTGCACTGAATTAGCTGACTTGCTGCATCTGGGTTAGGGAAGGAGAAGTTGGTGTGTTCTCATCCCTGATCAACATCGAGAGACTCTCCTTTCCTCTTCACTGATAGCATTTAGCTGTTCTGAACAAGAACAAAATTGGTCTGAAACAAAAACTAGAGTCACTGGGAACACTCAGTAGCATCTATGGAGAAAGGAAAGTGATTCAACGTTTTGGGTCCACAACCCTTCGTCAGAACTTTTGGGGGTTTGGGCTGTGACTCACTTTCCTTGCTCCATAGATGCTCCCTGGCATGTTGAGTGTTCCCAGCGGATTTTGTTTTAGTTTCAGATTTCCAGCATGTGCAGAAATAGTCTAAAATTCGGCTGCCATGGTCCACATTCCCTTTCAAGAAAGGTTGCGGGCCTGTAAGCCACATCAGGCCCAAGACCATTTCCAACATTCCAACCCACTCTCTCCATCTCTGTTGAACGTCCTCCCAGGGCAGTGGCAGGAGCCGTTGGTTGGGGAGGACGCAGGACACAGAGCCTTCGGTACAGTCTGTCAGGAAGGCCAGTGTGTCTCTTACTCACCCCTGAATGCATATCAGACTAGCCCAAAATCACTACAATGTAGTGAAGTAACATAAAGTTGAGGTTAAGTGGCTTCTGCACTTAAACAGCTCCTTTTCTTACAACAGTGTCGATCTTCAAAGAGCAGCTCTGAAATGAGCATGGTTTGTGTTCAGCGTAGTTACCACTTTTAGGTCTTGCTTTGATCATCCATACCTTTTGAAAAGATTTCAGTTGTTATGAATTTGCAACTAACCATATGTGTGAGTTCGCACACTTTTGATCTTCTGGCCAGTTATTCTCTCACACAGTCTCATGTATACTGTTGGATGTGAATCTGTTTTGTATAAGTTCCAAGAATATTCACCATTGAAGTTACTGAATCCCAATTATATATAACCAGTTTTAACTGTTGCAGCAATGCTTGCAACCAAAGGATATGGAATGTAGATTGACAGACAGACAGATGCATAGACAGATATTTCATCTTTATTTATACTCATCTGGGAGAACTTTTGTGGGAGTACTCCTTTTGGGAGGACTCAGTGAGAGGACTCGACACTTTAAAGGAACATAAAAATCCTTGCATTTGATATAGCGCTTTTCACATCTTCTGGACGTCTCAAAGTACTTCACAGAATATACTGTAAAGTTAATTGACTATATATATGAGCAAAACGCAGCAGTCAATTGCCCACAAACAGTTGTGGATTGAAATGACCAATTATTATTGGGGGATTTTCTTGAGGGATTATTATCAGGAATGTGGAGTAAGGAAACTTGCCCAAGGTTTCGACCTGACCTCCCATGAATCTAGAAGACACTTGCAAGGCGAATACTCTAACCACTGAGCTACAGGACTATATACTGACAAGTTGACTGTTCGCAGAAGTGGGAAACTATTTAAGCATGATTATTTATCAGTCACTGAAGATGCAGCTCTCAAAATCCATCTGAACTCTGAAACCATTTATCTCAATAAATCCCGGACAGGGAGTCCATAGCTCAGTCGTTAAAGTACTAATCTTGCAAGCGAGAGACCTGTGATTGATTCCCAGCAGTGCAAAATCTTGGGCAAGTTTTGTTACTCCACACGTCTGATAATAATCCTTCAAGAAAACAAAAATAAAATTGGGCACTTCAATCCACGACTCTTTGTGGGGTGCTGCTGTTTTACAGTATATTCTGTGAAGCGCTTTGAGGCGTCTAGAAGACATGAAAAGCACTATATCAAATGCAATAATTATTATTATTTACTGCACCACTTCACATTACACTGTCAGTATATAGCTCAGCATAGTAGATTATAAAACATTTACCCCTCAGCTTTCTGGTTAGCTAAACCAATGTTTAGTGTCACCAAAACATAAGATCTTGATTTATCCCTCATATTTATTTCATTCTTGGTGGTATCCTGCTCTTTCTCAGTAAGAAAGTTACCCAACAATAGGATCATCTACCAACAGCATTGCAATCATGTGTATGAACATGTTGGTTAATTCAGGACTCTGAGATAAAAGCCTCTCCCTGTCATCTGTAAAGGTTCTTAGGTTGGGGTGGTCTCAGTCTGGGAATTGGTATAAGTCCACAGCACCAAAATCCCTGGAACTTGGCATTCAATGCTGAGAGAGACCGAATGGGCGGCTTATGTGGGAAATAGGAATGTCTCACTGATGCAATGGGAATGCTATTTTGAGGTTGAAAGACATTGTAAAGCAGTGAGAAGGGAGTTTTGTTTAGCATCTGGTCTGCATTATACCTAACCTGGGAATGTTTGATGCTGATCCCCAAATTAAACAGTTCTACCAACACCCATAACCTTCGCAATACTGCCCTTAAATATAAGAATAATAATCCTTGCATTTGATATAGCACTTTTCACCTCTTCTAGACATCTCAAGGCGCTTGCAGAAGATACTCTAAGTGAATTGACTGTATATTTATGGGCAAAATTCTGCATTGAGGATCATGATGTCAGAAAGTGAATGATACCGATAATAATAATATTGAGGTGGGAGCCTGAATATATGTATATATACACACTTAGTCCTCACTCAACGTCGCAGTTGTGTTGGCGAAAAGTCCGACTTTAAGCAAACCAACGTTAGGCGAACCTGTTCAAAAATACTGGACATTCAGCGGTAACGTATGCCTACATTACCCAAAGTAGTTTGTTTCCACCCACGCAAATGACGTAATAGCGAACATCATGACAGTAAATGAATATATGTTCCCCTACAAATCAGCAACGTAATAATGAAACAACGTTGACTGAAGCAACGTTAGGCGATGTCTGCCTGTGTATATAGAAGGATGAGAGCATTCCTGTTTGTTGCATTCCATCTATATGTGATAAATCTAATTAGGATTTACAGTGAGAATCAGGAGGACTATATCATTTACTGATTGCTAAAAATACTGCTCTCTTCATTAAGTTTACATAACTTAATTATGTGTTTAACCATGGGAAATTAACTGTTCACTTTGATTTAAGATGTTCTACTGCTAATACAATAATTCCTAACATCTAAGGCCTAAACAGGAAGAAAGTTTATTTCAAAATATTATTCCCAAATTATCCAGTGTGTAGTGCAATAGTATACATTTCTTTTCAAATGCATGCAACATAACATACTAAATTTAGTTGAAACTACGATTGTGAAGTTTTTCCTTGAGAGTTGCTCTCATCCTATAAAACTGTACAGTTCTGTAGTGCATAATCTTACATCCTAGCAAATTAAAGAGTTGGCTATAATGTAAGTAAATACAATGGAATGCAGACTTCAACAATAAATTGTAGATATGTGAACACAATGAGGGGTGTCTATTGGGAACAGTGGGAACAGATCTAGGTGTAACCATTTATCGGTCACTGAAGGTTTGGTTACTCTGTAGCTGCTATCTACCATCTCATCAGAAGCACAGAACCTCTCACAAACCAACACTCCTCAAACACTGCACTGAAATGTCAGCCGTAGTATGAGTTAAAATCTTAATGTCAGGCTGAAATCCACAGCCTTCTCCTGCAATAATAAAAATGATACAATACACAATAGTACAAACGTACATTTATGTGGCGCCTTTCGTGCCGAGATGATGTCCCAAGACACTTTATATAGGAGATGGAAATGCAAATTGAGCCAGACTGACCCATATTCTTTATTTTTAATGGCTTACTGAGTGGTATCTGATTTACATATGTGTCACGGCACTGCATCATAAGGAAGAGGAAAAGTTAGTTGCAATTCCCAGCACTTCTGAACAGCTCATATGTTCTGTTGTGACAGTAGCTCTCAACGTCTGACAGGATTCGTTTTTTTTTATAAACGCTTAAATCTGTTTCCTGATATCCAAACAGCTGCAGACTCTACAAGATGCTTTCCCAATGATGGTGTGGCAAAATTGTCTGAAAGTTTGCTTTCAAGATTTTGTTTCTTTTTGAATCTGGAAAGTCGGTGTATGCTTCCTTTACAGTAGGAAGTGGTCAAGTTAAATTAATGTGTAAGACGTGAATTGAAAACACTCTTGCCTTTCAGCTCTACTGGGAATGCTCCCAGACACCAGTACAAAGTGTTCAGACAGGGCTTCGTTCCTGGAGTGATACTTCCCAATCTATTTCTTTTAGTAACGCTTTCTGACTCTCACAAGCAATCCAGACTGGCTGGAGATCACAAGGATACTTTACCATACGCCATTTAGGCCACAGCCATGCATTGCAGCTGTACTGCTGTATGTGCGTTATGTGCTTCATGTCTCCAACGCTTGATGTTTCTGTCCAAGACGCCTTCAAAAAAACTTCCTTTTATCCCTCTACTGTCTTCCATTCCCTCTCTCTGTCTCTTGGATACATTGACTCATGGTGGAATTTAACTTCTCTGGCGCCAGCTGTCCACTGGTGTCTTACACAGGTGGCAATTTATTTTTTTGTATGAGCATTGACAATGCTCAGGAGACTATTTGACCATGGATTAGCGATGGGAGAGGATGGAGATCCAGCCCAGCCCTTCCTGATCTTGTCTTCACTTATTTTCACGCGTGATAAATAATAATAATCCTTGCATTTGATATAGCACTTTTCACGTCTTCTAGACATCTCAAAGCGCTTCATAGAATGTACTGTAAAGTTAATTGACTGTATATTTGTGGGCGAAATGCGGCAGCCAATTGTGCACAGCAGTGTTCCCAAAACAATTGTAGATTGAAATGGCCATCTTTTTATTATTGTACTTTTTTTTTGGAGGGATTATTATTATGCATTTCGAGTAAAGAAATTTGCCCAAGGCTTCACCCTCATCTGCCTGGATTCGAACACAGGTCTCGTGCTTGTAAGATGAGTGCGCTAACCACTGAGCTACAGGACTCCACAGGATTTCAACAAGTAGGCAATCAAGAGTTAATTACATGTCATGTGTATTAAGCAGAGTATATGATACTAGGTCAGTAGCTATTTTCCTAGGTCAAATTTAAAGTGAATTAAATACAAGAGCTGTTGAGTCAATAGAAGAATGACATGCTATATGTTCTACAATTGTCAACGGGGAAGAAGATCTGAGGAACTGCAAAAGGAATATGAAGATACGATGGGCAGTTTGCATTAGTTTGCAAGCTGGAATAAGTGTTGCTTCAAGTGTTATCCAAAGACATGAAGAGTTAGAGCAGCATAGTTCACTTCAACAAAAGGTGATTAGAATGATGTGTACAAGAGAAATTCACTGCAGATACTGGGATGTTTGATCAAAGACACAGGAAGGATGGCCTACACACAACCAGGTGAAAAGCAAAGCTGTGGAGGCTTAATTTAAAGTTACTAATTGGAATTCAGCCAAAATAAATTTAGAAAGGAATAAGATGGCACTATGGGGAGGACCATTGCTGGCCAAGAGCAGGAGTTAATCTGATAATACAGCACGGTGCAAACTGGTAGGATTTGGGATTACAGGGTTGAGAGGTGTCTTTGTCCTCTGAGCCAGTTCTGCCCCACTCTTTATTTTCTTTTACAAATGATTATTTATTAAGATACAATTCACATTTTATCAATCTCAAAGAGAAGTGGACCGATTGGGATTTGAACCCAGTACCAGTCTGAAGTTCAGTGATCAACCAACTGAACTTCCCGTGAGGCAGACAAATATCACTATTTTTAGGATAAAGAAATGCCTTGGGCTGCAATTTAGTAGTTACCGATTGTGAAGACTACACAATCTTTGTAATTTCTTAGCTTTCAATAAGCATTGTCGTATATCAGTTGCCTGTGGTTTAATGAAACATGATCCCATGTGCTTGCTGTGATATAATTCATCTCATTCATATTAACCAAAATGAAAATACAATGGAAATCTGGATGATGCAAATATTCAATAATAAAAGCAATGTCGTGATGTCATTAGATGACTAGGATGTTTTTAATAATCCTTATAATCCATTTTTTGATACAGTATATTGTTTTTCACGACCACATTGTGTATTCCAGATGAACAAAGCAATTCATTATTCTAATAGTTATTGTAGATTTAAAAAACTGCCACAGGCTTTGAGCAAATGAAAGGAGTCATTTGGTTCACATTACCACACCCAGTCACATACTTTTTGTTCTGTTAGCAATACCAACTATTACACACTTTATGTTACCATTAACATGCCAATGTGATTGCAGAAATACTTAAACAACATTCAATCAAATCATAATTACAGAACTCAATTGTTACTCTGTATTTTAGGAGCTGTGCACAATTGGCTGCTGCATTTTTCCCACATATATATAGTCAATTCACTTTACAGTATATTCTGTGAAGCGTTTTGAGACGTCTAGAAGACCTGATGCAAGGATTATGATTATTATTAATAATAAAACCTTGTGTTTAGGAAACAATCTAAGAAGAGGTTAGGTTTAGTGTTGATGGCAGCAAACACACACCTAATAAACAACGATGAATTGGAAACTAATGGTGTGTTTGTGGATAAAGGGAAGAAAAGAGATGTTGGACGGCTTTTATGAAAACACTATAATTCAGGATTTATGTTGTGTATTACTTCCCTCAATAACACACAACCTATTGAAAGGATCTTGCTGATGCATTCCCTTGAAAATGTACAAAAATATTTATAGATAAGCCAGCTTTGTCATAGAGAATTTGTTTCAGAGAAGTGTTGCTTTATCACTACAAAGCACCCAACGTACATAGTGCCTGAATTTGAACTGTCCAGCAAATGTGATGAGCCAGCACAAGGCTGTTTAGGATTCAAACTCCCAAGTACATTACCAACCACCTCAGGGATGCAAACTCCATTTGGATTTGATATGTAAAGCTTTTGATCTCCTTGGCTGGCTGCCTGCAAACCCTAAGTAGGAATTTCCTTGCAGTACGAGACAACTTCATGGAAGAGAGAGAGCTCATGAGATTTGTCATTTTCTACAGGGTAGGGAGCTATGTCCAACAAAATGACTCTGAAGTTAAGAATTTTTCTTATATTTCTATATAAATCCTTCAATGTAAGAGTTTCATGTCCAGCTATATTTGTACAGAGAATGGACGTCAATGGAAATCTCTGAAACTAGCAGGATATAATGAGTGCTTCAGATGGACGTTAAAGATCCCATGGCACTATTCAAAAGACAAGGAATTTTCTCTCAGTGTCCTGGCCAACAACTTTCAAGATTGTTACCAGATAAATTAGGGGAGAGGTTAGAAGGAAGTTTTTCGCTTCACCAGATTGTTATGGTTTGAAATTCATTATCAAGCAGCTTTTGAGGCTGGATCACAAGGATTATTTACAATGTGAACCTGAGAAGTAAACACAGGAATTGAAATAATGAGCTAAAGAATATACATCATATCGAGTTAATTATAAATTAAATTTATAAATGTAATTTTGTGGTTGTTGTATTTGACCAGGAAGTGCTGGATGGTATTGTAGTACAGTAAAAACCCGTTTATCCATGACCCGATCAACCGTAACTTCCGTATAACTGGCACTGTAAAAAAACAAGTCTGCATTCGATTAACCAGAATTTATCCGGAAAACTGCTATTTTTGTGTGTTTTCGGCCGAATATCTGGCACGCGCTTTAACTGCCATTGGCCAGGTCCCGAGGGTGCCAGATAAACAGGCCTTTACCATACATACTTGAAATGGTGGATGCAACAGTGTAGAGGAAGTGTTATGTATATGTAACCTGTGATGTACTTGACCAAAGAGCGTTGGATGGGATGATACAGAAATAGCTTTACCCTGTATCTAACCTGTACTGTACCCTGTCTTTGGAGTGTGGTGTGTGGCTGGGCTTTAATCTGCAACCCAGTTAATGAACACAAAACATGTCTATAGGTGCAGGGTTCTAGATCATAGCTTTGTCCTTCCAATTTTTTGTGGCCAGCTGCCACATGCAGAAATCCATCATCATGCTTTAGAGTATCCAAACCAACCTCAGAATTCCATGCGTTCCACCCGAGATATTTATTGGAATAGAATGCACATTCTCTCCTTAGAGGGTCTCATCGTACTTAGCTAATTTTGGCATATAAGTCTCAGGTTTGGGGAACCCAGAGTGTGTGTTGGGTTATTACTGGAGTCTGACCAAATCAAATATTGGTCCTTGCATAGCAGAGTTAGTTAAGAATTTACAAGTCTTTCTTTGTGACTGGAGAAGTGTGGAGTAGTAAACCAGATACTTTGGTGATTTGTTAACAAGATTTTAGCTTTGACTGCCTTGATTGAAAATTAATGATTAAACTGATTTTTCTGATTTAAAGAAATAGTGGCTGTCACTGTTGTTTGGAAGCCATATAAGAGCCCCCAAATGTGTGTGTACATTACTGATCACAGCAGGTATCTTTGTTAATTTAACAAAATAAATTATTGAATATATTAAATTCATACTGCATCAGTTTTTAGCACTTGCTGTAATATAGCAAGTGATATTGCGCAATTCAAATGTAAAATTCAATAGCATGTTGCAGGAATGGAGTTTGCTTGTCGATTTTTGAAAATGACATAGTTCCTTTTATCCTATCATCCTGTACTTTATGTTGCAGAAGGTTTCAGATGTGATCAGGTCCATACTTACCTATGGCTGCATCAGCACTACTTTTCATCTTTGCCATCTTTATTTTACACTTTTGGTTAAGTCATGAATGTAGCGGCGTCTAACATGTGCCTGAAAATGGATGAAATAAAACCACATGGAAAATCCATTAGGAAACTTTTGTAGTTTCTTTATTCTGATGCTGTTACAATTCTGGCTAACTGTTCATTCTTCACTTCCTCTGTCCTACTAAAGAAAATAAGAAATGCTAGACAAAAACAGATCAAGGTCCATCTAGTTTGCCTTCCACCTTCCTAGCAATTGCATGCACAAATGTCCCTATGTAGCCTCTTCAGTCCTGCCTTGGGACATCCTCCCAACGTGAAAGATGCTATACAAATGTAATTTTGTTGTTGTTGTTCTATGCACTATATCCCATAATGTTATTTCCTAAAGGAAAACCATCTAATCTGTGTTTGGAAGAATCAACACTTCCTGCTTCAACAGTCTCCCTAGGGAGCCTGTTCCACAGGTTCATTATTCGCTCACTGAAATAGTGTTCAGGTAGATTTGTTCTGAATTTACCCCCCTTCAATCTCAGACTGTGTCCTCTGGTTGTACTATACCGGACAAGTGGAACCAGCTCGTCATGATCTATGTTCTGACAAAGGGTCACAGACCCAAAACGTTGACTCACTTTTCTTTCTCCATACATGCTGCCTGAACTGCTGAGTGTTCCCACCGATTTCTGTTTCAGATTTCCAGCATTTGCAGTATTTTGCATTTTTGTCATGATCTGTATTGTCTTGCCCTTTTAGAATGTTAAAGGCAGCAATCATGTTACCTCTCAATCTTCTCTTTTCCAGCGTGAACATGCCCAATTTATTTACTCGCTCCTTATAATCCAGTCCTTCCATTCCCATGATTATTTTGGTTGCCCTCGTCTGTATCTTCTTGATATGTATTCAAGACTGAGATTGATAGATTTCTTATGGATAGAGGGATCAAGGGATATGGGGATAAAGCGGGCAGATGGAGTTCGATTAGAAGATCAGCCATGATTTTATTGAATGGTGAGGCAGGCTCGAGAGGCTAAATGGCCTACTCCTGCTCCTTATTCTTATGATCTTATGAATTTTCCTTTTTGTACCGCATTGACTAGAACTGCACACAGTTCTCTAAATGCGGTCTCACCAATAACTTATACAATTTATACATTGTTCTATCCAATGACAAGACTTGGCAATCTGGTATTCTCTCCCCAAACCACTTGAAGAGGACATGGAGCTGAGCTGAGAGGAGAGCCGATGTGGGAGGATGGCGTGGTCGACAGTATCGAAGGCAGCAGAGAAGCCAAAGAGGTAGAGAGAGCCCTGATCATAGATGTTTCGAATGTTGACTGACTGATGCAGTCAACATTTTGATCATATTCTTAGTGTAACTCTCCGTCTTCCCTCCCTATTTGATGATCATAATTATCATTAGCATTTTGAGATGTTCATACCATGTGAAAGGTATTATATGAAGTGTAGATTGTTGTAACCTGCAATTAACATGTGTCAAAACTCCCACTCACCTTTCAACTGCAAGGTTGTGAGAGGCTTTACTTGGCAACTTGCTTTTGTGGCTGCCTGCGCACTGCTCATCCCAGGCTGGACCAAGAAGTCACACTCCAGGTGAAAAAAAGAGAATCCAGTAACATTCCACGTCAAAATGTCAAACTGCAAAGTAGGTGATGCAAAAAAGAACAACAGACTGATGCAGCCATCTGGCTCCCCATTCCAGTCTGTAACTCCTGCCAATAACATCCACATGGACCGTGTGTGTGTGTGTGTGTGTGTGTGTGTGTGTATGTTTTCTTTTGCTCTCCTTTTCTCTCCAAATCCCTTGATAATTAACAGAAAGACTTTCTTTTTGATGGAAACCTGCAGCTGTTGTGGTCAGTTAATTAATGGCCTCCTCTGCCATTGATGTCCACGTAATGACAAGGTGATTGCAAACCCTTCAAAGCCTTATTAAGGATTTGTTTTCCTCTAATCTGTCCTCCAAAAGAAAATCTTTTTATATATATAAATGCTAGAATGCAGGCGTTGATCTGAACTTGGGCAAGTTGTCTGCTAAATGTGCATGGCACTCGAATGTCTCACGAGTCAACAAAAGATCACTGTAGAAAATGGCTTATTAATGAACTTAAAACTGTTTTTAATGGCATTCAACTGTCAGGCTTCACTGCCAACTAATGCTCCTTTATAAGGAGGCTTCCCTCTTCACCCACCACTCCCCCCCCCCCCCCCCCCCCTTACCTCCACTTCTCCCCAAATAAACAACGGAGCAGATTTGATTGCAGATGTTAAAGTCCTGACTTTCTACTCCCGGCCTCACCTGAAGACACCGGCGATTGTTTCAGGCCATCTGAACCAAGAAATGGAAGAATATCATTGCTAAACCTTTATGTGCAGCGTCCGCTGGCCAGCCAGGGGGCGATCGTTGTCCGCACAACAACAACTTGCACTCGTACCGCGCCCTCCAGGCAGGATAGCGTCTCAGAGCGCTCACCAGCAGCAGAGCCTGAGCAGAGCAGAGCAATCAGAACAGGGCTCCCTCCCTCCCTCCCTCCCTCCCTCCCAGCCGCCAAATAACAACCACAACAACTTTGGTTTATCTCGCGCCCTCCACGCCGGGCGGCGACTCAGAGCGCTTCACAGTAGCGGATCCCGAGCCAGGGGCAGAGAGGTGACCAGAGAGAGGCGCGGTGGAGGAGACAGGTCCCATTTGCATCAATGGGTTGGAATCAGCATTTACCCCCCATTCCCCGAGCAGTGACTTTACCAACTGAGGCGTGGAGTATCGGAGTGGAGTGGCTTGGGGATGGGGGGAGATTGATGTGACTCAGACCTTTGAAAGAGTTAGGGGAACGTTTACGAAGGATTCTCCTTTGAGCCTCTCTCCCCGCGCCCGCCGTGTGCCGCGAGGGAACGCTCTGTACGGTTCGGTTTGGTTGAGAACCATCCTGACTCCGGATTTGTCAAGTTTGCAAGGGTTTCAAAATTTGGGGAGTTTTTTTTTCTCCCCCCCCCCAAAAAAAAAACACACACACACACACACACAACGTTTGGGTTTGATTTGATAGCAGGACAGCAGCAAACTCCTCTGTCGAGTTTGTCTGTGAGGGTTTACAGGGTGGGGGAGGGGAGGGGGGGGGGGATTAGCCTCCACTGGGACACGGCGACAATCCTGTCACTGTCACGTCGTCACTCAATGGATATATAATGTTAGAGGCAGCGCCCGCGTGCAAACTGTTGGCAAATGATTTTCACAGCGAGTGGCGCCTGTCCCCGCACTAACACACATCGCTAATACTTTCCGTATTAAATGTACGTGATGCACCTGACATGATGAGTTTGCACAACCAGGCGCGCATTTCCCTCGCGTGGCTTTAAATCAAACCCCGGAACTTCCCCGGTTGGAGGCGGGAGGAGCCGCCGGCCGCCTGTGTGAGGGATTCCGGTAACTTTACTTTACACCCAGGCGTCGCCTCCTCCCGAGGCAAATTCTCAATAAAAAATGTGTCGGCCGTTACAAGATCCCGCGCGGGGCTGCGGCGTGTGTGACAACCGCCCGGGCTCGCGGGGCTGCGGCGTGTGTGACAACCGCCCGGGCTCGCGGGGCTGCGGCGTGTGTGACAACCGCCCGGGCTCGCGGGGCTGCGGCGTGTGTGACAACCGCCCGGGCTCGCGGGGCTGCGGCGTGTGTGACAACCGCCCGGGCTCGCGGGGCTGCGGCGTGTGTGACAACCGCCCGGGCTCGCGGGGCTGCGGCGTGTGTGACAACCGCCCGGGCTCGCGGGGCTGCGGCGTGTGTGACAACCGCCCGGGCTCGCGGGGCTGCGGCGTGTGTGACAACCGCCCGGGCTCGCGGGGCTGCGGCGTGTGTGACAACCGCCCGGGCTCGCGGGGCTGCGGCGTGTGTGACAACCGCCCGGGCTCGCGGGGCTGCGGCGTGTGTGACACCGCCCGGGCTCGCGGGGCTGCGGCGTGTGTGACAACCGCCCGGGCTCGCGGGGCTGCGGCGTGTGTGACAACCGCCCGGGCTCGCGCGGGGCCACTTTGCGCTAACTCTTTAAATGACATTAAAGTAAATTCGGGGCTGGTTTCTGTGCCGCGGAGTTCACCTCTCCCGCCATCGCTGGGACAGCTTTCAGTGCGAGTTACGAATGCGTTTGAAAGCCTGAGCCGCGGGGGCAAAGCGGGTGCAAACTTCACCACTCGCGGTTTGTTTATTTACCGCCTCTGTTGTTGCATCCAAATGACTACCTGAGCGACGATAACTTGGGCTCGCGGACTGTTTTTGAGGTGGAGCCGGTGATCGCTGCTTAAATACCGTGCAGAAGACACGGACAGAATGAAGGCCAGTTCAATGCTTATTTATTTTATTCAAAAAACAGCACTTCAGGGCTGGGTTTTAATGGAACGGTGCCCTTAACACAGGCAGCTGCAAACCCTTCACACACACACAGAGAGAGAGAGAGACCAGGGGGCTGTTTTCACAGAGAACTGAAACACAATCTGATTTTTTTTAAAAACCAATCGACTTATTTGTTAAAAAAAAACTTTTTTTGGAAGCAGTGTTTCTGCCGGCCCCGGCTGGGGAGACTGACTGCCTCAGTGCTGGGGAGACTGACTGCCTCTGCGCTGGGGAGACTGACTGCCTCTGCGCTGGGGAGACTGACTGCCTCTGCGCTGGGGAGACTGACTGCCTCAGTGCTGGGGAGACTGACTGCCTCTGCGCTGGGGAGACTGACTGCCTCTGCGCTGGGGAGACTGACTGCCTCTGCGCTGGGGAGACTGACTGCCTCTGCGCTGGGGAGACTGACTGCCTCAGTGCTGGGGAGACTGACTGCCTCTGTGCTGGGGATGACTTTTACATTTCAATCAGCCTCTCGGTTTGGGTATTTCCTTTGGCCTGAGAGAATCAACAAGCACAATGGTGAGAAATTCATTTTATCCCAATAATTAATATTAGTTAATCCCCCCCCCCCCCCCCCCCCCGCCCCCCTCCTTCGCCCCCCCCAGTTGTCCGTGACTATCATTTGTTATTCAAAGAGTAACTTATTTTTTTTGTAAAAAGTACAGTTTGCTCCCAACTTTTCCGGAGTGTGAGTGATGCTGACATTTTCCCACCATTTACTGATTACTCCGTGTTGGGTTCTCTGTAGTAATCTGACTGGACCAGACTATGTCCCATCCAAGGGTTTTTATTTAGACCTGATGTGACTTCAGACAGGAGAAACTTAATACAGTACTGTAGTTCAACTCTTCACAATAACAACAACAACAACATCATAATGCAGGACAACTCAAATAATAACAGATACTTAATAATAACAGATAACAGGCATGTGCTTCTTTTCCATTGCTGCAGCCTTAATATCACCACCCCTGTCTTAAATGTATTGGGATACATGGGAAACCCCCAACCCCCAGCAAAAACATCATAGAATCATATAGCACAGGAGGAGGTATTTTGGCCATTGTGTCTGTGCAAGATAAGAGCTGTCCAAATTAATTAATCCCCCCCCCCCCCCCCCCCCCCCCCCGCCCTCTCCCCATTCCTTGGCTGTCTGTGGGACACACCTGTGTCAAATTAGCTGCTGTATTTCGCCCACAAATATACAGTCAATTAACTTTACGGTATTTTCTGTGAAGTGCTTTGAGACGGGGGTTCCGTTCCCAACAGGGCGAAACCTTGGGCAAGTTTCCTTACTCCACACGCCTAATAATAATCCCTGAAAAAAACTAATAATCAATTGGTCATTTCAATCCATAGCTGTTTGTGGGACACTGCTGTGCACATTTGGCTGCTGTGTTTTGTCCACAAATACACGGTCGATTCACTTTACAGAATATTCTGTGAGGCGCTTTGAGACTTCTAGAGGATGTGAAAAGTGCTACATCAAATGCAAACATTATTATTTTATTAAGATGTTGCACTTTAAGTTGTTTGTTGTACCAAAAAAATTTACAAATAAATATATAATTTCCAAACAAATCATACTAGTCCTGGTGTCAATGCAATCAGTGTTGCTATGCACTTCTTGTTTCCATTTGTTTCAGTCAAAGGTTCTCAGCCCAGTAAACATCCAAATGTTTTTTTCATCATGTCTGAACTAATAATAATAATCCTTGCATTTGATATAGCGTCTTTTCACATGTTCTAGGTGTCTCAAAGTGCTTCACAGAATATACTGTAAAGTGAATTGACTGTATATTTGTGGGCGAAACGCCGCGCGGCCAATTGTGCACAGCAGAGTCCCAGAAATAGTCTTCGATTGAAATGACCAATTTTTTTTAAGGGATTATTATCAGGTGTGTGGAGTAAGGGAACTTGCCCAAGCTTTCACCCTGATTAGTTGTTCACCTTCGCCCATTGTTCTTTCCAGACGGCAGATCGTGTTAATTCATTCATTTACAGCCCAATATCCGTTGCCCTGAGAAGGTAGTGTTCGCGTTGACGTATGCAGTAGCACAAAATATAGTCTCTACAATTTAAAAAAAATCAAATTTAGGATTATTTCAAAATGCATTTTTAGAGTCGAACAACACAGATGGGACTGGATAGTATCGCAAATGTAGAGGAGACCACACCGTGAGCAGCGAATGCAGTATACTACTTTGGTGGTACAGTATTACATGTAAATCACCGTCTCACTTGGAAAAATGTTTGAGGACTTGGACAGTGATCTGGGTGGAGGTGGAAGGGCAGGCAGATCTCGTGCGCTGGTATGGGAAGGAGAAAGTATTTGGTGTTAACTCACTTTCGTTTCTCCATAGATGCTGCTGACCTGCTGAGTGTTCTCAGCAATATTTGTATTTGTTTCAGATTTCCAGTATCTGCAGCATTTTGTGGCATTTATTTTGTTGTGCAGGTTACTTATTTATGGTTTAGTTTGCAGACATGTTTTGATTGGACTCCTGTGTGCAGGATTAGACTGTGGGTGACACTGAATTTGTCCGTCTTTGGTAATTGCTGTGCTGCGACAGTTGATGAGTAACTGGCCATTTCTTTATCCCTCCCTAGCCTAAGGCACTACATGCAATTGTAGCGCACCAGCTTCCTGGTTGAAGTTTGTTAGCAAACTAAGAACATAATCTTTCTGTGCGTCAATGGGCACTGTTCCATAATTAATACTTATTTAGAATTTTTTGCAAATTATGTAATAATAATAATCCTTGCACTTTTCACATCTTCTAGACAATATTGTATAATAGTAATAATAATATTGTATAATATAATAGTAATATTGAAGGTAAACAGAAAGACTTGGTTAGAGGGGTGCTTGCACGCCCAATTCTTTAACAGTTACAACCTGTTCCTCTAAAATGGATATCCGAGTGAAAGATACAACTTTCATCATTGATTCACCTCCACTTACAGGCTTCTTCATTGTGGGACACATCTTATTAAACAAACAATAACCATTGCTGCATTATTTAGAACACTGGTAACCGCTCAGACACTATCCTGCAAGTAGAATGCTTGTTGATATAAATTGGTGCTTTCATTCGAAAGGATTAACAAACCTTTTAACATCACAAGACAATTCAAAGGAATATACAAGCAGTATGGAGCTATGAGTTAAGTCAAGCACTCTGGGACCTGCATGAGGGGTGCACGGTGTTGTCATCCTAAGACTAGTTTCATGTGTATGGAGTATAAAATTAAGTTGCAGAAATTTCTACGTTGAGTATCAGGGAAACATCAGGAATTGTTGCCATAAATGTTCTCATTACAATTTTGATCTCTGTATGTTTAAAGCAGTGCTGTGCACTGGCACAGCTCTGTCATGGATTCTCAACAATGCAGTTCCACAACACACATGGGGAACGTAAATCAGGAGATGGAGTACCGAGTTATGGAAGGTGACGGTCTCTTAAAAGTCCAGCTGCCATGGAGCTCCGGTTTCTCAAAGGTTTGTAACTCCAGGAGGTGCTGACATGACTTAAATAAAAAAGCCACGAGTTGATGTAGTAATGAATAAATCTCAAACAATATAAAATGTAAAATATCTCATACAATGTTAAGGCAAAAACATTTAATCCAAGTAGAAAGGTCACAGCACCTTCTGCTGGCTGTCGGAAGATGGTGTGCGACAAAGGAAAGTTTCCCCTATCACCATTCCTTTGTAAGCACTGTCTTTTCTAAACGGAAAAATCTAAAATTTCAGCAATTTTTTTTACTTTTTGCACTGAAATTCTGTTAGCTGTAAAACATCCAATTACAAGTTTTCCTTTTCCATTACACTTGGGAAATGTTTGGGATAGAATTCTGGGTAACAGTGGATGGTCATTGGTATCAGGGAAGAGAGAAACTATTTATTTGCCTCAGTAAAGGTACTCAATAGGAGAAATACCCCCTTCTACTTCTACTACATATTTCTAGGAGCTGTGCTGGAGTGGCATTTAGCAGGCACCATGGGAAATGTAGTTTTGGTGGAAATGTCTGAATTGGATAGGGATCAAGTCTGATTTTCGCTAGATGCATTACTTACCTTTTGCACGACGTACCAATACCTCAATATCCCAGTTTTATAGTTGCTCAAGACAGAGTCAGAGAGAACCAAGTTACACAAATGTTTCCCAGGATCAATCTGTATCCCTATGATGAACACTGAAATAGTTTAGCGAATTGTTAATAAACAGAGGCAACAACCAGGGACAAAGCTGCACATTTTATTATTTCACGCCACTACAAAATAGTTTTTTCCTCTCCCCATCAACTATCATACAGTGTCCAAAATATACAAAAATATACAATAGCGACAGTAACAATTTATTGAACACTTAAAGCTCTATACAGCGTTTTGATTTAAAATACTCTCATGAAGTCTGATTGATTCAAGGTCACATTACTGCAAACTAGAAAACCAAAGGAGAAACTACCAAAGAAGAAACTACCAAACCAAAGGAGAATGAATGACCTAGTCAACACTGTACGATTCTTTTGTATCTATCTGTACAACAGCTGAACCATAAGTAACGTATTGTTTAATCTTATCTCAAATGTATACAGAATCAAGTTATGTTCCAGTTCAAAGTTGCTAGGTAACAGATTGTCACTATTATACATTCACATTTAGACAATCTGATATGGAATATCCCAGTGTGAAGGGCTATGAATTAGACCACTTGGTGAAATGTTGAATTTTGTGTCCAGTATGGTTGGTTACAAGTACAGTACTTAGTTGCAAAGGAATTTCCAAGAAACAGTTCATCAGGAGAAAAGACTTGACCATAAAGCAGAATTGATTAAGATAAGCTTAAACCACAGTTATAAATCAAAGGAAAGAAACTGAGAAGTGAATGTTGCATGTGGTGGTATGGGAGATACTTTGTTTGGAGCGAAGGGAAAAAGAGAGATGAGGACTACCTGTGTGTCCGACATATGTGAAAACCTATTACAGTACCATGCTGAAGAGTATAAAAAACAGACAGTTCCATGCACACCACCTACACATGGGAATTCCAGCATCTCAAATGGAAATGCACAGTCTCCCCAAACAGAAGCATTCTGCTTACCTAATTCCAGAGAGTATTAGGTGCCAAGGTGCTAGAGACAAGTAGCTAAAATCGCACAGCTTGTTATTGAAAGCATCCTGCTATTTATTTAGTTAACACCATCCTACTTGTTAGAGCTTTATCTTCCAAGGTTAACATGAGTGGGGAAAAATCTCTGGTCCCAGCAACTGGTCTGACCCTCAAAGTCTTGTTGATGAGCTAGAGTCATTATTCGTGTCCTGCAGTATTGACTCAGGACCCAGACTTTGATGTTCAACACACTGACTCAATTCCAACATTTTGTGGTCAAACATATCACATTGGAGCCAGCTGAGCAAGTGCAGCATCAAATACATCTGACCAATTACACCATCTCCTGACCACAGTTCAGATATGAATTAGATCAATTGAAGAACCTGAAGGATGCACCCAAATCCATTGGTGCTGACAATGGAGAAAATTGGAAGGGTAGATTGGACCCTTTATTTGCATAAAAATAATGCAAAAGCAACATTTTAAACTACAGTACTGTACTTTAAAATATTCCTAATATTGATAAAGCTAATTTACTCATTGTATCACAAACTTTTTATACTCTGTGCTTTGTAACATGTTCAAACTTGTGATTACAATCAGTTTGCAAACAATTCAAATTTGAGTTAAATAGTTTTGAAATTATTCTCTATAATTACTGCAGTGGTGCACTGGGATCCAGAAGGGTTCCTTGATGTTTAACGGCAGTCAACAAATTTGATGAAGCTAAATTAAAGCGGCCTGATAAAGAATTACTGCAGCTTAAATCAAGCTGTTGTCCATCTCCCACAATTCTAAATAGGGAAGTAAACAGAAAGAGAGAGTGGGAGGAGAACAAGCAGAGGACACAACCGGGCAAAAAGCAACAACAACAAAACTATATTTATAGAGCTCCTTTCACGTAGGGAGGACGTCCCAAGGGGCTGATGAAAAGCAGCTGGACAGCAGGGGAGAAAAACAGACAGGCAGATCGATGGCAGAGGAGCAAAGCAGAAACAGACATAGCAGGGAGAACAATTCAGAAGAGATGCTCAGTTGGATAAAACTGATCATTAAATACATTTTTAAAAAAAAATTATAGCATATAGTCAAAATATGTTTCATTTGACTATTACACTCCAATCCAAGGGATGAATGATTGTATTGTTGTACTGAAACTTCAGTTTCACAATTGGTGTAGTGCATACATATGCAGTAAAGTCCAGGAACTTGCTGATTTGCATCCTAGTCTGTGTTAAATTTTTGCTGTTCATCACCATCACTCATATACCACACGATCAAGAGATTTTAATTTGTCAACATTTTCAGAAATGTTTGTCAAAATTCTTAGAAATGTTTCAAACTGACTGCTGAAAGGTTGCTTCTTCAAGTAAATATTTATGAACATGTGAAATATATTCAGTCTAAAGACTGAAATATGATTAGAAGTTTGGACACTGTCAGTGAGTGAGCTGCCCTCTGATAGATCATCTGCACAAATCTAGGAGCACTGGACTCTAGTGACTACTTGTTTGCTCTGTTGAGCAGAGTGCATTTAGTACTGCCACAGGAATTAACATATTTCATACCCACCAAAGCAAGTCAGCATTGTTAAAACAGTCTTACCTTTCCAAATAGAAAGAAAGTTCTACTTTTTAAAATGGCATTCGTAGGTGACTAGGCAGATTTCAAACTTTGGGGTTCTGAGGATTAGGATTCCTTGAGAGCTGTAGAACACTTTTAAATTGACAATCGTATTAACTTTCCTTACTGTTTTTGTAATGTTGCAATAACAATTCGGAGATAGCTTTGGAACAAAACTTAATAATGATACAACCATACAACCATATCCAATTAAAATATTAACCTACAATAAGGAATATCGTAATGGAGAGTAAGATCCTGGACTATTATTGCACAAAATGTACAATCAATAATTTTTTCCAATAGAGTGCTTTATCCACGCTCGGTACCTGACCACTGACTGTTCAGCACCTTGGGACATTGTCCTGACGTGAAAGGCGCTTTACAAATGCTATTTTGTTGTTACTTGGTAACAGATTGGCAAACAATCTGTGTTCTGATTCATAGTTGTGTTAGAACATGAGGGCTAGCTCACAGGAGGAGAGGACACTACAATGATGAACTGCCAAGATTCAATAAATTAGAGCATGCTCAACAAACTGCATGTCACTCTCCTGTTCACATGGTATGAACTCTCCAAATCAAAATGATATTAATTTCTTCAGTTTGCTAAATGTCACTGCTTTGCATTGATATTGTTGCTGATATTGAATATGAAAATGCAGGATTTGCTGAAGTATTATAGTAAACTGCTGCTAACTCACACACTACGCGAAAAGGGCTCAGTGACGATTATCTGGAGAGGTGAGTTAGGTATATGTATAAATACATGAACAGGTGCTGCCAGGATATTGGTTGCCAGGGTTGAGCTATCAGGATTTTACTGTTGTGTTTCTGATCTGTGAATTAGAACAAAATTTACAGCCTTATTTGATAAATGTTTAAAAATCTACTTGAACAAAAACAGTGTTGTAGTGTATATAAACTTTGATTTTTCTGACAATGTAGTGAACCAGACGATTAATAATGTAGAAGTCATGGAATTGAACAAGTGGAATGAGAATGGAAGTTCATTTAACAGCTTCAGTCAAGACAAAGGAATGAATCCCTGATCATTGGTGAGTTACTCACTTTCAGTGAGTATTGTAACAAAATTGTTCACTTTGAGCTCACCCTACACTGGTGAGGAAAAAAAAAGTCACTGAGGACAGGAAGAGAAATTAAAAAAAACAGCAGAAAGGTTGATAAAAATCCTACTTATCCTGCAGTTTTTTTTTACAAACAGTGCTTTTATTTAGAATACTGAATCATGTGCTCTCAATAGAAGATTCTTAGTGTATACATGGAACTGATTGCAAGATAGGAACATAAAATAATTTTAGCCTCCCCCTTCCCCCATATCACTTGTCTGCTTTCTTGAAAGCTTCCAATTCCTTAATTTCCTCACCTCACTACCAGAGTAATGGACCAAGTCAATTGAGTAAGCAAGAAATTCCCGTCTGCTCACTCACGATCTTGAGGAGAAGTTAATGCTTGAAATCATCTTCTGGATCTTTTCCTCATTTTTCAGTATATTTGCTTTGGCAGCACAGATCTTGTCTTGCTGGTCCTTGATCAGTTGTTCCAATTCAGTTAGTTCCACTTTCAGTGGCTCCACAGCAGTGTCTGTGATGCTGAGCAAACAAGAAATAGCAATAAGTACAGGAATGGAAAATAACAGCCCTGAGAATCGATGAAATAGCATTCTCAATGGAAAGGAATACATAGGGTTATGGAGATGTAAACTATTAAAAAGGCACAAGTTTTAAAATTTTATACCGTAATAGCTATCGGGACCTTCAGTGTAAGCAATGATTTGCAACAAACCTAACCTTAACCCAGCAAACCTAACAAATCTATTCTGCTTTCCCTCCAAAGGTTGCAGGGAGGACTCAGGTGATAGGGCTGGGGAGGGGGGAAGGGTTGTGGTTGTACTATATTATGTTATAATGCACAGACCAGACAAGTAAAAAGGAAATCAAGTCCATTTGGCACACATCTCTGGGTCTTTGGTGTCTGTTTTCCTCATTCGTTCTATCTGGCTAAATAACAATTTATTAGCTATGAGGAGAGGCTAGATAGGCTAGGGTTATTCTCTCTGGAGCAGAGAAGATTGAGGGGAGACCTAATAGAGGTTTATAAGATCATGAGGGGTTTCGACAGGGCAAATAGAGAAAAACTATTTCCACTCGTGGGTGAATCTGTGACTCGTGGTCACAGATTTAAAATAGTTTCAAGGCGCAGTAGAGGGGAGCTGAGGAGAAATTTTTTCACTCAGCGAGTTGTTCGAATCTGGAATGCATTGCCTGAAAAGGTGGTGGAGGCTGATTCGATAACAACTTTTAAAAGGGAATTAGATCTTTATTTAGGAAGAACGGGTCTATTAGGCTATGGGGAGCGGGCAGGGCAATGGGATTGAATCGCTCTTTTCAAAGAGCCGGCACAGACTAGATGGGCCGAATGGCCTCCTTTTGTGCCGTAAAATTCTATGATTCTATGATTCTATGATTCTATTACATGGATGTGGATGATAACCAACTTTAATCTCTGCCTCTACACTCAATTCCAGGACCGCTGCTATTCTGACAAATTGTCAAGGTCAAATCCAGGATGAAGTCTAACTTTCTTCAGCTCAACATCAAGGTCAACGCTATCCTGCTTGATTCCCATCAGCAACTTCTCACTTCAGGCGATGACCATTGACCTGCATGGATGCTCACTCCACCTTACAGAACCAATGGGGAATCTCCTTTCAGTCAAGCTCTCTCAGCCACCATGAACATTGTGAGAAAAACAGAAATCTGAGAGAAAACACTCAGCAGGTCAGGCAGCATCTATGGAGAAAGTCAAAGTGAGTCAACATTTCGGTTCCACAACCCTTCATCAGAGCATTGTGAGAATGGGTTTTGAAATGTTCTCCAGGTCAACAGAATGGAATCTCTTAATTGTGAGAGAGCACCCTCTAGGGGCCTTTCCACCCCCAAATACAAGTGTTCAGTTGAACATTTGTTAGATGTCCACACATTGTCATATGCACCCTTATAGCTCTTACCTTTGTTCTCTCAGGAGGGATGCTGCATGCTCCTTGTTCTCCTTACGCCACACAGTTAATTCATTCTGCATCGAATCCATGTCTTCCTGGATGTAGTCCATTATTTTACCAAGTGGCAAAGCACTGCGGCACAAGGTCTGGATCGATGTCCGCAGTTTTTCTATCTCCTTTGCTACATGCTCCCTCTCTTTCTTTTTGGCTGTTTCAGAGATAATTGTTTTATCCTGTAAGACATTTTTTTGGCAGGAGAAATATGAGAAGTAGGTAAGACCCGGAAGGCATGAAGCAGAACAGGAGCTTAGCTCCCAAAAGAATCTCAGCAAATATTATACCAATATATTGCAAAATGTATGACATGTTAAGTTTGCCCTGAAAAAATAAAGATTAAATCAATTCACAAGAGAAAGATGGTAACTATTAGAATGATATATATTCTTAAATTACATTCCTGTCCTGCCAGAAACTGTCACCGTTTCTATATTAAATGCAAAAAAATCGAGAGCCAGCTTTCAGAATGTCGGATTATCGAAGTTTTACTGTATCAAGAGAGGCTAGAGCAGCTACACACACACACACACACACACACAGACAAACAGACTGACAGATAGACAGACAGCCAAAGAGAGAGACACGCATACAGACAGTCAGAGAAAGAGATAGTGAGAAAGACACACACAAAATGAGACAGAGGGAGACACACCGTGAGAGAGTGACACACACACAACAACAAAATGACATTTATAGAGCGCCTTTCAAGTCGGGAGGAGACCCATGGCACTGAACGTTAGGTCGGGACACGAGCAGGGGGGAGGGGTCAGGGTAGTGGGGAGGAGAGTAGGAGAGGGGGGAGAGTTAGGAGGGGAGCAGAAGGCACGGTCGAAGAGGAAGATCTAAAGAGGGAGAGAGAGAGAAACACACACAGAGGCAGATAAAGAGATACAGAAGGGGAGAGATTGACACACACCTAGGCAGAGAGAGAGGGAAACAGACAGAGACTGAGGCAGATTGTGAAAGAAAATATATTAATAGAGACCTCCCCAAAGGTTTTCTTCCAGCTGAGTATAGATAAAATCAAAATGTCTGTCAGTTTGTGTGTTAATCTACATTCCATACTGGATCTTTTGGTTGCAAGCGAAGTTGCAAAGTGTACAGCTAGTGTGTGTGCATATATATATGTATACACACACACTAGCTGTACCCTTTGCAACTTCGCTTACAACCAAAAGATCCAGTATGGATGTATAAAATTTGTGTGTATAAAGTATTAATAAAGAACAAAATTAAAATACCATCCGTAATAGTGCACATCAAGTAGCTGATTAATAAATAAATTGTCTTTGGAAAGCCATACTAGAGAATTAACAGTGCAACTAACTGCACGGGGAATAAAAGTGGTAGACGTGAATGCAGACTTGTGAGTGCAGTTATTCAAGTGCAAAGCAAATATGTAGGCTGCTTAAAAAACCTCACACCTCAGGGTTTCTGCATATTGTATGTGTTATACTTACAAAATTAATAATAGCAAAGGCAATTTTTCTTAAAGCTACACAGCTATTTATTTAATCAGGTTGACAAACAGCAACATGGCATCAGTCAATTCACTTTGCAGTATATTCTGTGAAGCACTTTGAGATGTCCAGAAGACATGAAAAGTACTATATCAAATGTAAGGATTATCAGCAAACCTGTGATACTTTAAGTATAGCAATCTCAAAATATCTGTACACTTGAAATCAGTTAAATAAAATTCATAAAATTTGAAGAAAATGAATGCTCTGTTTAGCTGTCACTGCATGTCTACTTAGAATCGTCTAAGAAATGGAATGGTAAAAAGGGAATCCTTTTATAGTCTAGAAGGAGGTTATTCGGCCCAACAAACTCACAAAGAAAGGAGATACATGGCTTCCTTCCACTCTGCCTTATATCCATACCCTTTGTTTCATATGCCCTTCTACCTTCCTCTTGAAAGTTACACATTCCATCCTCAAATCATGCAAAATCCATAATTATTATGTTTTTTTAATATTAAATGTATATCATTATATACCATAGATTGCAATGATATACATTATAAATTACCTCAAAAAGCTTCTGTCAGTTTTCCCCCCATTCAACTGAAGTTAAATAAAGCTCCACCACATCCAGTTGACCTTAAATCTGTGACCTTAAAAGTGATAACTACTGCAGCAGCATCACTTCTGAAACAATTAGACATAACATCCATCATCCATCAACACAGGAGTCTTGCAGCTCAGTGGTTACTCAGTGGTACACGACTCACAAGGGAGAGACTTGGGTTTGATTCCCGGCAGGGCTAAATGTTTGGCACGTTTTCTTGCCTATCACCCTCCTTTATACCTAACAGTAAGTAGGAACCTGGTTGTTAGTCACTTAGCAGATTGCATTTCTGGGGTTAATAATTCCTTTTTAAAAAATTGCTCACTTCAATCCATGATTGTGTGTGGGACACTGCTATGCGCAATTGGCTGCTGCATTTCGCTCACAAAATATCGTCAATTGACTTTATAGTATATTCTGTGAAACATTTTGAGACATCTAGAAGACATGAAAAGCCCTTTATCAAATGCTGCTCATGAAGTACCCTTAAATTAACATTTCCCCCAAATTCCTTCAATTTCCTCCAAACTTTAGGGTTCAATTCCCTGCACACTTGTAACACCGATCAGACTAATGAGAAAGTTCAGGATTCTCAAATCAAATAGGACTACAATTAACCTTTCTGAATAAATTACTTTAATTGAGGCCTGCAAAATGACTGATAAAAAATTTCTGATCAGATGAGAATTTTATAAGCAGGAATTAACTTGGCAAAGTGAATTTGATTGTGCAGATAACTGGTTAGATGTGTACAAACAAAAACAACAAAAACTGACTTTTTAACAGATGCTCTCAAGTTCCTTTCCTGCTGCCATTTGATTCCCTAGTTGGTCACTAGAGTTTAGCCAACTAGTCCTAAAATAGTCAATGCTGTTATTTTGTTGCGCTTTATATAATTTTATGGAACTAGAAGTATTCCCCTTCCTTCCGTTACAGATTTTTACCATTGGAAAGCCTACAATTAAGAATTTAAATTGATGGTTTTGTACATTAAAGATCTTCTGCACTTTTGTACCCTGAAATTAGTACATCTTTATATAAAACAATGATGCCAATTGGCATTTAACATTTGAAACCATCAAGACAGAGAATGGCCATGTAGTCTATATACATTAGGGTACATGAAGTTTTAAACAGCCCTCTCTTCCACCTGTTACCTAATTATATAAAACCACAAACCATGAAGGATTAACCATTCATACTGAAAGTTGAACAGGTACTTTGTTCAATCATTCAGATGTTAGATCTACCTTTTTTATTTTTAGATTTTGAGACACTGCCTACACCCCTGGAATTGCCTGTGCCAAGTTGTACCATTCTAACTCTTGCTCCTGGCCCCTTCACATCGGCGCCACTTCCTACACAAACCCTATTCTGTTTGTACAGCTGTGTTTGGAGACCTCAGAAAGACGTGATGAGTGCACCCTATGCTAAAGCTGCCTGCCCCCGTTACTCCTTCTAAGGCACACAAACACTATCAAGAAATGAAACAAATTCCAGTGCAGACAGTATCCAGACTGACATTTATTCACTTGCTGTTGACTATGAAAAATTGAGCTCAGGCACACTGCACTGTGTTAACTCCCACCTCATTTTTATACAAACTGTGAGGCAGGTACTGTACAAGTAGAGTGTGTGGGTGGCATCCCTGCACTGAATTCCAATGACATTCACCCGTAAAAATAAATCACAGTACATCTCATAACAAGGGAATAGGAATAATTCAGTCCATTTAGTCTCAGTCTATACTGCCTGCTGAAAGCCACCACTATCCCGTCTGGATTGCAATAACTCAACTAGTTGTGGCCTACAGCACTGAGCTCCAATATTTTTATTATCTTTCACGAGCCACCAAGAAAAATATTTATGTTGAAAGCAGCAGAATGTCCGATTTCCCCATTACCTCATCGAATGAGAAATGCACAGTTCCTGTTAAATGGCAGCAGGCCAGCAGATTTATTTAAAAAAGCATGAATGTGCATCAGTCTGATTCAATCAATACTGCCAGATGCATAATCAGACTAGCATTAAAATTGATCCAGTTGGATCGCCAATTACATGCCCTGTAATTCACTGTAGAAGGAAGCTCATTAGTAAGATTCCAACAGCGCGTTTGGAATTATATAATCGGTGTGCAAAACTGTCCCAGTTGAACTCCAAGGGGCTAGGAAAATGTACACATTATAGTGAACGAAAATGATGTTAAAAAAACCTTGATGGATGATCATAATTGTACTATATTTTATTATGAACTGACACTTCTAGATAAGTCCACATATTTCTTCAACCCATAAAGCTTCCAAAAAAGTGGGTACAGTGAAAGGCAACTAATTGATAGTTGGGATTTAGACAAATAAATGACAAGGAGATACTTTTTTGTGCATTCCTACTGATGTGAAAAGCGCTATATAAGACCACTCTGCTCCACAATTGGTGGCGACTATGCCAAATCTCTGGATTTCTCTGCTGCCTCTTTTTCTGTCTTCAGATCAATCCTGAAGGGTTTTCTCTTCAACATTGCATACGATCACATATCCTTTCTTCCTGGTTTGCTGTCAAAGTATGCCATTATTCAGTGCTTTGGGACACTATCCCATGGGAAGGGCTCTATATAAACGCAATCTGTTGTAGAGTATAAATAAACTGAAATACTATTGGAAAACTCTACATTAACATAGTTAACCACAAGCTAGAAGAATTCTATGTTCATTTAAAAGTCCCTTCCAACAAGGGAGGTGGCCGTAGGCACGATTGAAGAAGGTTTTCTGGTGGTACTTGAAACAGAGAAGTGAGGGGGGGGCAAGGCGGAGGGATTGATGCAGTTTTCTAGAGTTTGGGGGCAAAGTGGCTGAAAGCACAACCTCCAATGGTGGGACGGAGGGTGCGAGGGACATGCAGGAGGTCAGTGCCAGTTGAGCACAGGCGCCAGCTAGAGGATTGGGGAGTGAGGAGGTTGGAGAGGTAAGGAGATGCCAGGGAGTGAATGGTTTGCAACATGAGGGTGAGGAGCTTGAAATTCTGTTCGGTGATGGGGAGCCAGTAGAACCTGGCCAGAACTGGTGAGATGTGGGCACGGAGTTTGGTCCGGGTCAGTATGCAGGCGGCAGAGTTTTGAAATGAGCTGGATCTTTTGAATGGTTGAGCTGAGGAGACTGGCGAGGATGGCGTCAATTAAAAGCAACAAGCTAAACCTCCATCTCACTCTTTACAAACAGAAACAACAATATCAACAGATTACATTTATATAGAGCCTTTCACATCGTAGATGTCCCAAGGTGCTGGACAGTCAGTGATCCGAGGAGACGTGGAGGGTAGGGATAGGAGGGTGCCCGGAGGCACAGTCGAAGAGGAGGGTCTTGAGAGACAGAGCTGAGCGATAATTCTGATTGTAAAGCACTGCTTTTGAATATGAACAATATAAAAGTAGCAAATTGTCAACTGCTTATAAATGTCCAATGTAGAAATAAGCCACAAGCAAAGTGGATTCCTTAATCTTGAAGGCACTACGTGTTCTTCAGCTACAGAGGCTAATATTACTCTTTGCCTTACTAGCACTCACTATCACAGTATATTTTTCCCCAAAAGAAGCTTTAACATCTTAGCTAAGGTGTACAATATACGGAGGGTTAAGTCGTACCTACTAACTGCATTTTCACTCACAAGCTACTAATTATAACAATGTTTATTTGCTCTTCAAGGAACCTTCATTAAGTGCAATTTTACACACAGAATTGTCATTATAAGACACTGCTGTTGAAAATGCTTGCGTTTACAATGTGAAAGCTGGTCTCAAAATGTAGCTTAAAATAATATACAAAGACATTTGGGTCACACCCAAAGGTCATTCCCCAATTGTGCTGGGGAATGACATCTGAAACGATCTGATTAGTCAGCACAGAATATAGCATTCTTCAAGTATAAAATTTCTAGTGCAGGTTATAAAAGATGATCCATACATACAGTAAAGGAAGCCAAAGCATTTTCACTGCTTTCAGATATGGTTTATCTTAAGTTTGTTACAGTCCTTTTAGTGTAGCCATTTATCAGATTGTTGAAACATTTGAAAATGCTTCACACGATTTAAATCTTAGGGATTGTTGGCCAATGAACTCCCTTTTCTTTTCAAATAATGTAATGGGACAATCTGAACGGCGATCTGGACCTCGATTTAACATCTAATCTGTAAGTGGCACCTCCAACAATGCAAACATTCTCCAGCACTATATTGGAGTGTCAGCTAAGGTTATGCATCCGGGATCCATTATTGTGAAGCGCTCTGAGATGCCTTCTTGGATGGAGGGTGCTATATAAATCGAAGTTGTTGTTATGCAAGTTCTGGCTTGAGCCCACAATTTTCTAACTCAGAGGTGAGACTACCAACTGCATTAACTACCACAAACATCACAGGGTTTGACTAAAACATAGATAGTACCTGACCTGCTCAGTATTCCCAGTGATTTCTGTTTTTGTTTCACATTTCCAGATTCTGCAGTATTTTGCCGTTTTTTTTACAGGGTTTGACTATTTCAGTATTCCACTGCCAGGCACTGAGACTAGACTTAACAGTAAATCTTGTGAAGCACTGTAGACAATGTGACAAGGCACTATATCAAATGCAAGAATTACCACAATAATTAAACCCAGAATGCAAATCATTATCCTGCACTAAAGAAGTGGGAAGTGGTCACCTGAAAAAATGTGGTCATGGTGCAAGCTTGTTTTAGGGTCCAGTGTATTTGAGGAGAAGCTGAAGGTGTGTCTGATCAGTCAGTTGATAGTTTTCTAAATAAAAGTTTTAAAATTGGAAGTAGAAACTGGATGATGCCCAAGCAACACATGCAACACATTTTGGAATCTTTGCAACAGAAACAAAAAGTAATGATCCTTGTCCCTCAGCTTCACTTCCATATGCCCTCCCATGACCAGCAACACAGTTATACAATTTAACATACCACTGCATTAAGGATTTGGAATGAATTGAGTTACTGTTTACAGAGCAAATACTGATATATATAATAAATTAATAAACGACTTTATAGCTTCAGACCTTAATAGTTTTGTGATGGAATACCAGAGAGCATAATGGACTACTAGAGAGCATAATACAACAACTTGCACTTATATAGTGCCCTCCACGCAGGGTAGTGTCTCAGAGAGCTTAACAGTGGCAGAGCCTGACTCCGAGCCAGGCTGTAAGCACGGTTGAAGAGGAAAGTTTCAGGCGGTACTTGAAAAAGGCGAGCGAGGGGGAAAGGCACTGGACAGTCATTGTTTCAGACACGAGCTGGGGTTAGGGACTGGGAAGGTGGAGGGAAAGGGGGGATTTGGGGTGACCGATGGGACCGTCAAAGAGCAGGGTCTTGAGGCGGGACTTGAAGGAGGCCAGGGAGGGGGCAAGGCGGAGGGACTGCGGGATGGAGTTCCAGAGGTTTGGGGCAGAGTGGCTGAAGACTCACCCGCCAATGGTGGGGTGGGTGGGGCTGGGGACATGGAGTAGCCCGGAGCCTGCTGAGCAGAGGGGACGGGCAGATTGGTAGGGGGTTAGGAGGTTGCAGATATAGGGTGCTGCGAGGCCGTGGAGGACTTTGAATGTGAGGACCAGGATCTTGAATTGGATCCGCTGGGCTGGATGATGGAGTCGGGGAGATGGGGTCACGAAGGTTGGAATGGTAGAGGACATGGCCTGCAGAGTTCTGGATTATTTGCAACCTATGGAGGGAGGAACTGGGAAGGTCGACAAGCGTAGTTGAGCCAGGATGTAATGAACGCATGAACGAGAGTTTCAGCGGCCTGGGTGGTGAGGTAATTTTGGAGTCTGACAATATTATGGAAGGCAGAGTGGGTCATTCCTTGGATATGAGGGAGGAAAGACAGTTGAGGATCGAACAAGACACCGAGGTTGAGTGTGCCACCATGGAGGTTGATGCTGCCAGTGCCTATTGCGTGAAGGCGCTGGCGTGAGCCAATCAGGCGGGTCTCAGACTCACTGACATTCAACTGTAGAAAGTTAGCTCTCATCCAGGATTTGATGTCTAACAGGCAGTCTATCAAGACAGTTATGGTCCTGGAGTCAAGCATAGAGGTAGAAAGATAAAAGTTGGGTATCATCCACATACATGTGGAAGTTGACCATATAATACACTTTATGCATAACAATAACAAAGAATTAAGGACATTATCTAAAATAGTGATATTCTCAGACACCACTATTGCAATCACTTCATAATGTGTTTGTGGCTTCATAGAGCCCTCACACTCACACCCACAGAAGTGATTACAGCAAGTAACTGCTAACTTTTGTGAAGACATCTATAAATTAAATGCAATTTTATAGTTATTTATAATCCCTCAGGGGGCAGTCAAACGTGTGACATCTAGCAAATTCACTTGAAATAAGACACTTCAAAAACAGAGCAGAAAGTTAGTTGCACTGCTTATTTACCAACAGGATTGAGTATGACCTGACAGCATCGCAGAAAACAAATAAAATGATGCAATGTTTGAACAACTACCAGCAAATCAATTAGCTAAGGTGCTCCTTAAACCAATGAATCTTGCTGTCGCAAAACAGCAGCAATGGCACATATAAAGCTTTATGTCCTTTCTGTGATTTATGTGATGAATGTATACTATTATGGAGATAAATAAGTCTTTAAAACTGCAGAGTAGATTTTCTAAACGTCAACCCAATTCAGAAGGTAGCCTGATGGTACTCTAACATTGTGTAAACTGCAGTCTAACAGCTGGAGGTGAGGACTCCCATCATGTCTCAGTTGTAAATCACTTAAACTTTCCTGGTATGCTTGTACACTCTTAAACTATGTGCAGATACACAAGCACAATAGGAGTGCTCTCAACATCTTGCTTTAGAAAGTGCTGATGTGATGTCAAAGTGATTTATAAAAATCCTGTAGACCATGAAAATATACTCTATTAAAACGTGAAGTCATTTCATCTCTCACACCTCTGCAGGATTAATGATTAGGCATTCATTACTGCAAGTTTATAAAAGTAACTGTCAAGTATGTAAGGAAACTGGGATTAGCTTTACAGGGGTACCCAAACACTGGTTTCAATGCTTCTTTCCTGTCTATCATCACCAAATGAAAACCTAAACCTTACAAATCTAAACATAGTAAGCGGAACAGAAAAAATCCCATGAGATTATTTTCTTTTCCAAAAACAAAATAAAAAGTCTGCAGTGCCACTAAATGATTGAAACTAATTTTACTGAATCGCGCTTTACACTGAAGCTTTTTAAGTAAGGAAGGAAACAATTACAACTCGATTTAGTAGTTGAGTGTGCAGAAAACCCGCACTAAATTTTCAGTGTGGAATGATTCTAATGAAGAGCAGTTATTTCCAGCAACTGATCTGAAAGGTTTTGTGTGATTATTTAACGTAGGGCAGCCAGAGTCTATTAATGAGCTTGTAAAATTTCCTGTTTTTATGTTCGTGCTTACTTGGATAATGGGTGTCAGTATCGGACGGACTGTGAGTCTACAGCAGTGACAAGCAGGCAACTCAACCTAGGGGAACACCCACTGCTGAATATTTTAGTCATGAGGAATGGAAAAGGAGACCTTGCATTACTCACATCCAATGCAATTGTTGCAATTAACCCCTTCTCCAGCACAAATGGAATGAGACAGAAAGATACAGGATTTTAAAAAAATTAATGAGTGAATTATTGTGCCAATATTATGAGGAAGAAGAGAGTGGCACGGGTCAGATCAGAGGCTGAAAGTTGAATCATCAGTAGACACAAATTCACAATTGGAGAGAAATTGCAGCTAGGCCTAGATTTAATCCATCTTTGTAGCATTTCAGAGTATGCAGAATGTGATACAGTATTGACTTGAAATCCTTAAAAGAATTTATAGAAAACAAGCTTCAAATTTAAGGGTGTATTTGAGACTTTACCAAATACTGCAACCTTCGGCAACACTATCACTTGGCTAACATCTGTCTGCTTCACATCTTATTCTCTGAAACACCTTCCCTTCCCATCTTTACTGCCAAATTTAAGCTCCATTTTTTTCAACCATGCTTTAGTTATCTCTTGGTCTACGTTAAACCATGTGCTTCCAATTAGACAGACAGCCCAGGAAACAAACAGAATCATATTCATATTTCAATATTATTAAACATTTATTTTATGCAAAAAGTATCATAATACCTCCTTGATGTAGCCATGGTGAATCCCCACATTAGCCATCATAGGGTGCATCCTAGGTCGGCTTGTGCAGAGACTTTCATCTCATATCATACAAGAGCAAACTGAGCCCGAGAACATTAAGATCCCAAGAGCTATTGTTTGACCCTGCTCTTTACTAGAATGACAACCCTGGCTTAACACAATTGTGGAAGAATGCAGAATGAAGCAACATTAACCAACATGTTGTTCCTCTTTAGTTTGGAAAGAATTGCCCATTCAACACTTATTTACTTCTCAATGCTGTATTTCATGCTCACATCTACAGTATTATCCTTGTATCCACCACAGCACCTAAACGTAGCTAAAGCAAAAAGCTATTCAACATCAATAGCAATCTGACATGGTCCTTATACATGTTGCAGTAAAATTGTCAAACTAGGGATTTTGCGAAATCCCTGAAATTTTCAGTAAAATTGTGAAACCATGAAATCACTGAAATTAGGAGTCAAGAGAGTTTGTGAAAAAGTGATCCCAGCAATGGGCAGGGGTAGAGGGGATCCCAGCAACATCCTTGATATTAACATTAATTAAGATTTAGACATTGCCATCATAAAACAGAAGTGAAAGCCAGCATCCTGAAGGGTCACTTCCAGAAACCAATTTGACCTCTGCCCACAACGATTATTATCAATGACCTGCATCAACCAGAAGGAGTGAGTTTCACACAAAACTGATCAAGCATTGGGTTCCCCTGTCTTGCTACAGAGAGTAATTATGGAACAGAATAGAGTAACACACAACAGAAGATAAGAATGCCGTTTTGTGTCCTCCAGATTAAATGGTCATCAGAATAAAACAGAGTTTAAAATTTATTTGGTGTAGTTTTCTTTCTCACTTTTAAGACTTCAATTGAACTTAAATTTAGCTAAAAAAAAAGGCACATCTTAGCCCTGTCCTTAACAAAGAGCATCATCTATAGGCAAAACTTGGCATTACCACACTTCACTGGTTGTATAGACAATGTTAAAATAATGTTGTAGGAATACCAACACGGAATAGCTGGTATATATACTTTCAGGGGAATTGTACCAAATATTTTGGGGCAGTTGGTTTCTTGCACCTTACCATACCAAATTATGCTCACAACTCACCCATGTGCATTCAGTATGTTTACCAATACATATAGCACAGAACTCTTGATTTGAACCAAAATAATAAAGAGCCAGAATGATTTGGACATTCACATAGCAGATGGACATTCACATAATCAGCACAAATGGGAACAGTTCCGCTTGATGCATTTTGCTGCCTTTTGTAGACATTTGGTAAATTGGAGAATCCGGTTTGTATTAGACATTCAAATGTTGTTTTTCTTACCTGTTCTTTGGATTTCAAAACAGACTTGGAAGACTCATAATCCTTCTTAGTTTCTAAAATCTTCTTGACAAGGCCCCCTGCAAGAATAAGTTTGTATATTGGTGTCAATCTTGCCTGCCTTTAAATTCTGTTAAAGGTTCTGATTAAATTTTTGACCACATTGAAGGAAGTCAGAAATGGAAATACTGTAGAGTAGTTTCAATTATTATTTGAACCCAGTATCTACACCAAAGATTCCAAAGTCAAATTTAGAAATAGCCAGAACATAAGATGGCAAACAATATTTTGTCCACCTATGACCAAGGCTCTCTCTGTCTCCTTGATCTCTCTCCTTCAACACTTTTGACCATTCTTTTCTTCTCAACTGTTTCTCCCTTCAGTTCCATTTTTACAGTCCTGCCCTTGCTGAGTTAAAATCATACCCTTTCCATCATCTTCAATTTGTGTCCAGGAATGGCTTCTCCACACCACACTGTCCACACTTTCGAGTGCAGCGTTCCTCAGGGCTCAATCATTGATCCTCTCCAATATCTATATGCTCCCACTTAGTGACACCATCCGCAGATGTTAACTTCCACATGTATTCAGATGACACCCAACTCTATCTCTTTGCCTCCATTACTGGCTACCGTTTGCCAGAGGATTGAGTTCAAATTCCTCATCCTCGCTTTCAAAGCCCTCCAGGGCCTTGCTCCCCACTAACCTCTGTGACCTGCTAACTCCTTACTGGCTTGTCATTCCCTCCTCTCGGCAGATTGTGGCATACTCCATACCTCCCTTCCTGCCCCCACCATCAGCCATTGGGCCTTTAGCCTTTTTGCCACTAACCCTTTTGAATTCTATCCCAAAGTCTCTTCGCCTCCTCCCTTCCCTCATGGAAGGCCCATCTCAAAAATTTCCTCTTCTACTGCGCCTTTGGTCACCCTCCCAATCCCATCCTTCCTGTCCTGCATTCCTCCTGATCCCAATCTCCAGTTTGGGTGCACATCCTTGACTATTCAGCACTTTGGGATGTCCTCCTAACATGAAAAGCACTATACAAATTTAATTTGTTGTTGTCTCAAAGCATTTCACAGGATTTAATAATAATAAATAATCCTTGCATTTGATGTAGCGCTTTTCACGTCTTCTAAACGTCTCAAAGCGCTTCACAGAATATACTGCAAAATGAATTTACTGTATATTTGTGGGGGAATACTTTGAAATTAAGTAATTGTGTCATTTTAAGGAAATGTAGCTAGCAGCACAATTGTTCGCAATATTGTCCCATGAACAGCCATGAAACAAGTAACCAATTTTAATTGGGGTATTGTTGGCCAGGATACCAGCAAAGTCTCCTTTCTCTTTTCAAATAGTGCCATGGCATGTTCAATGTCTACTTGAACAGGCAGATTGGACCTTGGTTTAACGTCTCATCAGAAGAAGGTCCCAGTTTAAAACTGGAGCTCGCAGGATGCTGAAAATCCACCACCTGAGAATTTTCTCTTCCCTCGCCCATCAATGCCTGCTCCAGGCATTCACAATTTCACTGAAGAGCTTCCAAACTAAATCCCATGAGCGGAATTTTAAAGCATGAAACTAGTAACAAGGAAGGAATAAGAGGCACCAGTAAGAGTCCTTAAGAAAATAGTGTGTAATTCAGTCATTCCTCTTCAAATAGTAATCTCAGTCACATTTTCGCCTACAAAATACACAGTCAATTCAGTATACAATATATTCTGTGAAGCGCTTTGAGTTGTCTCAATGACAATGAGGCACAAAATCAATTGCAAGGATTATTATTACTAGTATTAGTTTGCACAGGATTTCTGAGAGACTAAAATAAACAAAATTCGAAAGAAGTAACAGGAGTACTAACTACATGAAAGATGTTTCCCACCCCTCCACTCCCCCCGATGTAGGGATCAATTCTATTAAATTTCATGATCCATCATGGAGTTCTTTGTGAGGATTGGCTGGGAAGCCCACCTCTCCCCATAGTTGAGAAGTCTGCCAAAGCTCCTTGTCCAGGACCAGTCATTTAGGTGAGAAATGGAAGGTGCTTGGCATGTGTGGAATAATGTAATGCCATGATGAATCAAAGACAAAGAATTAAATGCAGCCAAAGATGTACAACTATGCAGAAATTTTTTTTGTTTCCCAATTCTTTAATATGAATCATGCATCAGTATACTTACCATGATCCTCATTGCTATGCAGTTCAACTGTTGGAACCTGGAGAAAGAAATGCACATAGGATCATTAGGGGGCTTATGGCTACAATATTATCTTGAAATTTTTGAGAACCACTCACTAAATCAATTCTAGTCTTCTAACTCTCTGATAGCAATGACATTCCAAATGGTTATGAACAGCAAACAATCTGTCCCATGGCTCTGACTGATGGCTCCAGCTTATCCTTAGACCCACTAAACTTAGTCAAGTGTCCTTCCTACCCCACATTTACTCCATGAACAGGACCACTTTCCTCCACCTCAGTCACACTGCCAGCCTCAACAAATCCAAAGCCTTCCTCAAAGATCTCCCCAGCTCCCCTATCCACAAAATGTAGTTAATCCAGAACTCCGCTGGTGGCAAACTTACCCAGCACACCAATTCTTACCAGGCTCCACTAGCTCCTTATTGCCAAATTGATTGACTTCAATATTCTCATACAGGTTTCCAAATTGGTTACTTTCTTGCCCTGGCACCTGCCTTACCTCTTCGATTTATTTACTTCCCAAACCACTACTCATTGCCTCCGCTTGACTGGCACTGGCCTTCTTCTTGTCCCATCCATTCCACAATCGGTGACTGAGCTTTTAGCCACTACACTCCGAAATTTTGCAACACCGACCACTTGCCCCTTCCTTAGCTTCAGATCATGCTTGAAGATCTTTCTCTTTGATTGTGCTCATTACCCCGTCTCCGGCTCGGTGTTATGCTCCGTCACTGCCAAGCACTCTGAGATGCTACCCCGTGTGATGGGTGCTATACAAATAATACTTGCTGTTGATATCCGAAAGAATCAAGTCTATTTGACAGAATTAATAAGTTTTACCTAGGAAATGCTTTCTAGCCCAGCTACGTTTTGATAACTTGGTAAAAAAATGTTTCATATGGTTTCAACAACAATAAAATTGTATTTATATTGCGCCTTTCATGTCAGGAGGATGTCCCAATGTGTCAGGGCAATTTTTTTAAAAAGCTTCCGTAGGGTGGAATTTCTATCAGTTTATTCTCCCATAGATGAATGGAAAGAAATTATCGAGTAACATGTAGCATCTATAATTTTCTAAATTTGAATGAAATGGCACAACATTGTGGAATCTGAAAATTGCCAGCATCTAGGGTCTCCAGTCATATACTTCCCCAAAGCAGCGAGCAAAGTTCAGATTTCATTGTTTTCTAACCTATTGCCAGGTGTGATCCTGGAATAAGAGGTTTACAATTCAGCAATTATTAGATTTGTTTTCTACATCAGGGGAGAAAGGGGGAGGGGGGTGGTGAGGGAAGCGTGATGGAAAGAAGCAAAGAAGCTACTGGTATCCCTACAGATTCAGAGGGAATCTAATTGAGATCTTCCAAATTCTGATGGTTTTGAGAGAATAGCTACGAAGCAGTGGGCATAATCTTTTGCTAATAAGTAATCTGAACACAGGCCCTGTGAGGTAAAGCTCAAGTTATTCCTTATAAGGAGACATATGGACTTACTACTTCCATCTCTGGCATATCAGGCAGCTCGGATTCTGCTTCTTCCACCACAAACTGCTCATCATCATCCTCTTCTGTTGCCAAATTCTTATCTACTATCACGTTAGACACAAGCTTCCCACTTCCAATTCTGAAAAAAAGAGTACCATAAGGAGTTCACATAAATGTTCAAACAAGCAAAGGATAAGAAATTCTAAGGAATTCATGAGGAAATATCATAGAATCATAGAATTTTTCTATGACCAGCATAAAAGGAGGCCATTCGGCCCACTGAGTCTGTGCCAGTTCTTTGAAAAGAGCTATTTGATTCCACTCCACAGCTCTCTCCCCATAATGCCGCAAACCCATCCTCCCCAAATAAACATCCAGTACTTAATGATTTCAAAAGAACCATTATTATTTATAAAATGCTGCTGCTTTGTAGAAAACAAGAGAAATGCAATCCATAAAGTGGCGTTAACAGGATGAGAAGCAATCTTTCCTGGTCATATTTGATTGGAGGAAACAACAATGAAATTCATCTAGAACAGAAAGTATGGAACAAGAAAATCCCATTGCAACCATTAACCCTGCTTCCTCCACAGACCAAACATTGGGGTCCACAATGCACCATATGTAAAGATCTGTGTTATAGATCATGTGGATGTCCCAAGGCACTGAACAATCAGTGTTTCGGTCTCGAGCTGGTGGTGAGGATCTGGGAAGGTGGAGGACGGAGGGAAATCAAAGGCAAGGTTGAAGAGGAGGGTCTTAAGACGGGTCAAAGGGGCAAGAGGGTGAGACAGAGTGACTTCAGGATGGGGACAGAGTGGCTGAAGACCTGCCAGTCAATGATGGGGCGGGCGAGGCGGAAAACTTGAAGCAAGCCAGAATCTGCTGCATGGAGAGAGCAGGCACGGGGTTAGTAGAGGTAGAGGAAGTAGTGCCACGAAGGGCTTTGAAGGTGAGGACCAGGATCTTGAACTGCAATCACAATGTGATGGGAAGCCAGTGGAGTCTGGAGAGGATGGAAGTGGTAGGGTCACAGAGTTTGTTGTGGGAGAGCACATGGGCTACAGCCTATGGAGAGAGTTGGGGAGGCCGACAAGCAGGGAGTTTGCATAGTCGTGCCTCGATGTTATGAATGTGTGTATGAGTGTCTCTGTGGCAGAATCAGGAAATGTTGGGGATGGGGGGGATAAATTGATAAGTTGAGGGTTGAACAAGATGTCAAGGTTCCAGGCTGGCTTAGTGAGGTGGAGTGTGTATCCATGAATGGTGATGCCATCAGCGCCAGAATCATGGAGGCGCTGACTGGAGCCAATCAATATCCTCACGAAGGAAAGACTGGACCTGGGCTTGATGACTCATTTTAAAATTACCATCTCTGATAATGCAACATTTACCCAGTATTGCACCGGAGTGTCAAATGCCAACATGTGGCTGAACCCAGTTTTATGACCCAAACTTACTAACTAAGCCAACCTAACATCTGGGCAAGACACAGTTAGATAGCAGTACTCTGGAATATGGTGTCAAACATACAAAATTAGTTATTTTAAAACATGAATCATGAAAAATCCGGAATATATTGCTGACTTGCGACGCTAACCATATGCACACACCTGTCTGGGGGCTGCTCTGTACTTTCTTGCTTCTTTACTCTAGGCGGTGCTGGCCTTGCACTACCTGGTCGGGGTATTCGCCTGCTCAGAAAAGAATGATATCCGTGGAAAGAATTTCCTGCAATCATACTTTAATTGTGTTTTGTAACTAACATGAAATCAACCGTATTCTCGCAAAAAGAAACAAAAAGACTCTGAAAAGTTTTTGTTTTAAAAAAACGGTGGATTAAAATATGGAAAACGTTTATTGCAGCAAAATTCACATATAAAAAGTCATTGAATATGAGGAGAAATACTAAATTATTTAAGCATGCGAAAACTATCACCGTGCTTATTCAAACCAAGTATCCCACCTTCAGATGGAAATCTCAGGGATAGATTGTTGGAATGGAATATGCACGCTCTCCATGGAGGAACACATACTGCTTACCTAATTCCAGAAAGTATTAGGCGCAGGTTGGCAAGATCCAAGGATGGGGACTCCAGAGTTGTTGGTGTCGGTGGAGGTACTGCAGGATGGAGTTCCTGAGTGAGGCCAGTGGTAGCTAAGGGCCTGCCCACCAATGGTGGGGCAGACGAGGTGGGGGATGTGAAGCAGGCTATGTCCGCTGAGTGTAGGGAGCGGGCTGGTTGGTACAGGTTTAGAAGATCACAGAGGTAGGGGAAGCAACGCCATGGAGGGCTGTGAAGATGAGGACCAGGATCTGGGAAGCCAGTGGAGTTGGGTGAGGAAGGGGGTGATAAGGGTCACGGAGCCTGGTGCAGAAGAGGACATGGACTGTAGTCTATGGAGGGAGAAGTTGGCAGGCTGACAAGCAGGGAGTTTGCATAGTCGAGCAAGAATGTTATGAATGTGTGTATGAGTGTCCTGGTAGCCTGCTGCGTGAGTCAGTGGCGGAGCCGGGCGATGTTGCGGTTGTGAGGGAAGGCAGGACGGGTCATGGCCTAGATGTGGGGTAGAAAGCATAGTTAAGGGTCAAACAAAATGCCATGGTTCTACACTGGCATCAGCAAACCTCTGTGCGGCTTGGTGCACAACCTCTTCAGCAACATGTCCATTGACCTCGGTGGCTGTCTTCTTCTCATTTGAGCTGTGTAGATTTTCTGGATCTGTAAATATTGAGATGTCCATTACAAAGTGTGCACCACCACCAGAAGGAAAAAAAGAACTTTGCTGGAAAAAATATCATTTATTACCAGAAAGTATTATAGTACTGTGTGTGAAACACAAATTGTTAAATCTGTTTTTCACAGTAAATATCAGCTTGTCAATTTTCTTTTAAAACAAAACACTTATAAGTGAGCAGCAGAGCTATACAGACAGGGAAAGTCTCCGAGGCATGAGCATTGCTCTACGCTCAATCTTTGCTGACACCAGGGGCTACAAATGACCACAGCGCCTCTACGCTAAGAAGGGTTAAAAAAAAATCAGTCAAGGTTTCCAGCTCCAGATTACTACTCAGTGACCCCTAGCTGGAAAAGGCACATGCCTGGCTAGGCTACAATTGCAATAACACAGTCAAGGCTCACACATGGATGATGGCCACCTTCAGGACAGGAGGGTAAAATAACATTGGGAGGTGTTCTGGAAAACAAATAAACAAAAAATAAACGAACAATAAGCAAACAGAATGTGGGGATCACCACAAAACTGGGGCTCAAAAAGCTATTTTCCTGCTGTAGCAAGACACAATTCAACTTGATGCATACATTACGGGGTAGGTGATAGAGGGGTATGGAAGAGGTTTAGGCTCATGTGAGCATACAAACCTAGAGATCATACAAACATCCTACAAATTATTAAAGCCTTAAACAAGTAATAAAACTGAATATCCAATTTAATGGAGCATTCCCAATTAGAATCTTCTCTCAGTCGCTTGATATGGTGGCATATTACATACAAGACCATGGTTACAACAGTCAGACAACAAGAAAAGATACTGACCTGAAAAATGTTATTCCCGTGTACTGCTTAAATATTACATTTCCTACAATGTGGGCTTTTGTTTATTTGAATTATTTAGTTAATTTCATGTTATTGTTGGTCTACAAGAGAGAAAATGCAAGAGCCTTTTAAGCTGCTTAGATGATGCTTAACTCCCACAATGAGCTTTGGATGAAGGTTGTTGACTCATTTCATCTCATGCATCCAGGACATTAACCTTAATCCATTACACCTTAAAGTGGTGTCTGAAATAAATTGAGTATCTTGACCTCTACCACATTTCCTGGTTATCTACTCCATTTGTTAATTATACTCTGTGAAAAAAATACTTCCTGATACTTGTCCTGAACTTGTGATTTCTTGCACTGTTTTAGTACTTTTGTGAAACTAATATTATGGGTTTACTTTATCTGCTGATTGTCTTGGGATGTCATCCCAATGTGAAAGGCGCTATATAAATGCAATTTATTGTTGTATACGTACCTCTAGAAGGCTCTCTCTGAGATGTATCCTCGGTGCTGTCATTTTTTATTCCTAGGAAAGGCAAAGAAACTAAAATGATTTACACAGTGGCAGTAGAAAGCTACAATAAATAATGGTCATTTTGAAGCAGGCTAAATGAGGCTTGTGGGCCAAATTCAGTGAGTGGACAGTCTGGGTTGACACCCCAATGCAGTGCTGTAGGCGCGCTGCATATTTGGAGATGCTTTTGTTTGGTTTCAGTTCAATCAAGGACTCATCAACACACAGCTTTGATCTCTTAAATCAAAATATAGCACGTGCATCTTAAAACAGTGAAATGAGCCTCTCTTCAGAAATCATATTCAACAACAACAACAACTTACATTTATAGAGCGCCTTTCACGTCGGGAGGACGTCCCAAGAGTTTATCTGTGACTGCTCACACCATCTTCAGTGCAACTGTGTATCATCCACAGTATAATGGTATATCATCCTCAGTACAACTGTATATCATCCTCAGTGTAAACTGTAAAGCCATTCTGACCAACTCATTCTTCAAGTGGAAAAAATGGTTTGGTAAATTCCGATAATTTGCAGTCTCCACAGCCTGGCTCAATTAGTAGCATCCTTACCTCTGAGTCACGTCTAGATTTTGAATTCAGCATTCCAATACCATCAGGCATTATCATCAGGCATGTGGAGTAAGGAAACTTGCCTATGGTCTTGCCTTGCCTGGAATCAAACCCCAGGGTGCCTCACTTGCAAGGCAAGTGCTCTAACCACTCTACAGAACTCCACATCAATCAAGAGTGGGAAACTCATAGTAATATTCAAAGCTGAATGAAATAAAAATGCTCACCTGCCTCCACATCCGACTCGTCTAGAAGCAATAAAATACACAATCAGAGATTCTTGCTTTTGAATTCAAATTCCTAAACTAAAAGCTCTACTTTTATCACCTGAAAGTCACTTATAATTCTGTATAATCCTTGCATTTGGTATAACGCTTTTCACATCTTCTAGACATGTGAAAGTGCTTCACAGAATGTAACGTAAAGTGAATTGACTGTGTTCGTCGGCGAAACGCGACAGACAATTGCGCACAGCAGTGTTTGCTTATACACCAAATAGTCACTTGGTAACTTTACGAAGTGGCCACACAGGCTTCAGTGCTGCAGATCTTTTCGCCCACAATTAGGAATGGGCAAGCACCAGATCATCTCTCTTCATGTGGCCAATGCCTCTTCGGAACACCAGCTTCAGTTCTGTGACAGGCTCCTTAACTTTAAAGCCCAAAATCCCGGTGAGTGTGATCAGAAGAAGGAAAATTAAGCCCTGCTCTGATTTGCGCACACTGTGTAACATTGAGAACATAGAAAAAAAGTTAATCTTCTTGCCAAGAAACTGTTTAAATTAACAGCAATATAAATAAAGTCCAACACAAATAACTTCTAATTTACAAGTAATGAGTTACCTTATGTTAAACGGAACACTATTTTCCTTTCGCTATCCTGCAGTCTATTCAGGGCTGCTTATCAGCCCTGTATTCTTACCTAGCTTGCTTTCAATGGTCTCTTTCTCAGGCTTTGGCTCTAATACCTCTTGCTGACTAACTGCTGTTTTAGGTGTTTTCTCTTCCTCTGATAATAAACAGCGAAAGAAAGAATAAATCAGTGTTATTTAATGAGAGCTCTTAAGAGTAAATTTTCTAACTTTCTGCGACTTGCTCTGTATCCCCTAGTCAGCCACGGATAAAGCAAGAGAAGGGATGCTTTAACCTATCTTACCATAGATAGGGTAAAGGCATATCCTGGTGCAGCTTCATATACAGATGGTACCTATACATATATATATATATATAGATATATATAAAATATACATATACACACATACACACACACATTCTGTGCCAAATTAGCTGATCTCAGTTCAGTCAGGTGAGTCTACCATTGTCCTCATCATCCATGTCTAAGGGATAAGATGTATGTATGTGGATGTTGGGGGTGCAAACCCTGGAATATCTAGCTCTTGAGATGACCTCCCAACATGAACAGCACTAGATAAATGTAAATTTGCAATGTAAATAAGGACTAATTGGGCTCAGCCGAGATACCTCTAATGTCAAATAACTTATCAACAGTCACGAGTCTGTGTCTCCCATGTGAAAATGGCCGTTTAGGCAAAGTACCAGAGGATATCTGGTATTTTAGCTACTACTCAAAACAAAATCCACATTTACAAACTGCTGCTTCTAGGCAGCTTCAACATATTTTGGTCCAACAAGAATTTATTTACAAGTGAGTAGAAGCTTCAAAAACAGCATTAGGAAATACTACATTAGGAAATACTACAAAAGAAAATGCCTGAAAACATAGATGGGTACAAAAGGAAGCGGGGTGTGTGGGGTGGGGTGGTGTCCAGAAAGAGAGATATTGGTTTGAATATAAAATTCTCTGCCACATACCATAGAAGAGGCAGGGTCATTCTGATTTTAAAAGGCAAAGAATTATAGTGTTTGAACAAAGGTTTATTAAATAGTAAGGGAAATCATCATGGGAGAAGGATGAGAGCAGCAAACTCGTGAAGAAGCACCAGCACAGGCTCCATACTGAATGGCCAGTGTTCTGCAGCATTCTATTAAAGATTTTAGACACAACAGAAGATGCTCCCAAATCATACCTTCTTCTGATTTTGGTTTTCGTCTTTGGCCTTTTGCTGAGGAAGGTCTTGGTATCTTCACAGGACACTCAACCTTCACAAAAAAAATATAATTTTACAAACAACCCAGGAACACTCATATTTAGATCTTACAGATTAATTCCGGGTATTGATAACTAAAGAGTGGGTTCTAGTGGAATCTATTTATCATTCCTTCGCTGATTCTTGTTGGACCAGCTCGAAAGGCGCTCTAGAAATGTAATTTTGTTATATTTGTTGTTGATTGGCACATATTCTCTTCATCACCCTAGAATTTTTCATTAGCAAATAGTGAGAATGAACTTTAGAAGCCAAATTGGAAACATTTGATTTAATTAATATATGCAAATTTCAACAGCAAAGGCTGTCCATCACTGGAAGCTTCTTGCTGCCGTGGGGTAACTGTTCTCCCAGAAGGTTTAGATAGGTTTTATACCTAAAACCTATCAGAGGGTAGAACTGAAACAATACCAACTCCATCTTCTGATAGTGGATGACAACAACTTACATTTATGAAACATGTTTCATAGCACTTCAAAGATGGAGCCTGGAGAATAGAGAGAGGGAAGTTTGAGGAGTTTGGAGCATAGCTGATCAAGCAGCACAGAGGAGATGGGGGCGTGTAGCAGACCCAAAACCAGGGTCAGCAGATGAGTGGAATAGAAGATAGGGAGGTAACAGAGCTGTGAATTTACATGTGAGGGTTTACAAACTGTGGTGCAGCACTCAGATGACCGATGAATACATTAATTATCTCAGTTAATGCATTGAGTCCAATATGTGCTAAATTTCCAATATTAGTTGAATGCTCTTTTTCACCCCAAATTACTTGGGATTATGTATAACAAAGCCACACCATAAAACAACTACTGGAAGTGAGTTAAAAGGTGCAATACCTGTGTTCTGAGAACATCTAATATCTCATCAGGCTTCCAATAAAGAAAATGAAATATTAGTAATTGATAATAAAATCAAAAATGATTTTGCAGTTCTTATAAACTAAAGTACAGCACTGCAAATTACAAAATTAAGACTTCAAACATGGCAGAAACCTATCCCCTCATCATTCAAGGCAAAGGAAGGAAAACCATCCAAATCTAAAAATTCCATATTAACAGTTGTTCACCACTGCAGTTTAGTTGAAAATACAGTACAGCAATACATTTTGTATGTGTCATTATTTCAGGTTAAATCCATACCTGAAACAGACAAATTCAACATGCATTCAGTTTCTAAGACCAAGTATGTTCCAACTTCTACTATATTGGAGTCCTGTAGCTCAGTGGTTAGAGCGCTCGCCTTACAAGCGAGTGACCTCGGTTCGAGTCCAGTCAAGGCGAAACCTTGGGCAAATTTGCTTACTCCACTTGATTAATAATAATCCCTCCCCAAAAAGATTAATTGGACATTTCAATCCATGATTGTTGGTGTAACACTGCTGTGCGCAATTGACTAGTTTACTAAAGTCAATTCACTTCAGAGTAAGTGTGAAGCACTTTAAGACGTCTAGAAGACGTGATAAGGTGTTACATCAAATGCAAGGATTATTATTATTGACCTTTACCTGATTCTTGAATCTTATTATTGCTGATTCAATCACAAAAAAGATCATACGTGGTTTCACAAACATTAGGCAGTACATTCATTAACAGCAGTTTTTAATGTGCTTCACATTAAATTAACTGCTTGTTTTAACTATACATCTACAGTAGAAGCCCGTTTATCCGTGACCCGATCAACCGTAACTTCGAAATAACCGGCACGCAAAAAAAAGGTCCGCATTCAATAAACCTGAATTTATCCAGAAAAATTCATTTTTTTGGTGTTTTGTGTGGCGTCAGTATTTTGGAATGCTGCTACTAGGTGCCTGATGGTGGCGATAGCTCAGAATGCTGCCAGTACAGCATTCTGCAGAGTGTACAGAAGTACACTCTCGGAGTTTGAGAGGAGGGAGAGCGAGGGTGAGTTCATTAATTTTGCCACAAAGCAGCAAAACACACACACAAGCAAAACTTGAAGAACAATGCATATCACAGCCTTAGCTTTTATTTTAATAAATTTAATAAATGTAATTAATTAATTAAAAAAAACACAAACCCCTGCAACACATCTCAAGTCTGGTTTATTTTACAAATGCCTTTAAGCTTGGGAAGCTGCAGTATATATCAGAAACACACTAAACGCCTCCCCTTACACCAGTCTGATGTTAAAAACAAATCTAACTTTAAAAGTGAAATGAAACATTTGCTTTCAATGCTGATCATTGGATCATTTGGAAGGAAAGTTAACTGAACAGTGACAGCGGGGCTGCTTTCTCAACAACACGTTTGCTTTCCTCTCTTCTGCCCCCAATGAGAACAGTGTCATTCAGACGTGTAAGTTTTGCACTAGTTTAAAGATCTCTCTGAACTGCCTGGTCGCTGTGTGTAAAATAATTATAATTATTATTTATATATTATGTTATCATATAAATTATTATTTAGTCTATTGTTAATATGTTTTTAAAAAATTATTATTTTTTTTTTAATCTTATTTTTCTCTTGGGTTTTCTGCCGAATATCCGGCAGGCGCTTTAACCGGCACTGGCCAAGTCCCGAGGGTGCCGGATAAATGGGCTTCACTACTTTGCAATCTAGCACTAAAAACAACAATGCATTTCAAACCCAGCAACTTCTAACAGAATAGAAGCAAGTAGGTTAAACAAGTACCTCATCACCACTGTCTACCTTTAATTGGGAAAAAATAGCAATTTTTAAGAACCAACCAGTAAATAATGGAACATATCTAGCTAGTTAAATGACAAAAGCCTACCTGATCCATTGACTGGCTGTCTGTTCCAACAAGTACACAACAAATCGAAGTGGAGCTAAGTCCAAAAGAAGCTAATTTCTACACTTGGATCAGCTTCCAAAGCTGCAAACTCCATCTCGTGAAGCCAGTCGGGAATCTGGGTGTATTGTTTGACTCTGAACTGTCCTTCCTCCCCCAAATCCACAAAATGACCAGCACTGCCTTCCACCACCTCCATAATTTTGCCAGACCCCTCCACCACCTCACCCCAAGCTGCCAAAACCCTCATCCATTCATTTGTCACATCAAGGCTTGACTATGGAAACTCCTTCCTAGTCAGCCTTCCCGGCTCTTTCCTTCACAAGCTGAAGATCATCCAGAACTCTGCAGTTTGTGTCTTCTCCTGCACTAAGCTCCGTGACCACATCACCCCCACCCTACCCTCACTGTCTCCATTGGCTCCCCATCTCCCAGAGGATCAACTACAAGATCCTCATCCTCACTTTCAAGGCCATGCACGGCTTTGCCCTATCTCTCTCTCCAAACTACTGACTCTTATCAACCTGCCCGCCCCCTCCATTAAGCGGGCTGTCTGTTCCATGTCTCCCGCCCTACCCTCCCTACCATTGGTGGCTGGACTTTCAACCTCTCTTCCCCCACACTTTGAAACTCCATCCTACAGGCCCTTCGTCTCACTTCTTCCCTTGCCTCCTTGAAGGCCAGTCTTAAGACCCTCCATTTCGATCATGCCTTCTGCCACCCTCTCACCTCTCTTCATCCTCTCCCCCCTACTCTGCCCCTCCCCTGTGCTCGGATCCCGACCCCTGACTGTTCAGCGCCTTTCCTGATGTGAAAGGCGCTCTATGAATGTAATTTTGTTGTTGTATCTAAAAACCTGTAGGGTACTAAAGTACCCTTTAAGGTATTAAATAGTGTCATCTGTTCTTCAACATCGACTTGACTAACAGGTAGATGGGATCTCAGTTTAGTGACTGATCATCCAAAGAATGCAACTACCAACAGTGATGAGTTCAAATTCTGACAAACGTCTTGGACCGACAACATAGACAAGTGCCATCAACTAAATGTGAACCACAAGATTTTAGTGCATCAAATGGTGTGTGATAACAAGTGGTGAACAGAAGCACAATGTGTATTTGTTAATCTAGGAAGGCTCACCTCTTGGTCCGTATCACTTTTACTTTCTTTCCTGGTTACCTCTGATGGCTTTCTAACAGTTTTTTCTTCTGCTAACGCTCTAGGCTACAGGGGTTTAAAAAAGGGGTAAAATACAGAAAAAATAAATTAAGATAAATTTTTAAACAAATCTAAACTAAAACTGACGAGCAATTGCATTGAATGATCAATTCTTACACATCATTTACTTAGAAACTCATTTGTCATAATATTTTTGAATACATTTAGTGCATTACATTTATATGAAAGAATGACTTAAGACTTATTTGGATGAATTAAAACATTTCAAGTATACTGAATGCTGAGAATAATGGACATTCCAAACTTCCATTCAACAAATTCATTTGGTAAGAGCTTGAGTAAAAATGATCAAAATTATTGGACTTGCAATGTAGAGAGACACAAACTAAATTTTTGAAAATATACTTTGCAACATGTAAACTTCTAGATTTTTGCCACAATATTTTTAATTAAATCATGCTGTAAATATTTTGTACAATTACCTTTCTTTCTGGTTCTTTCGTCTTTTCTTTTTCCACTTCTTGATCTTTATCTTTTGAGCGTTCTCGCTCCTTGTTCTTCTCTCTTTTTTCTTTCACTCTATCCTTGTCACGATTTCTTTCTTTCTCTTTGGCCCGCTCCTTGTCTTTATCCACTTCACCTTTAGCCTTATCTTTTTCCCCCTTTTCCCCTCTAACCCTCTCCTTTTCTACTTCTCTGCTCTTGTCCTTTTCCCCTTCTCTAGTCTTTTCCACCTCTCCCTTATTCCGGTCCTTTTCCCTATCCCTTTCTTTTGCTTGTGCTCGGTCTCGCTCCAATTCTTTCCCTTTTTCTCTTCTTTCACCGTCTTTATGTCTGTCTTTTTCTTTGTCTGTTGGTTTCCCTTGTTCTTTTGAGCGTTCTTTTTCTTTTCGATCTCTGCTGGTCTCCTTGATTTCATTTTCCTTCTTTTCCTTCAAGTACAAATTAGAAGTATACAACATATAAGTCTAGGTATTTTATGCAGTTGTATTATGACAGTAGAAATAAAGGCTATCACAATATACCTACTCTTTGACAATTTTGGCTATGCTGGCTGTTAGAAAGATTTTTAAGTCACTGTTACCTCATGTTCTTTGTCTTTCAGTCTCCTTCGGTCGTCACGGTTTTCTTTGCCCTGAGATTTGGAACCTGAAGGTGCTTTGGCTTTAAGATCTGGTTTTTCTCCAGCAAGGACCCTCCTTACAGCATCATCACTGGAAAGCTGGCAGCAAAATAAATTATCACTGCTTAGCTATTAATTATCATCATACACCAAAGCAACCGTGGTCATGAATCAAAATAGGGATGTAACTTGGTCTGATTCCATTAACATTTTTAAAAAGGAAAAGATAAATGTCTGGTTGAGAAAAATGAGCAGTATATGCATAGGCAAAGTGGATGTTGTGTATTGAAACATGCTTTTCCTGGTGCAGAGGACCTTAACTCAGGCCGCTGAAACATTTAAAGGTGTATAACCATTTAAAGTATAACCATTGTATAACTGTTTAATAATTGAGGCAGTAATTACTTATACTGTATGTAAAGAGCTTGCTTCTGGTTCTTATTCCACTAAAATAGGTGAAATGGGGCCTATGTCTAGGCCTATGGTCCTGCTGTAAATGAGATCTTCCAAAGCTGCACTTGATTTCATGCCAATAGACAATTTGATAAAAGCATTGGATATACAATTGTAGTGAAAGGGGAGCTTGAAAAGGATACAGTATAGAGAAAGCTGTACTTGGTGTCCGGCTCATGCTGTACATTACACTGATCTCAGAAGCAGAAAACAGTTTCTATCCCCTTTAAGGAAATCCCAATTAACAATTGTAAAATATCACGTTTGTGAGCTTACAAATGAACCAAATCTTTCTAAACTCTTACCCTGTTTAGACAACATTTTCCAATGGCTTGCAGAAGCTCGTTGGTTTTCTCTGGCTCATGTCCTGCCACGATCCGGGCAGGTTTCACAGACAAAGGCTCACCATATGCCATCACCACTACATCAATTGCCTTCTGCAGAAAGCTAATTTTAGCATCTTTGTCCTGACCAAAAAAAAGGAATAGAAATTAAAACAAGGTCTTTTTAAAAAAAAAACTAATTGTTCATAAATGTAATTGTCTGTATTCTCTATTCATATTGTGTATTAGTATAGAGTGTATACTATTTAACCCACTTTTTCTCTCTGATGGTTTTCCTAGCATCATAAGACCATAAGAATTAGGAGCAGGTGTAGGCCATTCGGAGTACAAACTCTTGCAACAAATTTACACTTACCTTAACATTATCAGATTTCATCTCATACTCTGTAAACAGTCCTTTCAAAAATCCAGTAGTCTTTATAACCTGTGAACAAAATGGAAAACTCCTTTATACACATTTAAATTGAGCAGATTCTGCTCAACAAACATTCAAAAGAAAAATGTGCAAAAGGATTCATTTTTACAGTTTTGGAGCAAAATGAATTGGATTTAGCGACAATTGTTTATTCCAACCCAGGCAGCCTCACCCCTCCCCCAAATAACTTGCAGTTTGGGTACAAATCCTTGAAAAACCTAGCGTTACAAAAGTACCCTCAGATATTCAAAAGGGCACAAATAGAAAACCGTAGGACACCAACTCTACAAAAAGAATAACAAAACACAAGAGCTAGTGTGTTACAAACCAGTACTTAAAAAAAAGCATTAGATGCCGGTTAAATATATATAAAGCAGAAATGGAATTTTAAAAAATTCTGCAAGTAGTTTTCTTTAGTGGCTGATATTAACTATCAGACATCACAGCCTTGGGATATCTGATAATTTCTAGGTGACGTTTAACAAAAAAGGCTGTAATGCAAATAATGCACATTTCTCTAAGTTTGCAGTTCATGGAAATATTGATAATAAAGAGGCCTGATGGTGCAAATCATTTTTTTCTAATAAACTATGCTTGCTTAAGTTACTTAAAAGTTGTAATAGCAAATTATTTTTCTTTAACGGACACCTTGGAATACAAGTGGACAGAGTCGCTGTCAGGTGACTTGGCTCAATTCCAGTTCTCCTTTGAATATTAGTGGAAGTCTTTTACTGAACAACACTGCTCACTTGGCAACACCAATGCTAATAAGGTGATCTCAACTGTAATAATGTACTCATCCAATTACAGGGATGGAAAAGACTTATCCCATTGCAATCAGTGACACTAATATTTATTTAATAGAATGCAGCTGGAACAAATAATAATAATCCTTGCATTTATCACATCTTCTAAACATCTGAAAGCTCTTCACAGAATATACTGACAAAGTGAATTGACTGTATATATGTGTGTGAAACACACATTTAGTTTTAGAATTAGCTGTGTAGTAGTTGAAGATAGTAGCTGCAGGATGTGGAGTCCTGTAGCTCAGTGGTTAAGACACTCACCTTGCAAGCGAAAGACTTGAGTTTGGTTCCCAGCACCAACAATATCAACATCAACAACAACAAAATTACATTTGTATAGCTCCTTTCACGTTGGGAGGACGTCCCAAGGCACTGAAGAAACGACAGGGTGAAACTTTTCCTTACTCCACACGCCTATTAATAATCCCTAAAATAATTAGTCATTTCAATTTCAGTTTGTGGGACACTGCTGTGCACAACTGGCTGTCATGTTTTGCCCACAAAATGTACAGTCAATTAATTTTATAGCATATTCTTTTAAGTACTTTGAGTCATCTCAAAGACGTGGCTATATCAAATACAAGGATTACTATTATTACAGGAGCTGTCCAAAAGCAATAAAAAGGCACTAATTTCAGCATAAACATATATAGCACCTTTTGCAAAGAATGTCCCATTGCTCTAAACGACAAGGCAAGATCCAAACAGGAAGAACTTTGAGGCTTACCAAAGAGATGCATGTTTAAGTGAAGGAGATATGTCAAAAGGCAAAGGGATTTGGGGAGAAAGAATGTTGAATTGTGGTGGGAAAAAGAACAGCAAGCAACAAAACAATGTTGTTGTTATTGAGAATAACAACAACAAAATGTAATAAGTCCCAAGATTGCATTTTTAATCACTTTTTCTTCTTGAAGCAAGGATGTGAGTATTTTCTCCATTTTAAAGTTTTTTTAAAGTGATTCGGAAAAAAAACCTAGAAAGTATTATACAATACTTTTGTGCCATACAAAATAGGTCAATAGGTTCTGTTCTATTGACCTACCCTTAATGTACTTTTCAAACCACTGTTTTTCTGCTCAATGAAAAATTATCCGATATTTAATTTCAAGATAGAAGTCATTAAAAGCCGACACATTAATAGTATTAAATTCAATATTTGAAAGCAAGCTAAGCAACACCCCCCCCCCCAATCAATCCAGAAATAGTCAACATCAAACATCCATTCAGCTCAACGACTCAATCATTACTCCATTGAACATGAAGAAACAAATATTTACATCACGTAAAAGTTAACTAGGCAACACCATTGGAATTGAAACCTTATCTACTCCATCGAGAATATAAATAAAGCTGTGTTCTTTGAGGTCTTATCAATTCATCCAGTTAGGTCACAGTGATACCACCATCACATGAATAGCACACATAAATCTCTCCTTCACTTAAATATGCATGTCTTTGACTATTCCTTTGGTCAAATTCAAAGTTCCTGTCCTTGCTATAGTAAAAGCCTGTTTATCCGACACCCGATCAACCGTAACTTCCGTATAACCAGCACCTCAAAAGAAAGTCCGCGTTCGATTAACTGGAATTTATCCGGAAAAAAGCATTTAATTTTTGCTTTTGCGTTTTCGGTCGAATATCCAGCACGCGCTTTAACCGGCATTGGCCGGGTCTCGAGGGTCGGGATAAACGGGCTTCTACCATATTTGGTTTTGAGACATTCTTCAAAATAAACCATACACTCTCTAAAGTGCTTTGAGATGTATAGAAGACATGAAAAATGCTATATCAAATGCAATTATTATTATGTACAAGTTCATAAGCAGTGAACATTTCAGGCACCATCATCATCATAATAAATCCTTCCATTTGATATGGTGCCTTACGTTGTTGAGATGTCTCAAAGCACATCACAGGATATAAGTAAAGTGAATTGACTAAAGTGAAAATCTTTAGACACCTTCCAAAAATTACATTTCAAATCTATAAATGAAGAGGTAATAATAATCCTTGCATTTTGTGTAGCACGTTTCACGTCTCAAAGCGCTTCACAGAATATACTGCAAAATGAATTGACTGTATATTTGTGGGAGAAACGTGGCAGCCAATTACGCACAGTGTCCCACAAACCATCTCTCGTTTAGGAGGCGAGTGCTCTAATCACTGAGTTGCAGGACTCCACGGTATCAGGTTACAAATGCAAAAATTACATTTGGCTAGAACTGGTGGGATGGGGGTACAGAGTTTAGTGTATGTGAGTATGAGGGCAGCGGAGATTTGGATTAGCTGGATCTTATGCATTGTGGAGCTGGGGAGATTGGCAAAGAGGGTATTTGAAAAATCGAGTTGAGAGATAATCAATGAACAAGTGTTTCGGCTCCTTCTGGGATACAGTACGGTCAGAAATGGGCAGTGTGGTGGGTGAGGTTTAATGTGGAGAGGAAGGCAGTGAAGTCAGAGGAGATGGGGGCAAGGGGAGTTCAGATGGAGGTTGAAATCACCGGTTATGATCAGGTATGAGAGGAGGGAGGAGACGCAGACCCATTAAATGCCATGTATCTAGAATGACAGTCACTGTGTTTTTTGTTTAAAAAAACTGTAAAGCACTCTTTCAAAAATTGGTAGGGTCAAGTTGGAGCATTTCAGCACCTCATTTGGAAAGGAAATCACAGCGTCAGATGAAGTATATCAGATTCATTAGAAATGAGAGGTCAAAGTCATGTTTAGGAACCTGAAAAGTTCGGAATGGAGTGAATTCTTAAGATGATGACATTAAATATTAATATTAAATAATATATTAAAAATAAACCTTCCACCGTTCAAACAATGTTACCTGATCAGAATAAAATGGAGAAAATAATCAATACTTTAACGTTGCCTAATTACAAATAGCTTTTAAATGCAGCCATGGAGAATATTACAAATAGCTCCATGATAGCATATAAAACTGAGTTAGACAAATACAATTAAATTTACAGGGAGGGAGCAGCGTCAAGGGATCAGAGTAGACAGCTTCGGGGCTGGGGGTTTCCAGCAATTTCGGAAGATAAAAGGCTGCTTCCCAGCGACGCTATAAACTTTCTAAGTTCCCTAATGAACCCAGCCTAGCTTTTATCCATTTATCCATTGATCTTTATGGAGTTGGTCGGCGACTGGCCGATGACGAAGGGGCGACCTTCATCCCTCAATATTGTGTGTTCCAGAGAGAGATCAATTTACAGCCGACACTTTACACAAGCCCGACCACGATGAAACGGTCCCGACCTCTCTCTCTGGTGAAATGAACAACCGGATGAAAAGCCGCTCAGGCTGTGCTGTTTGTCAGGTTAGGCCTCGCTGGACGGAATGGCGTCGCAGCCGGAGCGCCTAGCAACAGCCCCGAGCGCCGCGCGCTCACCTCGGTGAAGATGTCGTGCAAGTAGCGGAACGGCGGTTTGCTCAGCAGCTTCTCCGTCAGCGGCGGCTTCTTGATGACCTTGCCCAGCGTGTCCTGGGTCCGAGTGGTGAACTGGACGCTCATGGCGCTCGGCGAAGGATCGCTCAATTTAACCGCATTGGACTGACAAGAGGAGCCGGTCGCTATCGCTGCAGCCGCCGTTGCCCAAATCTCAACCGCTTCAAATCAGCTTCCGTCCCAACAACCACTGCGCGTGCCGAACCATCGCCACCAGCGGCAACGCGCATGCTCACACCGTGACTACCGTTGTCCTGGCAACCGTCACAACAAATCCTTCACGTGATGCAAGCCCTGCGTGTCACGTGGTTTGGATTGCACCCTACGTAAAGTGGATTCTCTCTCTCTCCTCCCTTGTCGTAACTATAGAAACGTTGACATCTTCAAAACAACCAAACTCAGTCACACCACTTTACAGGGTATAGAGAAAGGGTATATTTTGCAAGCCAAAACAGGGACCACACATATAAAAGATTGAACTCACAACAGTTCCTGCTGCTGTACTGGAGGAGCTTGTTGAGATTAATATTGTTGGTTCAATTTCTCTGCTAATAATAATCCTTGCATTTGATATCCCGCCTTATCACATCTTCTACAAGTCTCAAAGCACTTCACTGAATATACTGTTAAGTGTAGTAATTGTGTATTCTGTGAGTGAATTCATGTTAGAAATTTACTGTAATAAATACCAAATATTTATACCAAATGACATTCCTTTCCAATACAGTAATTACCAATGTTTAGGTGGGATGCATCAGAATTCTTGGTTTGGATATTCTCAGGTATAAATATTAATCATTGTATTTGGTTTAGTGTCTTATCATGTCTAAAGTATATCTCAAAGTGCTTCACAGGATTTACTGTGAACAACAACAACATTACATTTATAGAGTGCCTTTCACGTCGGGAGGACGTCCCATGGCACTGAAATGGGGTAACTGTGCAATGGTAGGTAAACCCAAATGCTTTCAACGTCCTACAAAAAGCCATAAAACGAATGACCAATTTTATTTTGGAGAATGGCGGGCGGCCACCAGAACAGAGAGAAACTCCATTTTCTTAAAAAAACATTCTCTCGATCCATCCCTACTCTCCAGCTCTCGCCCCATCTCCAACCTTCCATTCCTCTCCAAGGCCCTGGAATGAGTCGTTGTTTCCCAGCTTCGATCCTTTCTCTCGCACCACTCCCTCCTCGAACCCCTTCAATCTGGTTTGACAGCCCTGGTCAAAGTCTCTAACGACATTCTAAACATGTGACCAGAGCTCTCTTTGCCTCCATGTCCTCCTTGACCTCTCCGCTGCCTTCGACTGTCAACCATTCCATCCTCCTACACCGCCTCTCCTCCCCCCATAATCTCCATGGACTTGCCCTTGCCTGGTTCGACTCCTACCTCTCCCATTGTCTACACTTTGTCAACACCAAAGGCTTCTCTTCCAGTCCCCGCACTGTCACCTGTGCCTTCCCTTTACTGATTGGCTCACGCCAGCGCCTTCATGCATCAGGTGCTGGCAGCATCAACCTCCATGGTTGCACACTCAACCTCACCAAGCCAGTCAGAAACCTAGGTCTTGTTTGACCCTCAAATGTTTTTCCTTCCCCACATCCAAGCAATGACTTGCTCTGCTTTTCCCCATCTCCGCAACATTGCCCGACTCTTGCCACTACCTCACCCCCAAAGCCGCTGAAACCCTCATTCATGCCTTCATTACATCCTGGCTTGACTATGCAAATACCCTACTTGTTGGCCTTCCCAATTCCTTCCTCCACCGGCTGCAGATAATCCAGAACTCTGCGGCCCGTGTCCTCTACCGTTCCAAACTCCATGACCCCATCACCCCCGACTCCGTTGGCTCCCCATCATCCAGAGGATCCAATTAAAGATGCTGATCCTCACATTTAAAGCCCTCCACAACCTCGCCCCAACCTACATCCGTGACTTTCTAACCCCTTACCAACCTGCCCACCCACTCCGCTCAGCTCTGGGCTGCTCCATATCCCCCGCCCCACCCACCCCACCATTGGCGGACAAGCCTTTAGCCACTCTGTCCCCAACCTCTGGAACTCCATCCGCAGTTCCTCCGCCTCGCCCCCTCCCTGGCCTCATTAAAGTCCCGCCTTAAGACCCTCCTCTTCGATGAACACATCAGCAACTCCTAATTTCCCCCCCTTCCCTCCCCAGTGACTGTCCAGCGCCTTGGGACGTCCTCCTGACGTGAAAAGCGCTGTACAAGTGTAATTTTCTTGTTGTTTTCTAATAGGATTCCAAAAGGGCGCCAAGAAGAAATTGACTGCCGCTCCGCTATTGGACAGCAACTATGATGGGCAGCTGGCTGGTCCAATAAGATCAGGCAGCATCGCGCGACTGGGCACAGCCCCGCCCCCTGACTGACTGACTGACTGACCACAGGCCCGTCTGCACCACAGGCGCCGCTAATGGAGTCAGCTCGAGGTGGGCAAGCGGCAGCTGGTCACCGGGACTCCCTGGGCCCGCAGGAGGTGGAGAGGAAGTTCCAGGAAGTGTAAGAGGATTTTTTAAAAAAAACATTTCTTGCAAAGTTTGAAATTAACTCTAAGGCGGGGCACATTTCTTATATTTGTGTTGCAATTGGAAACCTAAATTTTAAAGACTTTTTAAGTTGTAGATTGCTTACTGGTTTGTGTGTGTGTGTGTGTGTGGGGGGGGGGGGAGAGAGGAGGAAGTTCTTAAAAGGATTCAGCTCTGCCGGCAGAAGTTTTTAGACTTTGTCTTGTCAGTTCAGTACAAAAATGAGGCTCATTGGTGGCATTCCTGCCTCTTTATTATCAAGTGAGACGGTTTGAGCTGGAGCCCAAATTCCAGCCACAGTTTGGAAGAAGATCATAGTCACCATTTTTTGGTTTGCAAAACATGGAGAGTTCTCTCGGTTCTCTGGCCAAATATTTCTCCCTCCTCCACAGTTCGGGTACCCCTTGAGGGAGGTAAGCAGGATTTCCTTAGAACTGAACTGTCTTCCAGGTGGCATGGTTGACTAGGGGTTGTCCGAATCGAGTCATCAAGTCTATTGCGCTCTCAAATAGTCCGAGTTCCCAAGCCAGGTGGACCCACAGTGCTCCTCATCGGGAGGAATTGCAGGGGTAACCCATCCAACTTGGAATATGGATTCTTCCCACTAAAAGCCTTTAAACCTGCAAGCCAAAGGTGCTTCTAGCTGGATAAACAGCGGAAAGCTTGGTAGTCAAGCTGATGATAGGGATGGTGGGTTGGGGACATAGAGCAGCCAGGAGCCCACTGAGCAGAGGGAGCAGACAGGTTGGTAGGGGATTAGGAGGTCGTAGAGGTATGGTGAGGCAAGCCCGTGGAGGGCTTTAAAGGCGAGGACCGGGGTCTTGAAGTGGATGCTCTGAATGATTGGAAGTCAGTGGAATCGGCTGAGAATGGGGGTGATAGGCAGAGCTTGGTGAGAGAGGATGCAGGTTGCAGAGTTCTGGATGATCTGTAGCCTACGGAGGGAGGAGTTGGGAATGTCAAGAAGCAGGGCATTGGCATAGTTGAGTCCAGATGTGATGAAGGCATGAATGAGAGTTTCAGCGTACTGAGGGGTAAAGTAGTGGCAGAGTCGGGCAATATTGCGGAGTTGAGGGAAGCAGAATGGGTCATGGCATGGATGTGGGGGAGGAAAAGAAGTTGAGGATCGAACAAGACACCTAGGTTCCTGACTGGCTTGTTGAGGTGGCGTGATTGTTGCTTTTTTGTTTTCCTTTTTCTCTGCTACTTTTGCTTCTCTCCTTGGATTGGTATTTACAGTTTGGTTACCTCATTGTTCAATATTTTTTACAATTGCAGATATAACTCCTTGCTTGGAACCAAACATGACATTAGAAAAATGTCAGCTACGAACAGTTGGTGTGCTCAGCTGCCTATGCATGGAGGTTCATACAGCTTCCAAAAGGGACCACATAATACTTCCCACACAAATAGTGCCATTGAAGAAGTTTTAAAAAGTGAACTTTCCAATGACACGCATATATCATACCAATCTCAGTCTAACATACTGAAGCATCAAATTGGAGAGATAACCAACTCTTGGATCAGAAGCATTCCAGCACCAAATCTAAATGACAATCAAGTTGGTGTGAAATGTAATGAACTTCCAGGGGGAAGTATGAACTCAAATACACAATTTCATTGTTCTTCCACGATGGATCCAGACCTTCAGATTCCATGTTCCAGCTCTGCTAATACTGATTGGAATGAAGGAGGAAGCTTTGAATTGTCCTGCGATAATGATGATGCTGTGTCAATTGATTCTGGAGAAGCTGTCAGGGAAACTGTGACTTGTAAAGCTTGTTCGAAATTGCTATTGCGATTAATCAATCAGAAGGAAACCAGATCAAAAAAAAATAAACTTGCGTTAAAGAAGAACAAGCCTTATGGTAGGATAATTTTCTTGATTTGGATACACATGTACAGATTGTGTATAGTGTACTTGGGATTTCCAATGATGTAACAGAATGCTACTTGTATGCAGTTTCAATCCCATGCTGTTGCAAGAGCTAAGTTTGAAAATGTTTGTTGCAATTTGCTTGCATCTCTTCATTTTAAAACTTCCAAGTGGTGAGAGTAACCTGATTGCTCTGGCCACCAAATTTCCTGTTTGCATATTGTTAACTGTGATAAGTTTGAAAACTGAGCAGGATACTGAGCAAGAAGTTGGCAATTTCTTCCTTCTCTCCTCTGAAGGCTTTGATTCTCTCTGGAGAAGTTTGTTGTGTCCTGGTAGGCAATCCCTTAGCCAAATAATAATAATACTACTTGTATTTGATATAGTGCTTTTCACACATCACAAATGTGTCATGTGTGAGCCTAAAAGCATTTGTGGCAAAGAGTTTTTCTCTTACCCAGAGAGTAATTAATAATAATAATATAATAATCCTTACGTTTATATAGCACTTTCCACGTCTTATCAACGTCTCAAAGCACTTCACAGAATAGAACAACGTTCCAAGGTTGGGAACAAAGCAGGGGGGGAGGGGTCGTGGTTGGGGGAAGAAAAGTTGGAAAATTGACTGTATATTTGTGGGCGAAACGCAGCAGCCAAATTGCGCACAGCAGTGTCCCAAGAACAGTCGTGGAAGTGAGGCCAGGGGAGAAGGGGGGAAAGAGGATAAGGGGGAGAGGGAGGCGAAGGTGGGGAACAATCAGATAGGAAAAGGGGGGAGAAAGTGGGGTCAAGGGAGAGGGAGGGAAAGGTGGGTGGGGGGCAAAATCAGGGAGAAAGGAGGGCAAGAGGGAAGAGAGATAGAAGGGGAAATGAGGGGAGAGAAAGTGGGGAAAGGGAGTAAGGGAAGAAGGGGGGGGGAAGGCCACGGGACGGGGGCGCGGAATCAAACAACAGCAATAAACAACAAAAGCAATATTAACAACAATAACAATCAACAATAGTCCAGTAACCGCTCCTTGTTACCGAAAGGCCCGAAAACTGACCGGCTCCTCAGCAACCGTAAAAGATTCCCAGATAGTGTGTGGTCAGCCAGCGTATACTGGACTCATTGGAAAAAGTTTGGTGCTGCAATAGGAGAAAGATTAAAAGTTAGCTCATCCATCAATTAGTACCCAGAAATATGATAGTTGACATGGTCATAATCTTTTATGTTTGCGTTTTGGTCATAATCTTGATTGTTAGGTGCTAGGAAAATAGCCGTCAGTGGATGAAGTGAAATCCACCTGTAGGATCAAGGTCCATAGGTAAGAACAGCAGCAAGGTTTGGCTATGGGGACAGTACATTTTGAAGTGACGTTTCGTAATGGATTTTAATTCATCTATGATGGTAGTTTGTAGGAAAAGACCAAGAGAGACTCAATGTATCAATGCCAATCCTGGGAAAGAATGGCCGAGAAAAAAATACAATAAGTTTGGACAATAATCAGGAAGTTAGGATGAAAGGTCAAAGCAGCAGTGACAGATATCGATAGAAACTTTGGTAGATTGGTGAATGAAACAAAATTGTGATGAGGTCATTTTATGCCCATGAGAAAGATTCCCCCATCAGGCGTTTTGGTATAAGCCCCTCGTACTTCTCCAAACAGCTAACTACTCAGCAACCTGTCCATTCCCTCTGCTCAGCACGCTCCGGCCTCTCTATGTCCCCCATCCAGCAAGTCCCACCATCGGTGGTCGGGCTTTCAGCCTCTGTGCTCCCACTCTCTGGAACTCCATCCCATATTCCCTTTGCCTTGCTTCCACCCTTGCCTCCTTCAAGCACGCCTCTTTGACTGTGCCTTCAGCTACTATCTCTGCCCTACACCCATCCCGATACCAACCCACCCACTCCGTTCAGGTCCTAATCCCTGACTGTTCAGCAGCTTTGTGATGTTGTCCGACGTAAAAGGCGCTTTAGAAATGTAATTTTGTATTGTGTATGCTTATGGTAATGATATGTAACTTCAACTCTATAATGTGTATAGACTGAAATAACATTGTCTTAGCTCCATATAAAATCTCTTTTTAGATCCTACTTTATTAACCTGTGACCGATGGGTTTTGAAAAAGCCAACACTGCCCAGAAATGATCTGCCACCATGTAGAAGGCAAGTGTTTGTTCCTGCAAAATAGTTTTTTCTGATTTTGCTGTTTTGTTTTCCCCCATGAATATCCACAATTGTTTGTAAACCACCTTGTGGCTGTTTGTGGCACTTAGCTGTATGTAGTCAAATTAATTGCTGCATTCACTTACAAATAAAACTTAGGAACAAACAACAAAACTTACATTTATATAGCGCCTTTCACGTCGAGAGGACGTCCCAAGGCGCTGTACAGTTAGGTAGGACAAGAGCAGGGTGGGAAGGATCAGGGCAGGATGAAGAATAGTAGGAAAAGTAACTGTATATTAGTGGGCGAAACGTGGCAGCCAAATTGCGCACAGCAGTGTCCCACAATCAGTCATGGAAGTGGGACTAGGGGCAAAAGGGGGTAAAGAAGCAAAAGGGGAGGGGTCGAGGCAGGGGGAAGAAAAGCAGGAAAGTCGACTGTATACTTGTGGGCGAAACGCGGCAGCCATATTGCGCACAGCAGTGTCCCCACAAACAATCGCGAAAATGGGGCCAGGGGAGAAAGGGGGAAAAGAGGGTAAGGGGGGAGAGGGAGGGAAAGGTGGGATGGGTTAGGGTTAGGTAGGAAGAGGGGGGAGAAAGGGGGGTAAGGAAGAGAGGGAGGGAAAGATGGGTGGGGGCAAGATCAGGAAGAGGAAGAGGGAGGGAAGGGGAAAAGGGAGGAGAGAAAGTGGGGAAAGGGAGTGAGGGAAGAAGAAGATGGGGGCAGGGGTGGGGGGAATCAAACAACAATAATAAACAAGCACTTTAAGACGTTTCAAAGACTAGATAAGAGAAACAAATTTACTTCAGAGGCATCCAAACTTAACCAAAATACCCTTCCTGGCCAGCAGAGGAGCGATGCCGACACCATATAATAATATGTATTAATGTTGTTTCACTTGATGCAATGTTGCCCATTCAAACGAGCCACCCAAGTATTTTATCCTTGGAACTATAGATGAAATGCTGTACTCTCACAGAATTCCAGAAAATACATTTACCTTTGTTTGGCTGCAAAATACCTTCCCACCCAGCAGAGGTGCAGAGGGCCTCTTGTTGCCGCTGTAAATCAATTGTGATTTCCACCTTTGTTCTTCCTTTCCTCTGCCCAATTCACTGATTGACAGCCGAACTCCAGCCACTTGTGAATGAATGGCTGGAGTCTGTCGATCAATCGTAGACTCCTCCTGTCTACATCCTGGAGTCGCTCGTGGCTGAATGGAGAGACCTGAGTGAGTACAAGCTGGGATTAATCGTGGTCAGTCCGCATAAGGGGATTTCCCTGTATTAGCACCTTTCACATCAGGAGGACATCACAAGGCACTTAACAAAAATGACTTTGTACCCTAGTTGATGGTGAGAGCTGAGAGGGTGATTATAAGTTTAAATGCACGTTTTATTAATGATCAGTAGAATTATTCTGTTTACCCTGTACACATTCATGGGGGATTGTGCAAGCCTCTGATATAGATTATGATTAGCTGGATTGGGGCGTCCTCCCGACGTGAAAGGCTCTCTATAAATGTAATACAATTATAATCCTTGCGTTTTGCCCACAAATATACAGCGCCTTGGGACGTCCTCCCGTCGTGAAAGGCGCTTTACAAGTTTAAGTTGTTGTTGTTATATAGTCAATTTTCCTACTCTTCTTCGTCCTGCCCCGACCTCCCCCACTGCTCTTGTCCCTACCTAACTGTCCAGCGCCTTGCGACATCCTCTCAACGTGAAAGGCGCTATATAAATGTAAGTTTTGATTGAGTGATTGATTTGATATAGCGCCTAATCACATTATTGAGATAATTCAAAGCGGTTCACAGAATGTGTTGTAAAGTGGATCACAATGTATTTTGTGGGTGAAATGCAGCAGCAAGTTGTGCACAGCACTGTCCCACAAACAGTCATGGGTTGAGTGACCTAATTTGTTTTTGAGGGATTATTACCCTTGGAACTCCACTATTTGACTATCAATCAGGTTCCTACCTGCTGCTAGAGATAAACCGAGGTGTGTGGGATAAGAAAACTTGCTTAAGGTTTTGCCTTGCCTGGGAATCAAATCCAGGTCCTCTCATTTGTGAGGCAAGCGCACTATCCACTATGCAATAGGACTCTACAAACACCATAAACTTTAAGTGAGCTTTTGGTATGGCTGACCTAGTAAGAGGAAATTTTCTTGGAGTTTTAGAGCAAGAAACTCTTAAATGCTTCCTCTGGATATAGGTCCTCCCATGACCATACCTCAGCTCAAAATTATGCTGTCAACCATCAGCAGGTCAGTCTACTGGCTCTCTTGTTGTTGTCTTGTGGCCTGTATGGTTGACCTGGTAGATTTCAGTTTGCTTTCTCATTGCAGAAAAATCCATCTGATAGTAAAATATCTGAAAAAAAGAGCTCAAAACCAGGTTGCTGTAAAAAGGAGTATTCAGTGTTGCCGGCCTCATGTGTTTCTGCAAAGGTAAAAACTTAGAATTTTTTATTCAAAGGTTTGTTTTAATATTACAGATAATTTTTTTCACTCGAGCAGTAATCAGACATTCTTGCTTCCCCTGCCACAAACCATGCAAGTCAGGGCTCATTGTATTGTGTTTGAGAGTAGAACCAGCCCAAACACATTTTGAAGTGTATACTGTACATTTCAGTTAATCCACAATTCTGTAATATCCAAATGTTACATTTTGAGGGTGGATGACTTGTTCACTACTGATTCTACATCTCTACTGAATTGAGAAACATCTAGAGGGAAGATCTTTTGCTTGAAATAATTCTTTAGAAATGGAAGTGGGGTGAGGAGACATTTCCAACCAAATACAGTAAAAGCCCGTTTATCAGGCACCTGATTAATTGTAACTTCCGTATATCGGCACATCCAAAAAAAGGTCCGCATTCGATTCACCGGAATTTATCCGGAAAAATGCATTAATTTTTTTGTGTGTTTTTAGCCAAATATCCCGCACGCGCTTTAACCGGCATTGGCCAGGTCCCAAGGGTGCCGGATAAACAGGCTTTTACTGTATTTAAATTTCCTTGCACACATTGTGAAACTTTGATCTTTAGTAAAAATTTCACTAGAACTAACTTACTAATAATAATTCTTGCATTTTATATAGTATCTCATCATACCATCAAGACATTTCAAGGCACTAACAGAATTTACAGTAAATTCTTTTGATTCTTATTTGTAGGCAAATATAGCACCTAATTTGCACACAGCCTTGTCCCACAAAAGTGAATAAGTGAATTTTACCTGGAGTTGTCCCCATTACACAAGGAGGAACTCATCTCTAGCCGTCCCACTAAAGTCTCATTTGACGAACAGCACCTCTAACAATGCAGCACTCTCCCAGCAATGAACTGGAATGTCAGCCTCAATGTGGGGCTTGAACCTTCATTTGAGGGTTGCATTACCTTAGGTGCTTTCATTTGGATGTCCATGTGATGATTTAACTGAGAGCAGATAAGCCGCCATTTAAACTGCAGGCTTACCTGTCTGCTCAAATTGACATTAAAGATACCACAAACTACTCAGATAGAGGAGTTTCTCACAGTGTTTTGGTCAACAATCACCCAAATTGACATATTGGATTTTTTTTATCTGGAGGATATTGCTTTGCATAATTGGATAGATATGGACAGTCTTTATAAATACCCAGTTTCTCCACTCATAGTAATTGCTGTGAAACACTTTAGAATGTCCTTCAAACTGGAAAGGTACAGTTTAAAAATATATAATGAAAGATTGCTTGCAACTGCGTTGATAAAGTCTAGTTGTTCATGTTATAAAATATATCAATTTTTAAATTGGTCGGCTCTTCTCGGATGCTGTATTGACACCTTATTCATTTTGCCTATTTCTCAAACTCACTATTTGGGAAAAATCATCAGCAATGAATGTTTTTTTATTCCAGGAATCTACGTTACTGTAAGAGAAAAGTGAAGGAATTACTTTATAACCATCGAAAGAAAATCTGCAAAAAAACGTTGAAACAAAATCAGAAGCTCTTTGTTTTCAAGCTCTCTGAAAATTGTTCGTCTTCCATGGTTCTCTCAGACAGTGAAGACAGTGAAGCTGAGCTTGAGGTCAGCAGGTTGAAAAGAAAGCTAATATCTGCCGTCATGCATGGAGAGAATCGAGTCAAAAGGAGACTAATGGAGTCTTCTGATGAGGAGGATTGCTGTGATTTCAGTGAAAAATTTAACAGTTCTGAAAGATGCTTAGATATTTTGCGTAGCAGATTCACACAATATGAGCGTGGTAGCAGTACTTCTGTGGGTACACCCAAGTTGAATTTATGCAGACCTCCTAAATTTGGCCAAGAAAAAACTTTATCCGTCTATTCAACTTCATCTTTGGAATCTGGAGAAAACGAGATGGTCCATCAATGTGAAAATGAACTAAAAAGCGGTGAAATAACCAAAGTGCAACCCAGTTCATCTTCCTCCAGCTCTCTTGATTGGCTAAACCAAGGTGGGTTTACATCTATGATAGCTAAGTTGAAAGCTCGAACAGCAATTTCTTCAGGTACTGTCGTGAAAGAGACGTAGCATATTCTTATTTTCATTTTAGATAATTTTCCTGATTGACAACATTGCTGCCTGTCTTTATATGTCTAACTCAAGCTAATAGAAAAATAATTGTGTGATTTCTACATTATCACATGTTAAATCTCCCCAGTGTTTTAATCTCGGAGAATTCAGACCATTTTTAGATTTGATCTGTTCTTGTATTGAAAAAATGCAGCACTTTTTGTTTTCTGTCCCAAGATTAAAAATATAACTTTCCTGTGCTCTTGATGGTGGTCAATCTTGCAAATATCTTTGCACTAGAATATTATGGGGGAAAAAATCCAAACCACTTTAGTACACAATAATATTATTATAGTACCTGTCACTTGGATGGTGTCTCAAAATGCAACATGGAACAGTATATAGACTTTCAGAAGGAATTTCATGAGGTTCTGCACAAAAATCAAAGTGCATAGATTCAGAGGTAATCTGGTAACGTGGCTTGGTATTTGGTTTGGAGGCAGTGTAAAGGTTAACAACTGTCTCCAGCTGAATTTCCACAAGACTTGAGGCCCTCCTGATTGGCTAGCATCTGCGCCTCCGCACCTCAGGCACTGTCACCATCAGCATCCAAGGCTGCACTCCACATCTCTAAGCCAGTCAGGAACCTGGGCGTCTTGTTCGACCCTGAACTGTCCTTCATTCCCCATATCCGAGCCATGACCAGTACTGCCTTCCACCACCTTTGCAACATCGAAAAGCTTGTCCATGCATTCATTACATCAGGGCTCGACTATGGAAATTCTCTCCTCGTCGGCCTTCCTGGTTCTTCCCTTCACAAACTGCAGATCATCCAGAACTCTGTAGTTCGTGTCCTCACCCACACTAAACTCTGTGGCATCACTCCCACCCTTGCTCAGCTCCATTGGTTCCTCATCCCCCAGAGGATTGAATTTAAGATCCTCCTCACCTTCAAGGCCATTCACGCCCTTCCCCCCCCCCATCCCACCTCTGACCTGCTGTCCCCATTATGAGCCCTCCCCACCCCTCCATTCAGCGGGCTCCAGTCTGCTCCATGTCCCCCACCCGGCCCTACCATTGGTGGATGGGCTTTCAGCCTCTGCCCCTACTCTCCAGTTCTGACGAAGCGTCCAGTTGGTTAATTAGGACTAACCAGATTAATGCTGTCCCATTAAGGTGGATGAGAAGAGAGATGAAGGACAATGACGTGATTGACTATTCAATCAATCAATCCAAACTTACATTTATGTAGCGCCTTTTACGTCGAGAGGACGTCCCAAGGCGTTGCACAATTGACTATATTTGTGGGCAAAACGCGACAGCCAAAACGCACAGCAGTGTCCCACATACAGTCATGGAAGTGGGATTAGGGGAAAAAGGGGGAGAGGAGGGGAGCTGAGGAGAAATGTTTTCACTCAGCGAGTTGTTCGAATCTGGAATGCATTGCCTGAAAAGGTGGTGGAGGCTGATTCGATAACAACTTTTAAAAGGGAATTAGATCTTTATTTAGAGAGAACAGGTCTATTAGGCTATGGGGAGCGGGCAGGGCAGTGGGATTGAATCGCTCTTTTCAAAGAGCCGGCACAGACTAGATGGGCCGAATGGCCTCCTTTTGTGCCTTAAAATTCTATGAATCTATGAATCTAGGAGAGGTCCAGGAGGATATGGAGACAGAGGAATCCTCATCAGAGACAGAGGATGTCATTTGTGATGGTCTCTGAGCTATGGGCAGGGTGTAAACCGGAATGAAGAGCCTGGGGAGGGAGATGTGTGAGCGAATGTGTTGATCGGCAACAACACATTTCCATACATTAGTAAGGAAAAGCAAATTAGAATGAGTTATGAGAAGTTAGCACTCTCTGGTGCACAGACTAAATAAATGCAAGAAGCCAAATTTCTAAGTCAACTGGCTGAAAGTTTAATTTTTGGTACACATATAACCAAAGTTAATCAGTTATCTTAGTTTAGGGAAGAATTACTGTTAATATTTATTTTGAGAAATTTTGTACGCATGATTTGAGAACATTCCTCTTAACCTCCAAATCCTGGTATTGCAACCTTCAATTGCAATAGATGGTAACGAACTCGGAAATAATGACAGCAAAGCTCATATTCAGAACCATTTCTGCTTTAAATATGATGGAATGGGAAAGATAAAGCATATTCACATGATTAAACAAAAGTCAGGTTTTATCTAACATCCCATCGTTTGTGTTTATATACCTTGATACACAGCTTCTCAAAAGTAGGTTTAAGAAGTTGAACTCCTTTATATTTGTAATTGGACATTAAAATATTACATCTAAAATAATTTAATCTTGTATGGTTACAGACGAAAATAAGAATCCACTTAAATTCTCAAATATCATGGTCTCTTTCCAATTTAAATTAGAACGCTACATGCTACTAGTTCAAACTTCATTAAGCACTTCAGGTTTAAAGTTTTTACTCTGAGATAAATAGACAAAAAGTATGAAAAAACACTTTTCTATTTTCTGCACTTCAAATGCTTGCCATAAGTGTGCTTGTGGAGATGGCTCACAATGCATTGAATCACAGGAAACAGTCTTGGCCTTTCACAGCGTGCATACTTAGAGGGTGCATTGAATTACACATTTGAAGTGTAGATTATTGATTGAATTTGATTTTGTACGATTTGTACAAATTTGCCTGCGACTCAGATTTCACACAAGTTATTAAACGTTGTGGTCCCAAACTGATACGACTTATGAGTTTTACTGCATTACGAATTGTGAGCTCTGAGAACATACAGTTCTGGAATACATCCTCATTATCCGCAAAGGATTTATAATATGAATACTTTACTGATGAATACCTCCCTTTATCTCCAATACCCCAAAACACCTTACTCAACTAGTCACAGATAAATGTGCAAATTACTCAGTTGATGAAAATTTTAATTCAGAAGATGTCTGCAATAAATGTTATAAATAGAAAAACTTAATTAAAAAGAACCAGTATGATCACTGTAAATCCCTTAATTTACATTTAGATATTACAGGAGGTAAGAGTGCTAAATGAAGACAAGTGATGAACTCTGAAATTCAATTCTACAAACCCTGTGGTTTATTAAAAATACAGAACATGATTTCAACTGACAGTGTTCCAACTTCAGTCCTCGTCACTTTCAGACTCTGATTCTGTGGAGACGAGAATAAAGTCACCATATTGACAAATTTCTGGCCTTCAATAGAGAACATCTGAGCTAACAATGATGTTAGACGTGTGTCTTGATTTCCTCTTCATTCTAAGAGTGAAGATTTAATTCTACTTGTACAAAGCAAAATGTAGCATAGTCTCTAACTATGATAATCCTTACATTTGATACAGTGTTTTTCACATCTTCTAAATGTCTCAAAGCGCTTCACAGAATTTACTGTAAAGTGAATTGACCATATATTTGTGGGCGAAACACAGCAGCCAATTGTGCACAGCCGTGTCCCACAAAGAGTTGTGGATTGAAATGACCTTTTTTTTGAGGGAATATTATTAGGCGTGTGGAGTAAGGAAACTTGCCCAAGATTTCCCTTGCCTGGAATTGAACCCGGGTATCTCGCTTGTCTGGCGAGTGCACTAACCACTGAGTTACATGACTAAAAACAATGTCTACAGGCAACCATAGGCATTGGCATACAATTAACATGTTTTATATTGTCATGAAGTCCACTGCTTGATCCTAGGAAGATGAGCAGTTCCAATTTAGTTTTTACATAAGTGGTAATAAATCTACAAGATGGCAGAGGGGCAGAAAGTATCCAGCAGTTTCCACATTTTTAGTTTCAGAACCAGTTAAATTTGTGATGAGAGATTAGATAGTGGATAACAGTACTGTATGCCAAAAGGGGCAGGAGTAGGAGAAGATGCTTTTTGGGCCTGTGCTTCCCTGTGTTTGCCTGAAACTATCAATAATATCCAATTTAGAGACATTTGCAGACAACACACTTGTAGATTTTTCACAACTACCGGTCTTATTCTCTTCACCATATTCAACATTCTCTCATTTTGGACCAATAGGGCTATGAATATTTTAAAATGTATTTCAACTGTGTCCTTGGAGAATGTCTATAATTTTTAATAGTACTAATGTAATCAAGACTATCTAATTTTACCTTCTTCAGCATTCTTGAGCCACTCAACAAATTTCTTCATTTGCTCAAGGAAGATGCTCCTTCCTTTTGCTGTACTGGGTTCTTTGTACCATTTCATGATGGATTCTTCACTCAGAACATCAGCTTAAAGAGCAAAGGACACCATAATCATAATACTGTCGAAAGAAAAATATTTTTCTCTAATCTTATTTGTAACGAGCAAAATTCCATCAGTTACATTTCAAGCAACAGCATCCTAATGTTTCTGAATCATGCTGAGGTTTCCTTCATTCTCAGAACTTAAATTTTTACCCAACAACTTGCTTATCTATAAAGCTCTTCATGTAAGACAGCGTCTGAATTAGGTAAGCATGGTGCATCCCTCCAGGGAGAGAGAGTGCAATCCATTCCATTCTATGTGTTAATAGAATATAGGTGGAATTCTGTAGTTCACACTCTGAAGCATGGTGATATGTTTCTGTATATGACGGACACCTAGCTGATTAAAAATAGAAACCAGACAAGACAATCAGAACAGTAACAGTCCTGGAATGGAAGGTTGAATATTGTGACTCTCTTTACTACAAATGACATAATTTTCAAACCTAAATCTAAGAAGTAAGTTCAGTTTCATCAGCATATGTATAATGTCACCAAAAGGGCAGCAGGCACACAAGGAATAAAAAGTCAATCACAAAAATAGTCAGCACTTAGAATTGTCTCTAATACTTCCAAGCTAAGGTAGCAATCATATTCATATGTTCCTAAGATTGCTTTTGATCTGCTCAGATGTTTGATTGCTTTCACTCCACTTATTTGTCCCAAGAGTTAATCTGATTGATTAATATTTTTTATCTTCTTTCATAACATCTGTGCTCAATAAATGTACCTTTATAGAAAAGTACCACAATTTTCTGAAAGGTCTTCATAAATTGAATGTTATCATAACAGTATTCTTGAATCTTCAGCAGCAAAGTCAGCTCAGAGTGACCTTGGGTTGTAAAGGCAGCTAGAAGAGGGCTGTATTGCTGAAGAATCAAAAGAAAGATGATTAATACATGACAATGTATTTTATATGGAATCTGGTTTATCACATGTAATAAGCAAGACCATCTGAACTGATTTCATGTAGCTTACGTGTTTGTCTACAAAACAGAATTTCTGCATTTTACAAGTGATTTGGAATGTCCTCCCAAAGTGAAAAGTGCCGTACCAAATGTAAAGATTCATTTTATGTGGCAATTAGCATTTAGATCTTTGAAGGTATGTATTAGCTTCTTTAAAAGATTCAAACACTCATTTCCCATTAAAGGAATTCTAAACCACTCCCACCTGGTTGAACATAACTGGTCCAGGATTGGTGCTTTCATACAAATTATATCCAATTATACAGTTTTATCCACCAGCTAACAGGTACCCTGCCTGAATAATCTGATGCAATTGCACAATTGGTGTGACGTGTAATTATAATAATAAATGATCCTTGCATTTGATATAGCACTTTTCACTTCTAGACGTCTCAAAGCCCTTCACAGAATATACTGTAAAGTGAGTTGATTGTGTATTAATAATCCTTGCATTTGATATAGCACTTTTTAAGTCCTTGGTTGTTGTTGTTCTAGACATCTCAAAGCGCTTCACAGTGTATGCTGTAAAGTGAATTGACTGTATATATGTGGGCAAAACATGGCAGCCAATTGCGCACAGCAGTCTCCCACAAACAGTCGTGGATTGAGTGACCCAATTTTTTTTTGGTATTTATATCAGGCGTGTGGAGTAATGAAGCAAGGTTTCTGCCTGGAATCGAACCCATGTCTCTCACTTGCAAGGCTCTAACCAATAAGCTATAGTATTCCACAATAAATCTCCCCCAAATACCACTAATTATTAAAAAGGCTACATTATGAATCTGATTTTTGCAAGCTGGATTTTGGAGATGCATTATAAATAAAGTTACCTTTAAGTGCTTAATGGCTTGTTCCGTTATTAGTTCTTCCTTCTTATTCCATTCCACCGCACCCATCACACTGACCCAGACAATACTTATTGTGGTCTGCTCAGAGATGCCACTTTTTTTCATCTCTTCTTTTACATACACAATAATCTGTTAATGAATTAAGAAATTTTAAGCACTTTGTTTGCCTTATCTCAGTTCTACTTCCTCCCCTCAAATTGTGCTATTTTTATTTCCTCTTTTAGATGAGTTCATATCTGAAATGGCCTGTTTACATCCCTGCTAAACAATGTGAGCGGTTACTCCTGTAATAATCAGGCAATTGGCTCCCCACAATGCATCTAAATAATAATAAATAATATTCTTTGCATTTTGATATAGCGCTTTTCACATCTTCTAGATGTCTCAAAGCACTTCACAGAATATACTGTAAAGTGAATTGACTGTATATTTTTGGGTGAAAATACAAGAGAACAAAACCCACCAAAAAAATAAGTAATTTCTGTGAACTTGCGGCTTGCACATCATTTACATTTAGCAACTGCTTTAAGCAAAAAACAATGGAAAAAAATGAAATATATCAGACAATACTCAGATTTTCCATTTTAAGTTGAAAGTCTATGGCTTTGCAAAGATTCAAATTTCCTGAAATAAATAGTACCCATGAAGGAATAGTATTCCAAGAGTAATAATAATAGGGTTAACAACGTTAGGGTTAACAAGGTAAACAAGCACCGTCTTGCTACAACCTAAGAATAGTAGCAATTTTATCTGAGAAAAATTCTAATATAATCTTCGCATTTGATATAGAACCTTATCACGTCTTCAAGTAGTGTCAAAATGCTTCACAGAATATACTGTAAAGTGTAGTTACTGTGTATTCTGTGGGCAAAATAAGCCAGACAATTGCGCACATCAGTGTCCCACAAACAGTCGTGGAGTGAGTGACCAAATTATTTTTTTAAAAGTGATTATTACCTGCTAGAAAGCAATCCACCAATCGACTAACAACCAGGTTTCTACTTATTGCAAGGTAGATAGGAAAAATATCTGAAGCAACATACTAATAATGTTGTTGCTAATACGTGGCTGTCACGTATTATTGCTGACAAAGCCCATCAGCAATAGAGCAGGGCTTTCTGTGGTCAATATATAAACTGATGCTAGTGGGAATTTAAAAACAAAATGTAGAGCTGTGATTTGTAATGACAGCAAACAAAATAAACCTTTCTTACCAAAGGACGCAGTTAATATAATTATCTAATTCTTACAATTTCTGCATGGTCAAACTCAATTTATTCATAATATGTATACTGAGTAGAAATATAAACATAGTATCAGTTACAGATTGGAAAGACAAATTCTTAATTTATTCTTAACGAGCAGAAATGTGTGTGAACATCTGTTTGAGGTCACTGTCTACAGTAAAGAACAACTTCAGTATATAATTGTGCAAGTTTAGTCCAGGATTCTGCTGGATTATGCTATTAAAATTCACTCAACTAGAAAAAACACAATGTCCAAAAGAGCTACCTCTAGCAGAAAAAAAATCTAAAATTAAGATTCGCCAAGCAAATGATGAATGTGTCCCAATTGGCCTATTAAGGCAAGTATGTAATACATGAGTATCAAATTCAAAGCTTAGTAATGCTGACAAATGATAGCACTGCTCCATCCCAGTCCCTTCGCTTCCCCCCCTTGCCTCCTTCAAGGTCGGTCTCAAGACCCTCCTCTTCGATCGTGCCTTCTGCTACCCTCCCAATTCTCCCTCCTCTCCCCCCTTGCTCGGGACCCGACCTGACTGTCCAGCTCCTTGGGACTTCCTCCCGACGTGAAGGCACGCTATAAATGTAATTTTGTTTTTGTTGTAGCTAATAGTTTGTTGAGCATGGGTTGTTTGGAATGGTAAAAATGCATCTTTATATTTTGTCTTGATAAAATGGTTGGAACTATTCAGTGTAAGATAGAGAAATTTCTCTGTGTAAGGTGGCATACAACTCTCAGTCTGGGTTTTGCATTTTAAAACAAAAAAGCAAGCGTAACACCAAACAATGTTGCCTGGAAAAATTAGAGTATCCATTGAATTGGACTCTATACCATATAAAAAAGAGACAAGGGAATCATTGGGATTTAAAATCTGATGTTATCCATTTCTGTAGCAGAATGGGCCATTTCCATCAAGGTGTTACAGCAAATGGCTGATTTCAGAAATTATTACATAATTCAGTAAAGTTTAATACTCAAGTAAACTAAAATCCTGTACTTTTTACAATATATTTTATAAGCTTTACAATATTAAATTACTTGGAATTAATTGAGATTTTAAAAAGTTGCGCAATGCTTTTTAAATATTATTTTCCAAATGTGCTCTAGCATAATATGGATAAAACATTTACTAATCCCATTAAATATTACATTCGTTCTAAGCAAAAAATTGCACTCATCCAGTTACCTCTTTGATAGGATCACCACGAGCCATTTGATCTTGGAGCTCCTTCTGTATCTCCTTCCGTGCTCCAAGGGATTGTTGGCCCCGGACAAAGTCAGAAAGTTCCTTTAAGTCTGCATCAGTAAAGTACTTAACAAAATGATCATAGTTCTGCTTGTTAGGCGGGAACAATTCCTGTAGAACAAAAAAATTTAGAGGGCAATATTTCAGAAGTATATTGTTGTTACTCTTTATCAAATGACAAAACTACATTTTAAACATCTCAATAGGTCAAATTGAGTTCGCCAAAAGGAAATGTTCAAATCCAGATTAGGAAGGTGCCATATTGGAAGAAATACAGTTTACACTGTTTACTCCTTATCTCTCTCCTACAAACTATAAAATCTTAAAATCCAGATATAGAATCGTACAACTTTTATTCTGTAGCTTGCTTAAAAATAATGATTACACATCACAATAAATCCTGTAAAACTTTATGATATCTTCCAGTTCTAGAAATCATCAAATGCAAGGATTACAATTATTTATAGTTTCACACTGTTTATGTACTCAAAGGCCTCTAACTACTCCAGAAGGTTGAATAGCATCTCCAGATTCAACAAAATGGACAACTGAAATAAAAAATTGCATTTACTACTTATTTTTTCCTTAGGCTAATATTGTATCTACTTCTTAATCTCTCTCCTAGAAACTATAAATTTTTTAAGCCCAAACACCCACAAGTGAGAAACCTGGGTTTAAATCCCGGCATGGCGAAATGTTGGGTAAGTTTCCGTACTCCACATGCCTCTGTTTACCTAGCAGGAAGTAGGAACCTGGTTATTAGTCGATCGGCAGATCGCTTTTCGGGGTGTAATATTTCCTTAAAAACAAATTGGGTCACTTCAATCCACGACTATTTGTCGGACATTGCTGTGCACAATTGGTTGCTGCGTTTCGCCCACAAAATATACTGTCAATTCACTTTACTGTGAAACACTTTGAGACGCCTCGAAGACATGATAAGGCGCTATAAAAATAAAAAGATTATATTTATTATTGACGTTTTTCCCTTCTCTCAACACTCCCCTTACGTCCCCATTAACCACCATCTTAACAGCATGTTGCACTCTGACCTTGCCCCTTCAACCAGCTTTTCCCAAGAACTTTTGTTTTACATCCAATTCTTAAAAAGACACAAGCATGATTGGATCTGCCCACCTTTAAATGGTGGCTAAACATTAAGCTATGGATTTTGTCCCCAAGACTTGCACTGCATCTGTGCAATATTTTCAGATATATACTATTAGAAATCTTGAGCATTGTAGCTTTAAATGGTTGATTTTGCATCACCAGTACAGTACTCACCAGTAACCTGCTGTTCATACCAACTTTTCGAAGGCTTCCTGCAACAGCATTAATGTCTTTCTGTGATATCCAAGATTTGAACAATTTCACAGCAAATGCTGGTGAAACACCTGAAATAGAACAAGTTTTATTAATTAATTCACTCTATTTTTTGTGCCAGTTATGTAACCAAAGTTAGGTTTTTTTTTGCAGGTACTTGCAGCTACAAAAAGTGGTTAAATCCTTATATACAGTATTGATCAGAAGAACATGTCCAAGCAACACACTTAGTAACCCAAGTCACACAATTTAACTTTTCAATATTAACTGACTGTACTTCAACGTCTGTGTAAATAGCCATGTACTCCAAACACCATACATTTTGGAACATTAGCCATGTACAAAATCCCAATTTGAGCAGTTTTGAGCGGAATATAAACTCAAATTTAACAGAGTCAGTTCACAAAGATATTCTATGGCCATATTAAAAGCAAATCTGAAGTTGAAGTACATTCAACTAAGGAATATTGTGCCTACTGTAGGTAACCTAAAGGATTCACCTTCAATTGGTCTCAATACAACCAACAGTACAGAAAATTGACACTCAAGACTACAAGATCTACATTTTTAGAAAAGCGTGAGGAATGCAGTGCAGATTTAGAATAAATACTTATCAAAAACACAACTGCCTTACACATACCAGGGAAACCCTCCACATATTGAAGTACACCATCATAACAAGCAAAATGGGCGACAACTTTTTCTGCCCAATCAGGCTGCAACACAAGGAATACATTGCAGTCAGAAAAAAACACCAAATGTGGGAAATGTTTCATGTTTGATCTGAGGAAAGGCTGAACAAATCAATGCATTCTTTACTCTATGCTACCAAATGAAGCAACTGAATCTAAGAATAAATATATAAATATTGGAATATCATTTTAACTAGGATTAAAGTACAGTAAAACTCATATAAGTTGTATCAGTCGGCACTATAACACCATAAATTGTGAAAAGTATGAGTTTCAGGCAAACTTGCACAAATCGGATTTTATTTCCATCCCACATTCCCTTCGCCTTGCCCTCCCATGACTCTTTCAAGGCCAGTCTCAAGACCCTCCTTTTCAATTGTGCCTTTGACCAATCCCCACTCCTCTCTTCCCTCCCTCATCTCAACCCTGCCCTCACCCCCCATGCTCTGGTCCTGACCCCTGACTGTTCAGCGCCTTGGGGGTCCTCCAGACGTGAAAGGCGCTCTAAAAGTGTAATTTTGTTGTTGTTTATACAATTAACACATAAGGATACTGGTTAAGGCTTCATTATTGTAAAACATTTTAGTGGAGGAACACTGCAAGTCTGATGGCCACTTTTGTGTTGACATTCTAGAGTTCTACTGAGAACTCCCATATCAGACATTCATTGTTCAAGTCTTATTCTTCTTCACTGAAACCATTACAAGTATAGCCCAGAGTAAATCCTCAGTATCTTTAACCAGAGGTATGCAGGGACCTGAAGATTTCCATCCACGAATGACGTTGAAGAAAGGATCAGCCACAAAGTATCCTAGATCTGCATGTCAAGAAAATTGACTTGTGCTTCTGTTACATCGCATTTCTTAAGAGGATAAAGGACCCAAAGGGAGGAAAAAAGGAAAGGACATTCTGTTCAAAGTAATCGCCTTAGTTATAGAAGAAACATCTTTTTTTTAAAGTGTTTTCCTTGAGCAACGAACACTCCCTTCAATCCAGCTACCGGTACTCAGAAGATGCAGCGACATTTAATAAATTGGTGCATCTAAAAAATGGCTGAGTTTAGTTTAAAACAGACACACTTGAGACAAATAATACCAAGCCAGAGCAATAATTTATCATGAGCAATTACATGCCTCCTAAATCATGCTTCCTGAGCCCAAAGTAACCACTTCTGCATGTGGCCAACTCCTCCATGCAACAAGTCAAGTGACCAGTCCAGCAACCAATGTTCAGTGTCCTGGGCTATAATGAGGTTACTCAGCACTGCCTAAAAATATTGATAGGGAAGTAGTTTGAAAGAAAGTTGGACCTAAATTTAGATTAATTAGTAATATATGCAGCTATACATCCTCAAACCAGATATACAGGATGTAGAATTAGGATGTAGAATTATTTATTCTGCAAAAAATAGGAACCTTTGAATGACAAATTGTAGAGTTTACCTTCTTTCACCAGGTTTTCATTGAAGAGGCTGCTCAGAATAGAAGCAGACAGTGTTCCATTGCTCAACAATATTCCAGTCAACATGGCCAGCTTGGTTCGCTCAGATTCTGAAAAACCTTTCAGGAATAGCAGCAGCTGAAACAAATGAAATTAGGAACCTCATAAATGCAGCTGTGATGACAGTGTAATAGTCTGTATTTACAGATTGTTTTCTTACTCCTCTCTCCACCACCTGTACAAGCATTGCCTACCCACCCACCCCCCCACCATCCGTTCACTTCTTCTCTCCCTCCTTCCCCTGGCCATCTATTCATGCCCTTTTCCTTCACTTCTTCCACCTCTCTGTTTAGTCTGTACAGGCAAATAGTTTCCCCAGTTTTAACCAGTATCTTCTTCCTCTTATTCTACACAGACAATGACTCGTAAATAACATTAAATTTCACACACACACAAAAATGTTGGTCAACAATTCGTCAATTTTAGAGTTGCAATAGTCACTTCAAGAAATTCTGACCTTTTTGATTTCCTCTTCAAATCCTCTCTCCAAGTACTTATAACGTCTGATCAATTTATTAAAAATCTGTAAAAATAATATTAGACTCACAATAATAAGCAGCATGTGTGGAGGCCATATAACTAAAACTACTAATTCATTTACAGTTTACTACCATGCACATTTCCTAAGGCAAGAAGTTAAAAGAGAACAACAGCAAATTTCATTTGTACAGCACCCTTAATGTCAGGAGGACATCCCAAGGCACCTGATAGTCAGGGATTTGGATTCGAGTAGGTGTTGGAATCAGGAGGAGTGAAGGGCAGGGAGGGTATGTGTTGGAGGGTGGTCGAAGGTATGGTCGAAGTGTAGGGACTTGAGACATGCCAAGAAAGAGTCAAGGGAGGGAGCAAGTTGAGCCTGGGGGATACAGTTACAAAGAGTGGGGGCAGAGAGACTGAAGGCCCAACTATCGCTGGTGAGTCGGGCTGGATGGGGAACGTAGAGCAGGCTGGAGCCTGCTGAGCAGAGTGATTGATATGGCATTTGCAGGTTATAGCGATAGGAAGGAGCTGGGCTGTGGAGGGCTTTGAAGGTGTGCACTAGGATTTTAAAATCTATCCTCAGGTGGATGGGAAGCTATTGGAGTTGGGTGAGGGTGAAGAAGAACTTAAAATGGGAAGAAAGCTTACCAGAGCATAAGCACGTATGGTCTCTAGGTTTTCTTGAGCAGCAAATACACAGACATTGGTGCGGGTCACGTTATCAGCAAGGGTACCCCCTGGAGCTACAAAAATAGGAAGAAAGAATTGAGCAAAAGTAAACAATGAAACATATATATTTTGTAGTACAATTACTCAATTAAAGCCAAAAAGCACAACAAATGCAGAAATGGATGAATTGCATATTTTTTCCAACATTCAGTTAAGGCTTTCCCAGGAACTGATGTCTGATAAGCAGACTGTCAGGACAGCAGTGGTCCTAGACTTGCACTTGGTTATTGCTTACCTGTTGATCCAACCTTGTGGGCAACTGAAATATTGAAGTGCATATTCAGCACACAGCTATATACTGTATTTCAAAAACTGTGGAGCTTTTTCATCTGCCTTACATTTTCTTCCAAATTTAAATGCATTGGCTACACCTAACAGTTTATGTAGTTTATAAGTTAGCACTCATCCAGGACTTGATGTTTGACAGACATTCTGCCAGAACAGCAGTGTTGCTGGAGTCGAAAGTGGAGGCAGAGAGATACAGTTGGGCATACATGTGGAAATTGCGGATGATGTCACCAAGAGGGAGTATATAGATATTGAAGAGGAAGGGACCAAGGACAGAGCCCTGAGGAATGTTGAATGGGACAGGTTATCACAAAGCATCAACTCTGGTACTTTCTTGGCTTGTACCAGTTCTACCAATTAGGGGAACAAGCAAGCCAAGTTAATGAACTTCTCTGTTGGGTTAAGAGTTTACTCAAGTATTTCTTGGATGGACTAAACATACTTAAGTATGTTGTGAAATCTTGTAGCTCAGTGGTTAGAGCGTTTTCCTAGCAAGTGAGAGACCTGGCTTTGATTCTGCCAGGGTGAAATATTGGGCACGTTCCCATACTCCACATGACTGTTTACTTAGCGGTACATATGAATGCGGTGGTTAGTTGATTTTCCAGAAGTAATAATTCCTTCCAAAAAAATAATAATTCATGACTGTTTGTAGGACACTGCAGTGCGCAATTGGCTGTGCGTTTTGCCCACAAATATACAGTCAATTTACTACACTATATTCTGTGAAACGCTTTGAGACATCTGGAAGACATGATAATAATAAGGCACTATATCAATTATGTATATGATTATTATTAAGTATCCAAAATATATAAATAGCCATCCCATTTTATTAAGCCATTGCATTTTGATTCTGGAGGTCTGATAACCATTGACGAAGGTCTCAAAGCTTACTAGTGTTACCATTGTCAGGATACAATTTCAAAGACAGGATAAAAACTAAGGGAGAATCAAATCATTTGTTGATTTCTTTGAATAACTTCACATAAAAACTTATCACTAAGAACACAAAAGCTAGTCAATGGGCTTCATCTTTGTGAGTAGAAAGTGAAATCCATGCCACTTAATATTCTTCAATGATGTAAAGGTAAACTAAACATACTGAATTCCAAAATTCAATCCCAAGCAAGAGACTCAATATAGGGGAGCTCCAGTAAGCAGTTGAAAGAAATTAAATGCAAGGATTAGGTTACTGTACAGATAATTTTACCCGAAGAGGCAAAGATTTTAATTGAAGGAATGTACTTCATATGTCCAGAAATCCTTCTACAGTCATACCAACTACTGCCCTCTTCCAAACCATGGACAATTGGCCGCTAAAAACTGCAAAACAAGACATCAAGCAACTGTAAGAGATCACATGGGAGTCCTCACCCAGCATACCACCAGCAACCAGGATATCAAATAGAGTTTCAGCATAGCGACGATAATCAAGCTTTGCTCCAGAAGCGTCAAGAAACCTTGCTACAGCTTCCAAATCACTGCCAGTTTCATTCAGACCCTGGATGATGGAATCTTGAAACTGAGTAGGCTCGAACTTCTCTTTTTCATCTAAAGAAACAGTGTCAACAACAAAATGTATTAGTACAATACATTCCACATTGTAAATTACATGCAACTCTTATTCCTATTGCGTATTCTCTTCTCGCATCCCTCTCTCCTCCACCAAGCCCTCAACTATATACTTCCGCCTGTGAAAAAGGCTACCCCCTGAGACCCTCATAATGGCCCTCACATCCTCTGACATCCTATCGCTCTGGACTTACACCCGCAGAGATCCTGATGCAGCCGTCCAGTTGCTCCATGATCGCCTCTCCTCCACCTTCAACTCTCTCGTCCCCCTGAAATCCAGCACCATCTGCAAACCTACTGATGCCTTGGTATATCCACTCCCTAAAAACCAAAATCCGACTGCTCACGCGTAAGTGGCAGAAAAAAAGCCTGATGGTTCACTACTAACTGTGGCTCGAGCATCTCCACAGCTACCCCCTTCCATCCCCCTCACCCTCCCCGTCATCAGCTCCTACCACTACATTCATTCTTTCCCATCTCTCCTTCCTCCCTAGTTCCAGGTTAACTTGAATATACAGTACACAACAAGAAAATCTGCATTCAACAGGAATGTAGAAATGATTTAAAACAAAATTTGTGACAATCTAATGCTTTAGTCCAATAACATTACCTCTCTTCCTCGGTCTATAATGAACGCCAGTTAGTAATGGCTTTGGCTGCTTTGGATTATTCATAAGATACTCTGAAATGTAGAAAAACAAAATTACAATTGTGTAGCACCTTTCACGTCGGAAGGACATCCCAGGGTTATAACTTCACACTAAAATAATCTTGGGTTCATTACAGAATTCAGGACCACTATTTCCAAGGATAATTACAAAATTTGAAGTTAGAACAAAATTCAGTAATATGCTATTCCAAAGCAGGAGTAGTTTAGAACATCTGCCAGCAAAGGAATACAGACTGATAATATTTAAGAGAGCTAATTTGAAACAATGAAACTAAGCATACCAATGGTAAATTAGTTATGAATACTTTACTTCTAACAATAAAAGTTACCTTTTTTTGTTAATACTGTACAATATATATATTTTATACATGATGGTCCAAACGAATAACATGCTTGGATGAGCGAATGCGTTTCCTAAACAAATGCTCCTTTAGCTTATACTTTGCTAGGTGTTTTTAAAAAATCTTCCACAAAACGTATTGGCTTAGGATGAGGGATGGATGGGATGGTTGGGAGATTTGGGATGGTGGATAAGGAGGTGGGAATAATAATAATAATTCTTGCATTTGATATTTAATTTCTTCTAGACAGATGGGAATGGGGATGGATGGGGTGGGGCTGGGGGGGGAACAGATGGGATGGGGTGACATAAAAAGCCAGTGGGAATGGTGACATGGAAACCGGTCTAGTGGGTGGGGAAGGGAGAGCTGATGGGTGGGGGGGAGGGCTCATGGATGGGTGTGGGTGGGTGGGGGGAGGGCTGATGGGTGTGTGGGGGAGGGCTGATGGGTGGGTGGGGGGAGGGCTGATGGTGTGGGGGAGGGAGGGCTGATGGGTGTGTGGGGGAGGGAGGGCTGATGGTGGGTGGGGGAGGGAGGGCTGATGGACGGGTTGGGGGGGGTGGCTGATGGTGTGGGGGAGGGAGGGCTGATGGGTGTGTGGGGGAGGGAGGGCTGATGGTGTGGGGGAGGGAGGGCTGATGGTGGGTGGGGGAGGGAGGGCTGATGGGCGGGTTGGGGGGGATGGCTGATGGTGTGGGGGAGGGAGGGCTGATGGGCGGGTTGGGGGGGGGGGGCTGATGGTGTGAGGGAGGGCTGATGGGCGGGTTGGGGGGAGGACTGATGGGGGGGGGGGGCTGATGGTGTGAGGGGGAGGGAGGGCTGATGGGTGGGTTGGGGGGGGGGCTGATGGTGTCGGGGAGGGGGGGCTGATGGTATGGGGGAGGGAGGGCTGATGGGCGGGTTGGGGGGGCTGATGGGCGGGTTGGGGGGGGCTGATGGGCGGGTTGGGGGGTGGCTGATGGTGTGGGGGGGGGAGGACTGATGGGCGGGTTGGGGGGAGGACTGATGGGGGGGGGGCTGATGGTGTGAGGGGGAGGGAGGGCTGATGGGTGGGTTGGGGGGGGGGGCTGATGGTGTCGGGGAGGGGGGGCTGATGGTATGGGGGAGGGAGGGCTGATGGGCGGGTTGGGGGGGGCTGATGGGCGGGTTGGGGGGGGGCTGATGGTGTGGGGGGGGGAGGGCTGATGGGCGGGTTGGGGGGGGGGCTGATGGTGTGGGGGGGGGGGGGGGAGGGCTGATGGGCGGGTTGGGGGGGGGGCTGATGGTGTGGGGGGGGGGAGAGGGCTGATGGGCGGATTGGGGGGGGGGCTAATGGTGGGTGGGGTAATGGTGGGCGGGTTGGGGGGGGAGAGGGCTGATGGGTGGGTTGGGGGGGGGGCTGATGGTGTCGGGGAGGGGGGGCTAATGGTGGGTGGGGGAGGGAGGGCTGATGGGCGGGTTGGGGGGGGCTGATGGGCGGGTTGGGGGGGAGGGCTGATGGTGTGGGGGGGGAGGGCTGATGGGCGGGTTGGGGGGGGGGGCTGATGGGCGGGTTGGGGGGGGGCTGATGGTGTGGGGGGGGGGAGGGAGGGCTGATGGGCGGGTTGGGGGGGGGGGCTGATGGTGTGGGGGGGGGGAGGGAGGGCTGATGGGCGGGTTGGGGGGGGGGGGCTGATGGGTGGGTTGGGGGGGAGGGCTGATGGTGGGCGGGTTGGGGGGGGGGAGGCTGATGGTGGGCGGGTTGGGGGGGGGGGCTGATGGTGGGCGGGTTGGGGGGGAGGGCTGATGGGTGGGTTGGGGGGGAGGGCTGATGGTGGGCGGGTTGGGGGGGGGGAGGCTGATGGTGGGCGGGTTGGGGGGGGGGGCTGATGGTGGGCGGGTTGGGGGGGAGGGCTGATGGGCGGGTTGGGGGGGGGGCTGATGGGCGGGTTGGGGGGGGGGCTGATGGTGGGCGGGTTGGGGGGGGGGAGGATGGGCCGGTGAGTGAGGTGAGGTGGGGAGGGCGAGTCGAGGAAAACTTACCGATAACAAATCCGCGGTGACAGCCAGTGACACGTACAGAGACTGACTGACTGTTACTCGGTGTAAATGGTTGCCGGCCGGCCAGCGGGAGGCTGGTGTGCGCACGCGTGGCTTTCGGACAGGCAGCTCAGCCTCTCCCACTGGGCTGCGGGGGGTGGGGGGCGGCGGGAAACCCCATCACTGAGTGAACAGGTCCCGGCAGCCGGAGGAGACTCACTGGGAACCGCAGCTCCGCCGCAGGCTCGAGTCCTCGCTTCTCAGTGACCGGGGTCCCGCTCGCTCGGTATCACGACGATCTTTTCAACGGGTGTTGTGCAGCGCCTGACTGTGTTGACCTGTCTTCCTCACCCCGTCTGTCCGTCTGTCTGTCTCTCTGACTGACTGACTGACTGTCTCTCTGACTGACTGACTGACTGTCTCTCTGACTGACTGACTGTCTCTCTGACTGACTGACTGACTGTCTCTCTGACTGACTGACTGACTGTCTCTCTGACTGACTGACTGACTGTCTCTCTGACTGACTGACTGACTGACTGTCTCTCTGACTGACTGACTGACTGTCTCTCTGACTGACTGACTGTCTCTCTGACTGACTGACTGTCTCTCTGACTGACTGACTGACTGTCTCTCTGACTGACTGACTGACTGTCTCTCTGACTGACTGACTGTCTCTCTGACTGACTGACTGACTGTCTCTCTGACTGACTGACTGTCTCTCTGACTGACTGACTGTCTCTCTGACTGACTGACTGACTGACTGACTGTCTCTCTGACTGACTGACTGTCTCTCTGACTGACTGACTGTCTCTCTGACTGACTGACTGACTGACTGTCTCTCTGACTGACTGACTGTCTCTCTGACTGACTGACTGTCTCTCTGACTGACTGACTGACTGACTGACTGACTGTCTCTCTGACTGACTGACTGTCTCTCTGACTGACTGACTGTCTCTCTGACTGACTGACTGACTGACGGGCTTGGTCCTCCCGAGGCTGATGTCGCCTGACGTGGTTTCCTGACTGTTGACGTGAGAAGTCACCAAAAAGCAACAGCCGGTCAATGGTGCAGTCAGGGAGGGCAGCCAGTGAAGGGGGGGGGGGGGGGGAGGGCAGCCAGTGGGGGGGGGGGGGGGGGAGGAGAGGGCAGCCAGTGGGGGGGGGAGGGCAGCCAGTGAAGGGGGGGGGGGGGGGGGAGGGCAGCCAGTGAAGGTGGGGGGGAGGGCAGCCAGTGAAGGGGGGGGGGGGAGGCGGGAGGAGGGCAGCCAGTGAAGGTGGGGGGGAGGGCAGCCAGTGAAGGGGGGGAGGGGATGGAGGGCATCCAGTGAAGGGGGGGAGGGGATGGGGGGCAGCTAGTGAAGCGGGAGGGGGGGAGGGGATGGGGGGGCAGCCAGTGAAGGGGGTGGGAGGGGATGGGGGGCAGCCAGTGAAGGGGGGGAGGAGAGGGCAGCCAGTGAAGGGGGGGAGGAGAGGGCAGCCAGTGAAGGGGGGGAGGAGAGGGCAGCCAGTGAAGGGGGGTGGAGAGGGCAGCCAGTGAAGGGGGGGAGGAGAGGGCAGCCAGTGAAGGGGGTGGGGGGGCAGTCCACGGGAGAGGTCCAGCTTCAGCCCATCCAAAATTCCGCCGTCCTCAGCGACTCAAAGACTAAATCAAAGATCATCTTATTTTGTGGGCGAAATGCACCAGGCAATTGCGCACAGCAATGTCCTGGGAACAGTCATCAATTGAATGACAACATTTATTACCCCTGGAAAACGATCTGACATTCAACTAACAACCGGGTTCTTACAGATAGAAGTACTGTATGAAGTAACAAAAGTTTTGCCCCGCCCAGGAATCAACCTGGGTCCTCTAGTTAGCGAGATAAGCACACTAATCACCATGCTACCAGGCTCGATTTCTAAGTATTTATTTCTAAATATTCATCTGTTTACATTCTTAACATCTGAGTCTAACACAAGAGTCAGACCTGTGTTCAAATCCAGGCAGGTTCACGGCAAAGCCTTGGGCAAGTTTACTTGCCCAAGGCTAATAATAATTGGTCAAAAAAAAACACAATAATAAAATTGGTCATTTCAATCCATGACTGTTTGTGAGACACTGCTGTGCGCAATTGGCTGCCACATTTCACCCACAAATATACATACACTCAATTCACTTTACAGTATATTCTGTGAAGTGCTTTGAAAGACCTCTAGAAGACGTGAAAAGCGCTATCAAATGCAAGGATTATTATTATTATTAACTACTCTGCTTTACAAATATACAGTCAATTCGCTTAATAAATAATAATTGTTGCATTTAATACAGAGATTTTCACATCTTCAAGATGTCTCAAAGTGTATACTGTAACTGAGTGGTTGCCTTGCAATCGGGAGACCTGGGTTTGATTCCAGGCAGGGCAGAACTTTGGCACAACAACAATTTCAATTTATACAAGCCCTCCACTCTCTATGCAATTGGCTGCTGCGTTTCAACTGCAAATATACAATCACTTCACTTCACTGTATATTCTTTGAAATGCTTTGAGACGTATAGAAGATATGCAAAGTGCTATATCAAATGCAAGGATTATTTATTATTAAATAGTGATTATCATATCTAATAAAATTCCTCAACGTACAGTGTTTGTTTTTCTCTTATTATAATTTGACCAAGAATCCCTCTTTCATTTGGCAATTTGGATCAGCTGCTTGCATGACCCCTATGTGTACAGTATTGTGGAGAATAATTGAGCTAATTAACCTGCTGGGAGCTGTAGAGGAGCCAATCCCCTGTAAACACTGTCTGAGTCCCACCCTCTCGGTTTCAGTTTCTATTTCCTGGATTGCAAAGAGTCGAAGTGAAACTGGCGTTCTGCAGATACAGTGTTTGTATTTTAAGACAAGTCTCGAAAAAAGGGAGCAAGACCGGGGAGGAAGACGAACGATGAGTGTGAAACAGTTCAAAGATTACAGCACTAAGGTTGTTTGCTCGTATGGGGGATCTCTGGAGTACAGCGCTCTGCGGAGGGAGGTGGGCAAGTGTTTTACCTTGTCAGACAGGGAGATGAGCCGGGTCCTGGCCGAGGCCCTGTGTTTCGGGCTGGTGCCAGGTTCAGGCAGCAAAGTGCCAGGCACCGACATCACCCAGGACACCCTGATCCTCGCCATCACCTCTGTTCGGCTGTGTAAGGAGTACCTGAAAAAGAGTTGCCAGGGCTGCTGCGGGCAACTCCATCTCTGCAGATATTTTGTCTTCGGCAACTGCAGATTTTCCAAAGGAAAGTAAGGCAACTACATTGTTTGTTCCCCGTCCCTGTTATCTGTCACACACTCTCCCGACTTTACAGTGGACCGTACCTGCAGCATCCAAGCAGGAACAACAGAGCTGCGAGTTTGTTTGGGGAAGTTTATCCACAATAGGAAGTGTTGTCATCTCTGATGCACTGCAAACAAATGAGACCAGCTGCCAACTGATGCTCAGTCAGTCCCCCTGGGGTCGTGATCCTGGTGCCAGATTGTTCAAGCAACAAGTGGAGCCAACCTGAGACACAGGAGCCACTCAGGACCCCCTGCCCTATGATCTACCTAACCATCAGGGTGGCGCTGTGGCTCTCATCTCCTGCTCACCACTCGGTCTATCTCCTTACTCTTACGGAAACTTCCCTTCCTTTGAGCGCCTTAACCTTTATCACCACTCCACACTTTCCCTCCACAAGTTCTTCTTTTCTATTGCATCCATCCCACCATCCCATCCCACCCCACCTTCCACACCTTTGAATCTGTCTCTTACTTCTTGCTCAACACCACTATAATCTGCATGACCACCTGGTCCTTCGACCCCATCCCTATACCTCTCCTTACTCTTTACCTCCCAGGTCCACCTCCTTGCTGTTCTACTCATAGGCATGATAAACCTCTCCCTGTTCAGTGGCACTGTTCCCACCCTTTTAAAGAATCCATCAGCACTCCCCACACACAATGGTTTTTGTGAGATGATGGCGGACAATAGGCTGACATCACAGGGAGTTCGTCGATCATTGATCGCAAAAACAGGTTTAAAAAAATGTGTTTTTGCTATCCTGCATATAGAGTACGTATAATTTCAAAACTTTCACTTGTTTTTCAATTTCAGAAAAACCTGCATCTTCTCACACCAAATCACCTCCACCCATAATGTTTCCATCATTCAAAATAACGGCCTTTCACGTCTGGACCAGAAGGAATTATGTCAGCTTCTGTTTCAAAACGACCTCTCACTCCTGCCTGAGGTGTGCACTCTGAGATATTTCAGTACCTGTTTTGTTACATGTGGACCTGCCCAGCACTCAGTTTGAAGTACTGTACTGTATATGTTAAGTACTTATATGCGCATCAGGCTGAGATCAGGAAACTCATCACAGAACATCTGAATCTCGGCAAAGAGCTTGGAATGAACCTGATTCTGCCTGGCTAAAGATGCCTCGACAGTCACTAATTGTGATCAGTGGAAAATTTAGGCTTTGGTTTTGTGTTGACTAAGATGCAATCAGAGTACGTGCAAACGCACACCTCTCATGGCTCTCAGTTGATGAATACAGATTAATGAGTTAGTACGAGGGAAACTGTTGCGATTGGAAAATGACAAATCCCTTGGATCTGATGCTCTGCATCATACGATTTTTAAAGAGGTGGCTGATGAGATAATGGATTCTCTGGATTCGGGAATGGTTCCCATTGTTTGGAAAATCGCAAATGTAACACCACTATTTAAGAAAGGTGGGAGAGAGAAGACAAGGAACTGTGGACCAGTTAGTCTGACATCGGTGGGTAGGGAAAATTCTCGAATCCTTGATTAAGGACGTCGTACTGGGGTACTTAGAAGACCATAACATGATTAATCAGAGACCAGGAAGCAATTTTTCATTCAAAGGGTGGTAGAAATCTGGAATTCTCTCTCCCAAAAGGTTGTGAATGCTGGATCCATCCACACCTTCTTGAGTGAGGTTGATGGATTTTTCATTGGTCAGAGTATTAAGGAATATGGGGGAGAAAGTGGGTAATTGGAATTGAAAGGATTAGTTGAGGTACAGATCAGCCATGATCTAATTAAATGGCAGAACAGGCTCAAAGGGCTGAATGACCTACTCTTGTTTCTATGTGTTAGATAGCATGTTTAAGCAAGACTGATTTCCCATTCTTCCTCTCTCCTCAGGGCATAGAGCTCAATTGTAAGATGCTTTCTGTAATTAAGAGCATAGATTGGAACTCGGACCTTCTGGTCTGCATATCTCAGTCACTTACCACCTAAAGTCTGAATAATTAATGACTCTCTAAATCTTTATTTTTTACATTTCTTTGTTTTATACAAATATAACTTGTGTAACTTAACTTCTACTTGTGGAAACTTTTCTAAACACACAAACTCACAATAAATTGTAAATGTAATGGTCAATGATGCTCTCTTTGCAGGTCTGCTTGTTTTATAATAAGGGTCCTGGTCTCAATGGTGCCTGCAACTTCAAGGAGTCTTGCACAAAGCTTCACATCTGCCAGCACTATATTCAAGGCACCTGTAAGTTTGGTTCCAAGTGTAAACGCTCACACAGCTTCCAAAGCAATGGCTCAAATGCCCTGGAGAATCTGAGCCTGGAGTTCAGCCAGGCACTGCCGAAGATATATACCAATATTTACAACATTAAAAACTGCGGGCCATGTGATAGCAAAGGTAACTGCGTGGGTTGGGGTTCCCTACTTTGGTTGTATTGATGCAGGCATTTTATTTTAAGCCTTATTGGAAGGTACTTTTACAGCATGTGGAAATTTCAAATCATGGGGTACCGATTTTCATTCTGTGATGCCAATCTTGTGCAGAAGTCTCCTTTGGCCACAATCTAGTTTCATAAATAAATTAGATTGGAGCAGAGTTGCTGAGGGTTCTCCTGTGGTTGATTGTGTACAGAAATCAATGTTTGTGAATCCTTATAAATCCTGTGAATTCCTACCCCTCCACCCATATTTTAGTTAAGTGCCTGTCATAGACTGCCTATCAGACATAGACTTCCTGCAGCTAAATGTCAACAAGACCAAGGCCCTCTTGTTTGGCTCACATCAGGGCCTCCATACCTCGGTTACTGACACCATCTCCCTTCGTGCATGCACTCTACATCTCGGGGAAGCAATATGGAACCTTGAGTCTTGTTCAATCCTCAACTGTCCTTCATACTCCAAATCTGTGCCATGACCCGCTCTGCCTTTCCCCACCTCTGCAACATCACTTGACTCTGCCACTGCCTCACACTGAGATAGTGTTTCCTGTTACTTTTTTCCCACACAAACATTGTTTTCTGCACTGTTTAATCCTGGAGAGGTGAATAATGTGCATTTCTTTGCAGTGCTATTTAAGTCTATTTTTATTATTGTTTAATAATAACTAAATTTCTACCTGCATTTTGTCCTTTTCCTCTCACCGTGCACAGAGAGGACCTCAGCATCCCCATTCAGTGTCTCCCTGATTAGCCCTAGCAAAGATGTGGAAAATGAAGAGATCTGTCAGTACCACATCATGAAGAACTGTGGCTTTAAAGGTACTGAAACTTAAGTTGTGTGAGAGAGGAAGCAGAGAGTGACGAGAGCAGGTGAAGTAAGGGGCAAGTGAGAAGGAGTAAAGCGGGGGGGGGGGGGGGGTGGGGGGGGAAACATTGAAGGTGTATTGTGCAGTCTTGTAACGTAGTGGTTAGTTCACTCACCTTACAAGTGACAGGATCCAGGTTTGATTCCCACACAGGGCGAAACTGTAGGCAAATTTCCTTACTTCATGTGCCTCTGTTTATATAGCAGTAACTGGCAACCTGGTTGATACTTGATTGGCGGATCGCTTTCCAGAGGTAATATTCCCTCCAAAAAATATTGTCACTCAATCCACAATTGGCTGCTATGTTTTCCTGACAAAATACACAGTCAATCCACTATACAATATATTCCTTTCAGCCAATTTCATACAGCAATGCCTCAAAGACCACCATTGAACAAGTAACCAATTTTATTTCCAGGATTTATCGGCCAGAACACTGGGAAAATCTCCCTTCTCTTTTCGAATATTGCTGTGAATATTGCCTTCCCTTGATGCATCACAACTCTCCATCCATCTCCAACCTCCCTTTTCTTTCCAAGGTTTTTGAAAGAGTCGTTGCCTCCCAGCTTCGCTCTTCCCTCTCATCCCAATCCCTCCTCTAACCCCTCCAATATTGTGTCTGCAAGATGTCTCAAAGTGCTTCACAGAATATACTGCAAAGTGAATTGACTGATATTTTGGTGGGAGAAACGCGGCAGCCAATTCGACAATGCAGTCTCCCAGAAGCAGTCGTGCATTGACTGACTGAATTGTTTCTTTTAAGGGATTACTATCCCTGACAAAACAATCCTCCAAACAAATGGGTTCCTACATACCTCTAGGCGACAGCTGCATGTAAAGTGAGGAAACTTGCCCAACATTTGCTCTGCTGGAAATCAAACCCAGATCCTCTCGCATGTGAGGCAAGTGCTCTAAATACTAAGCTCCAATCACCTCAGCCTTCATGGTTTTGTTCTTGAACCTTCAGATCCTGTCTCTCACACATCTCTACTTCATTTCCACAAATGGTTTCTGCTCTACCCACTGCACCATCGTGTGTGGTGTACCTCAGGGCTTAGTCCAATGCATTGGGACGCCCTCCTGACGTGAAAGATGCTATACAAGTGTAATTTTGTTGTTTTCTTGTTCGTCGCTTCCTCTTGAGTATCTACATTCTAACATCATCAGTAGACATGGGGTCAACTTCCACATGTATTCGGATGTCACCCGACTCTCTGACTCCTCAATTTGAGCACCACTGCTGACCTGACAGATTGTCTGTCAGACATCAATTCTTGGATGAGAGTTAACTTTCTACAGCTGAACATCAATTAGGCCCTCCTAATTGGCTTTTTATCAATGCCTCCATACCTCAGCCACCTCAGTCAGTCTGGAACCTTGGTGTCTTATTTGACTCTCAACCAACCTTTCTATCCCACATCTGTTCCATTATTTGCTCCGCCTTCCCCTACCTCCACAATATCACCTGGCTCCATTGAGCCATTGACAGGCAGTCCTCCAGCCACACTGCCCCCCCCCCCCCCCCCCCCACCCCTATGGAACTTGAGCCCACAGTCTTTGTTGTGGTTGTTGTAAGCTCCAGGACTTCAGTATTCCAAGTACTAACATAATCTTCTGATTTAGAGGTGAGAGTGCTACCACTGAGCCAGGCTGACACACGATAAATTGTATTTCATCTTAACCCACAGATAAGTGCAGGCTGGTACATTACAGTCTCCCATATAGATGGCAGTTTTATGGGGGTACATGGAAGGATCTCCCAAACATGGAGGACATTGAAAAGGCTTACTATGATCCGAAGAACACCATGTATGTTCAGATCAACCTTTTTGGTAAAGGACTTTATGTTGATCTGCAGTTTAACTATGTTATTTTGCTTCCAGTTCCTAAAACATAACCTGCTTGTTCTTGATACAGTTTGAGATCCCCAAGGGTTGATTTCAAAACAATGACGTCTATTACACAAAAGGTCCGACGACTCTCCACTGCTTCTTCAGTGACCAAGCCTCCTCATTACATCCTGACCACTGAGTGGCTTTGGTATTGGATGGACGAATATGGGAATTGGATTGAATATGGGAAGCAGGTGAGCACAAAAGTCAATGACTATTGTCACTTGTAGGGTTATGTTTTAATATGAAATATTATCTCATGTTGAGATAGCTCTGACTGGTTCCTGTGATAAGAATAAGACTAGTCCATCTAGTTCACCTTCCACCATCTTGGCAGTCACTTGACATATTGTGTCCCAAACTATATACTGTATCCTGTTCTAGCGCTTATATTCCAGCTGCTAGACTACCTTTTATGACCCTTAGATGTACACTGGTTGAAACCCCCTGGTGTACCAGACAGAGTAGCAGTTGATTGTTAGTTTATTAATTTCATTTCTAGTCTATGTTAAATTTTCTGGTCTCTGTAGGAACTGCATGGGGAAGCTAAGATGCCCTGGGCTTTCCCGGGGTTAGAAAGAACCAGGTTGAGTTCCTGATGCCAGTCTCTCACAGCACTCTACAGAGGTATAAAGTGCTGAGATCCAATGGCCAGGATCATTATCACAAAGAAAATTCACATCTTGAATTGAATGAGTGATTTGAAGCTCTGACCTGAACCTCAGTGGTTGGCTAAGATCAAAGGCCTTTCTTGTGGTTGGGCAGTCCTCTGGAATGGTTCAATTGTGGAGGATTCAAGCCAGAGAGAGAAAAAGAAACAAAGAGAGAGAGGACCTGATTGTTTGTTCGTTTGTTTCCCTTTGAAGGAAAAATAAGACCATTTTGCAAAGCAAGCTTCTATCTTTTACATGCCACTTTTAAATTGTGTGTCTAAATCGATATTTTTTAGAATTGAGAATTAAAAGTTGTTTTTTTTAAAAGAAGTAGGTGATTGATATGTTTCTAACCTTATTCTATGGAGCCTACAGAGCTATTCCTAATGTTTTATTGTCAGTCTGTGCTTGATTTATTTATTCGTATAAACAGTGCATGCTGCAGAATAGGCTAGGGAGAACTGAAGTGGAATTTAACTAAAATTGGTAGTGAGCAATAAAGAGACATTCAATAAAGATTAGCCAGGGAATTGAACATTTTTGACAGCTCTTAACTGTTACGTTGTGTTCTGTCAAAAGGAGGGGAAGCACGATGCTGCCAGTATAACCTCTATAGAGCTGGAGAAGGCATATTTGGCAAACCCTGATGGGAAAATGGAATTCAGTGCAGGCAAATACCAGTATTTGCTGAATTTTAAAGGTACAATTATGAAAATGCTTTATATTTGTGGATTTATATTACACAAGAGAACGTAGACATTTACAGTACAGATGAAGGCTGTTCAGCCCATCTGTTTGTGCCAGGTCTTTGGAAGAACAATTGATTCATTCCCAAAATAATTTTCCAATACACAGAGAAAATCTTTTCGACCAACTGTCACAGGTATGTGTTAACTTTGGCAGCACTCTTGCCCTCTGAGTAAGGATAGTAGGGATTCAAACTCCCAAGTTTGGTTGAGGCATGAAACCGAGATCCTGTCTGCCTGTTCGTTTGGACATTAAATATCTATCCCCTGATTCAAAAACAGTAGAGTGTTACCTCTGGGTCCTGGCCAACACTCCCCCGAATAAAACTGGTCCTTTATTTCATAGCTTTGTGGGTCATTGCTACGTGCAAATTGCCTGCTGGGTTCAGCTACAAGTATAGCCACTGCACTTCACAGAATATGTTGTTAAGAGCTTTCAGATGCTCTCCTGACATGAAATGCAAGAATTATTCTTGTATTTATAAGACATTGCTTTGTTTAATATTGTTGTTACATTTGCTTACAAATATAGTCACTACACTTGACAGCAATTACAACAAAATTACATTTGTATAGTGCCTTTCACGTAGGGTGGACATCCCAAGGTCGGGATTGGGGAGGGTGGAGGGTAGGGGAGAAAGAGGTTGATTGAAAGCACGGTCGAAGAGGTGGGTCTTGAAAGAGGCAAGGGATGGGGTGAGGCAGAGGGACTCTGGAATTGAGTTCCAGAGGGTGGGGACAGTGTGAATGAAGACTGTGGCTGAAGAAAGTGAATGACGTAGGGGACATGAAGCAGGCCAGAGCCTGCTGAGTGGAGGCAGTGGATAGGTTGGTAGGGATTACAGGGTAGAGGGGTGCAAAGCCGTGGAGGGCTTTGAAGATGAGGACCAGAATCTTGAACTATATCCTCTGTGCAATGGGAAGCCAGTGGAGTCAGGCAAGAATGGTGGTGATACGGCCACAGAGCTTAGTGTGGGAGAAGAGATGGGCTGGAGAGTTCTGGATGATCTGGAGGGAAGAGTTGGGGAGGCCAAGGTAGGAGTTTGCATAGTCAAGCCTGGATCTTATGCATGTATCAAAGTTTCGGCGGTGTGAGTCAGTGCAGAGCCAGACAATGTTGCGGAGGTAAGGGGAGGCAGAGCAGGTCATGGTACGGATGTGGGGGAGAAACGATAGTTGAGGGTCAAAAGAGACGCCATAGTTCTGGACTGGCTCGGTGAGATGGAGTATGCATCCATGGATGGTGATGCTGTCAGCGCCTGAGGTGTGGAGGCACTGATGGAAGCCAATCAGGAGGGCCTTTGTTGTGTTAACATTCAACTGAAGAAAGTTAGCTCTCATCCAGGATTTATTGTCAGACAGACCTATTGTGAAGTGGCAGTGGACCTGGAGCCAAGGGTGGAGGCAGAGAGATAGAGTTGGGTGTCACCCACATCCCCTGGTAGCAAGCCCATGTGGGCCCATATGGGCAAGGATCAACCCAATTTGTCCCATATGGGCTTGCTACCTGGGTACATGTGGAAATTGACCTCATGTCCATGGATGATGTCACCAAGAGGGAGCATATAGATGTTAAAGAGGAGGGGACCAAAGACAGAGCCCTGAGGAATGCCACACCAGACCATCGTCTGGTGTGGCAGAAGCTAGAGAAATCGTTTATGGAGATGAAGTGGAGACGGTGTGAGAGTTACGAAATGAACGATTCATGGACAGAACTATGAAGGTTGAGGTGAGAGGAGAAGCGGTGGTAACAACGACTTGGTTTTATATAGCGCCCTCCACGTCGGGTGGCATCTCAGTGTGAGTCACAATAACGGATCCCGGGGCCGAGCCAGGTTGAGGGTGAAAAAGGTGACCGAAATGGTGTCGAAAGCAACAGATAGGTCAAGAAGGATGAAGCGGCAGAGGGAGCCCAGGTCACAGATGGATAGAATATCATTTGTCACTTTGTCCAGAGCTGTTTCTGTGCGCGGCATAGAAACCCGATTGGAGGGCCTTGTGAAGAGAGTGGTGGGAGAGGAAGAAGCTGGGAAGCAATTTCTCGTTCCAGGAACAAGTTATAAGAGGGTGCCAGGAAGTAAATGAATTTGTAGGTTAGGTTGAGGACCTTGAAAGCTAACCTTCAGGTGAAATGCCAAACCAAAGTCCTATCCTGCCTGTTCAGGTGGATGTTATAGATCCTATGGCATTGTTCAAAACGAGAAGATGACTGGTGTCCTGGCTAACAATCCCCCAATAAAATTGGTCACATTATGTTTATGGAATATTGATGTGCCCAACCGGCTGCTGCATTTCGCTCACAAAAGAATATCCGGTCAATCCACTTGTTAGTATATCCTGTGAAGTATTTTGGAATGTCTCAAGGTGAGGCTCTGTATCAAATGCAAACATTATTATTATTATTATTGTCTACGCACTGGGAGCCGTGGAAGCTGGTGATGACCTGGGTGATGGGCAAGCGAGAAAGTTCTTATATTTCATCCCTGATATGCTATTCTGCTTAGATATGCATCAGCAAAATATGCCTCTTGGGACACTGAGGGATGCGAAGAGGAGACCAAGGTTTCTTTCTGAGAAGGGAGTGGAAAGCCAGATAAAGAGGTACAGTACAGATGTAGCTGTAGCTTTTGAGCATAATCTCTGCTCCTCTGAAAGCAGTGTTTTGTATTGCTGATTTGGAACCTATGCCTGGAACTTGGATCAGGCTATCAACAGATGTTAGCCTCCTAAAACAAGACACTCGACAGAACTTATACTTGTGTTTATCTGTGAAACAATTTGAGACACTTTAACATGATTCTGTAAGTTAAAGTTCACTCTTTCTAAGTGTTACTCAACGCCTCTGTGTTTCAGACTTCTAACATTGAATAAATTACAAGATTGACTGTGGTTTCCTCATTGGTTGAATAGCCTGGCAACACCCACCTTCCATAGTGCTAAATGATAAAATGAGAAACTTCAAAGAGCATCAGACAAAACTGAGACTATCAATGGCTTTTTTCCTTTATAGTAAAGGAAAATCTGGACATGAGCTGTGATGCTCAAAGCGAATCCATCCCAGCTCACTGGGATATGTCGGCACAGTCAGATGTGGGATACAAGGTGAGAAACCTGCTGGTGATATCTGCATTTATACCATATCTGCTACATTAATTACAGCTATTATCACCTGGGCATTGCTTTGTGTATTCAAAGATAAAACAGCAATAAGTTGCATTTCTTTAGCCCCATTCATGCAGGTAGCACCTTGGAGCACTTAAAGAATATTGACTTTTGCATGCGGTGCCAATATGAAACATAGCTGGGGTCAGAGGGGGCGATATGTATTTGTCTATGTTTCTTGATAGGGTGAGGTGAAATTCTTGCGGAACGTGAGAAAGACCTGGGCATTTTGGAGCTTAATTTCACTTTACATTATCCAAAGAATCAAGAGAATTTTGGATGGATGGGTTATGCATAGTTGGATTTAAAACAATAAAGAAGAGATGGTGAACTAGACGACAAGCATGTGTGTGCTGAGTGGGTAATTGGTAAAAATAGGGTCAAATTACACCCACTTTCATTTTTCACTATGGTTATTATCTCACTGAGAAGAATCTAAACACTATTGGAACCAATCTTCTATTGCACTTAGAAGATTTCAATGTTTAAACTGGGAAATATTGGAATAAGAGCACAACTTGGTTCTAACTGATTCCAACTAACTTCTAACTCTACAGCTCGTTCAGCTCCAGGAGTCTTCCGAGGAATATAAGCAAGTGCAGACTCTCTTCCTGCGGACTATGAGCACCAGTACCATCAAGAAAATTGAAAGAATCCAAAATCTGCCTCTTTGGGAAGTTTTTCAATGGTTTGTAATAATAATAATAACAACGATAATAATCCTTGCATTTGACATGGAGCTTTTCAGGTCTTCTAGATGTCTAAAAAAGCCTCACAGAATATTCTGTAAAGAGAATTGACTGCATATTTGTGGGTGAAATGGGGTAGCCAATTGCTCACAGCAGTGTCCCACAAACAGTCATGGATTGAAGTGACCAATTTATTACTATTATATTTTTCTTGAGGAATCATCATCAGGTATGTGGAGCAATGAAACTTGTCCAAGGTTTTGCCCTGCCTGGAATCGAACCCAGGTCTCCCGCTTGCGAGGCAAGTGTTCTAACCACTGAGCTGCAGGACTCCACAATTGATGCCCTTGACGCACTCAGCTGGTAGTGCGCTCAACATTATGTCAGAGTTGTCAATTGAAGCCTCAAGTCAGGACTTGAGTTTGCATTTTAAGCTGTCACTCAGTGAAGGACTAAAGAGAATTGAATAATTCGAGATGCTATCTTTTCAATTGCTTTGCTGTTTAACTCGAGTTAATCTTTGCCTGGTAGTTCAGTTTGGACATTGAAGATCCCATGGTACTAGTTTGAGGAGGAGAACGTTTTCCAATTGTGTTGCCACAGTACCTCCCTTATTCAAATTCGCCCCAAATTGCAGTAAAACGTACATAAGTCTTTTTTAAAATAAATTGTATAATCATCTAAGTTGTACATTCGTCGAGTCCCATTTTGTTTCTTAACAAAACCACTTAGATTTCTTTAGTAGTGTATTTCAGTAGTAGTGTACAGTAGTGTATTTCTTTAGATACACTACTGTACTCAAATTAATCACCTTGTAACACTGATCCTTTATCCTCCATTACGCACACATTTTCCAGCTGTGTTGGATTGTGGAAAATGTAGTCTTAATCCGTCACCACATGCATACTTACTGGTTGCAGTGACAAACTATCACATGCACATTTACCGGCTTTGTTAAATTATGCATGTTTAATGCAGATTATTGATTAAATCGGAATTCCTACAACTTGCACAGTTTGCATGCAACTCGTTCTTCACGCAAGTATTATCGAATGTCATGATCCTGACTGATGCAACTTATATTTGAGTTTTACTTTAATTGGTTATTCACACACTGTACGTGTTAAATTAACTGCTGGACATACGTGCATGATGTGCATTATGCTTCAAAGCAACTCATTGTGAAAAGTACTTTGAAATATTTAAACAAATGCATGTTCTGCTTATCATTATTATTATGTATTGTTGAGTTTCCTTTTGCCCAACTATTAGCTCCAACACTTATTGAACATTTAAGTTGCATTCCTGATTTGTTTTTCTGATATCAGGCAAAAGGAGCAGATGAAGAAAAGCAATGATGGCAAGGAGGTGAATGAGAAATCTCTTTTCCATGGCACAACTTCCTCCATTGTTGCCGCCATTTGCCAGCAAAACTTTGACTGGAGGATCTGTGGTGTCCATGGAACTTTGTACGGAAAAGGTGATGGGGAAGAGATTACATACTTTCAATCTTCCGTTATATTGTATACAAGTCATATTTTAATCAGATTTTCTGGCGAGTCTTGAGGTGGGACTTGAAGGAGGCCAGGGAGGGGGGCGAGTCGAAGGGACTGAGGAATGGAATTCCAGAGGTTAGGAGCAAAGTGGCTGAAGTCTCGGCCACCAATGGTGGGCGGGTGGGTTGGGGGACATGGAGCAGGCTGGAGTCTATTGATCGGACTGAGTGGGCAAGTTTGTAGGGGGGGTTAGGAGGTTGCAGAGGTAGAGTGGGGCAAGGCCATGGAGGGCTTTGACAGTGAGGACCAGGATCCTGAATCCTCTGGGTGATAGGGAGCCAATGTATTCAGGCGAGAATGGGGAAGATGCTGTCATAGAGTTTGGTGCAGGAGAGGACACCGGCTGCAGAATTCTAGATGATCTGCAGCTTTTGGAGGGAGGATTTGGGAAGGCTGACAAGCAGGGCAGGACTGGGGACCCTGGTTAAATCCCTCTTCTTGACACAGGGTCAACTGTAGCCACAGTGACCCAGCTGAGAACAGCTAATGGAACAGCCCAAGATTCTAACCAGCAAACTTATATGGCATGCTACACAGGCCGTTTACTCACTAAGCGCTAACCTGGATTACCATGTGGTAATTTTCAGCACCTTGGGACGTCCTACCGACATGAAAGGCGCTCTATAAGTGTAATTTAGTTGTCGTACTAATATGTAAGTTTAGTGGTTACTTTGTTCTAAGGGTCCTAGAAAATCTTAGATGTATCACAATGCAATCAAATCAATTTCTCTCTTTGTATTTCCTTCAGGGAGCTACTTTGCCAGGGATGCATCCTATTCGCACAAGTATTGCACATCTATGGAGTCCACCAGGATCATGTTTGTGGCACGGATTTTGGTGGGGCAGTTTACCAATGGATGTAGCTCGTACCTTCGGCCACCTGCCAAAGATGGCACCACCACAAGATTCTATGACAGTTGCGTTGATAACGACTCTAACCCGTCTATATTTGTTGTGTTTGAGAAGCACCAGATCTACCCTGAGTATATTATAGAATACATAGCAAAATGAATATGTTCTTGTAGATGCAGGATGGTTGCTTCCAATGAAAACCTCCTTTCATATTGGAGATACCAAGATGCTAAAAATGTTACTGTTGTGTTACAACTGTATTAACCCAATCTGACCAGCATTGTACTTTTTCATGGTTGGCAATGCCAGCCTGTTGCAGTTGACCTGTTACAAAGCTTATGTGATAATTTGGGTGATCTCTTTGGTGAAATGGATTAACACGATCGAGCAATTCCGATTTAAATTGGAAACTGACAAGCCTAATTAGACTCAGAATATTAGTGACATAAATCTCTTGTGCAATGAGCTCCAAAGTAGTATTTCCTTAAAACCTTCCCTTAGTTTATTCAATTACATTGAACCATAGAACTGTCAGCACTGAAGGAGACCATTTGTCTGTTGTGCCCACGCTGGTCCGATCACTTCATAATCTGAACAGGTCCATGAAAGGCAAATGGTCACATTAATTTTAAAGGGACATGATATCTAAAAGTTTATGGTGACGGAAGACACAGATTCTGTTTTAGCCAAGAAAGTTAATGTACACTGAAGCAGTTAGCCATTGGATTGCGCTTGGGGAATGTGTGGGATGCTGCCCAATAATTAGGGTTGCTGTTGTCAGTTCTTGATATTTGATGAATAATAGATTTTATTTGGAATTTTAGCCATTGTTGACCACGTAAAAAATCGCATTAAAAAAAATTTGTTTTATCCATTAAAATTGGAAATTGACAAGCCTAACTCGACTCTGAATTTGAGGGACATAAGCAAGTGGGAACAAATGAGTTGTCATTTTGTTTTAAAATGGATCTTTTTGTGACACAATGGTCAGTTTCACAACCAAACTCTGTCTCACCGAGACTGACTGATGTTCCTGTCTAATTCAAGCTCATTCACAAAACTGCTCACAATTTAAAAATCAATAGGTTTGATTATGGTTCGCACAAATAGTCCTATGTTCTGTTCCAAAACCACACACAACTCAAAATTACATTTTATCTAAACTGTGTGTTTTTACAAATAAGATTTTTTTTTTAAATCACAGATTATTTTTCATTCTACAATATCCAAATTTCATGCTTTAGACACAACGGAATTTAGGTATTTAAAATCTTCAACAAAATAGTAAAGGTGTTCAACTGCAAATGTTCTAACCTATATTGTCCAGCACCTTGGGACATCCAATTTTGTTGTTGTTGTCTTCCTCGTCCAGTGATTCAGCAAGCCTTTAAATCCTCTTGTATAATAATACTTGCGTTTGAATAGCTGCTTATCATGTCAAAACATCAAAAAAAATTGTAAAGTTTGGTTACTGTGGCTAGGTAAACATTTTATCCTATTTGCATTCACTCATGTCACATAAATAGCCATGAAGTGAATTACTAAATATTTATCTGGGGGAGTGTTGGTTTGACACAATGTTTGCAGAACATTATGTTCACAAATTCCTAACTGAATAATTCGAAGGAATCTTTAACGTCCATTTGAACAGAGGGAGTTTCAAGTTTCATCCAAAAGGCCCATGTCAGCACCTTTGATAACGCAGTACTGTACAGTAAAATATCAATAATCTGGCACGGTTGGGCCCATCACCTCCTGGATTTTGGAGTTTGTCGGTATTTAGAACCTACCCTAGAAATGGCTGGGGAAGCTCTACCTTTCACCACATTTGCTGTAAACACAGCACTGAAGCCAAACTATGTCTGAGCTCCACCCACAGTGCTGGATGACAGAGCAGCCACACCAGGAAATACAAGCAACTGTTCCAAACTTTGGGAGATTTGCTGGATATTGGAAAAAAATTAATGATGTTTGTATTTTTAAATCTTGCCGGTTTGGGGGAGTTGCTGACTTTTGGAATGTCGGATTATCGACATTTTGCTATATTCTGAATGTTGGGTTATTGAGGTTTTACTATATTCTGAATGTCAGCAGACATTGTGCTCAGACCTACAAAGTGGGTTTAGTGGGTTTTAGGTACAACCTAAGGCAAGATTGTTACCAACTGAGCCAGGCTGAACACTTGAAGCGAGGAGGTGGAGCTGAGTAGTGAGACAGAAAGACGGAGCAGAGATGGGTGAGGATGGGTTCAAGGTGGTGTTTTTCATGCTTTCTCCAAATAAAAAAAAAGATTCATCTCATTGAGGTTTGTGGAGTGTTTCTGATGTACATTAGCTTTTATGTATACCTTTCTAACATTAAAAGAACATTGGATTTGATTTGCCTTTTTAATTAATGGACTGCACAGGTCCTTCTGAACCAGTTAAATCTTCCTGGGTAATTGATATCTTAAAATTAGTCTTCGTGACATGAAAGGTGCTAAACAAATGTAAATTTGTGCCGTATGTTTATCTACATACTGTACTGTGTTAGGCAATATTTGCCGCGGTTACTTTCAGTTCTGGCACTTTCTGCACTTAAGTTCTTTTACTCACTCCCATGTATATTGAAAAGATCATGATCTCCAAAATGCTGCTACCAATCAGGGTGATTCCTAGACATAAGTAGAAAGCAGTTGGGAGAAAAAGAAAGTTATCTTCTATTTCCCCTCCATCAAAAAACAGCCTAATATTTAGCTAGTATGCAATGTGCATCTTAAGGAATGACTTGATCACTGTATATGATTATGTGATGCTGGCCAGGAGGGGGAGCCATAATAAAGTTTAAAATATTTAATCGCATCAGGTGTGCCCTTTTACTGTGATTTGAACTTTGCTGTAAATCAATGGAATTTTTCTGTAATTTGAAGCATAGTATAAAAATGTAACCATTCAGGCAATATTTCTGCATTTTTGGCTTTCAATAGGATGAAATATATGTATTTTGATAAAACACCAAATACTGTAGGACCTGGAAGTTACACTGTTATGTTTTTTGTTGGCAAGAGCCAATGCTTAGGGCATCCCAGTGTGTTGGGGTGCTGCTTGAGTTTAGCCTTCTAAATGCAATACAGTACAATACAAATTTACCTTAATAAATCACATTTCACATCAGGATAATGTCCCGAGTGCTGGTGCAGTTGGTGATAATGATCCTTGCATTTGATGCAGCACCTTATCATGTTTTGAGATATCTCAAAGCGTTCCACAGATGTAAGTGAACTGACTATATTTTGTGGGCAAAATGCGGCGGCCAATTGCACACAGCAGTGTCCCACAAATACTTGTGGATTGAGTGACAAAAATATTATTCTTTGCTTACGTATTAGTGCTTTGGATTGTAGGCTCAAAAGGAGTTTAGTGGGAAGAATCTAATCCCCTTGGTCTGACCCTCCTAAATTCCTTCAGTGAATTAGACTGACTGCTCTATTGTCATCCATAACATGGGAGTTCTGCAGACACACCTGGCTTAGTAATGTGAGTACTGAGACCATCACAGAGATTTGACTTGATTCCAACATTGCATTATCTGAGTATTTTAGCTCCTAGTTGCCTCCCCCTTCCACTGAAGATAGTTATTAATCAGTCATTTGACATGAAACAAGAACAGGTTTTAGCCTTCACTAGGGGAATGGAAAGTACCAGCAACTCCCTTCGAGCTTCCTGCTTATAAAAGTTTTGAATAAAATTCAAAAAAGGCAAACAAATTTGACACTGATATTTTGAGAATTAAGTTTGAATGTTATTTTCACTGGGTCTTTTCAGTGTCTGAAACTCCCTCTCCCCACTCTTGAAAATAATCCTTGCATTTAATATAGCACTTACCACATCTTCTAGACATCTCAAAGCACTTCACAGAATATACTGTAAAATGAATTGACTATATTTGTGGATAAAACACAGCAGCCAATTGCGCACAGCAGTGTCCCACAAACAGTCATGGATTGAAGTGACCAATTTATTATTATATTTTTCTTTAGGGATTGTTATCAGGCGGAGGAAGGAAACATGCTCAAGGTTTTGCACCACCGGGTATTGAACTCAGGTGTCTCGCCTGTGAAGCAAGTGCTCCAACCACTGAGCTGCAGGACTCCACAATGGATGCCCAATTGAGGCCCTCCCCCATCTCCCGAACAATCTCCTACTCACGAACGTCAACCTGGTACATCAGCCACCTCCACTATCTCAAGGGTTAGGTGCAAGCCCCCGAACGCACCTGGCTCAGGTCTGACCTCACGGTCCATTGGCAGATCTGGCTGAATCACATCAAAATGTGCTGCTTCACCCTTGCCTCTGCCATATCCAAGATAATTTTTGGAGGCGAAGGACAACCCCAGGCTCCTATTCTCCGCCACCAACCGGTTACTCCGTCCACCCTCCCAGGACTCGGCCATTGTCTCTCCTCAAGCTCTCGCTGTCAGGGGAATATGAATTTCTTGGGAGTCCCAAATTGAGGGAATCCACCTTTGTAAAAAAAAACAAACGTACCATGGTAATGGTGGCAGTACCACAGCCATGGTACTTATGTTACAAGGGCATTCAGCTGCCTCCGCCCTCCCACCTGCCACTCCTATCACCCCTTCTCTCTCTCTCTCTTCTATCTTTCTCACTAACACCCCCCCCCCCCCCCCTTCTCTCTCTCAGGCCTCACTGTCGGAGGGGCGCGGTGATTGGCCAGTCGCGCGCAGGCTCAGCTCAGTCGGGTTGGCAGTTGGTCTCGCGCGGACGCTCTGTGGTTTGGTGCCGAGTTCAGGCCGAGTAACCGACCAGAGCGCGCGGGCGGGAGGGCGGGAGGGCGGGCGAGAGGCACCGGCACCGAGTGGACGGCGATCGCTCACTCCATGGAGCGCACGGCAGCCAGAATGGCGTTGTGTGGAACTTGAACGGGAGACTCTGCGCCGCCGCTCGGGAGGGAGCGAGGAATGGCCACCGCCGAGCGGCTGTACGAGCTCTGGATGCTGTACTGCAACAAGGTAGAGAGGGCGAAACCTGCGGAGTGTGTGTAAACAGAGCTGTGCAACAGCGCGCAGCGTATATACAGGCTCTCCAGGCCTTCAGCTGTGTGTACATTGCAGTGTGTGAGCCTTCAGCAGTGGATACTGTATAGTGTACTCAGCGCCATATGCAGAAGCTTCACAGTAATGTGTGAGCTTGCAACTGTATATATACTATGCATACAGTACCTCCAGTTTATGTGAACATGTAGCTGTTGTATACTATTATATGTGATAGACTGCTCACTGTATACCTGCTGCAGCGTCTGTTACCTGTGGGAGTGAGTGGGTGTACTGTACACATTGCATATACACTGTACCTATAGTAGAGTGTGACTGCCCCTGAGTATATGCTATGCATAAAAGTTCTGGTGTTTATCTGTTGTACGTGTGATATTGTACACATTGTGTTTACTGTATATGCCTATTTTAGTATGCACAACTTTGGATTGTGCATACTAAATTACATTTAGTATGCACAATAAGGGATTATTATTAGGCATGTGGAGTAAGGAAACTGTGCACACTGCATTCAAAGTGTTTACCTATAATGTGAACTGACAGCTATGTATATATTGTTTATTATACTCTGTTTACTATGTTTGTCTATAGTATGTGTGAACCTGAAGTAATCTAAAGATGTGAATCCATAACAATGCTATACATACAGAATCTATTAATTACTATGTGCAAAAGCATATACATTTTGGAAAAGCTTTGAGAATAATTAGGTTGGATATGGACTTGTTGCCATTACAGCTGACATTGGTTATTACATGAAGGACTCCTAAAAACCTTTGATCTTATAATAATAATCCTTGCATTTGATATAGCACTGTTCACATCTTCTAGATGTCTCAAAGTGCTTCACAGAATGTACTGTAAAGTGAATTGTCTGTATATTTGTGGGCGAAATGCAGCAGCCAACTGTGCACAGCGGTGTCCCACAAAGTCGTGGATTGAAATAACCAATTTTATTATAGCTTTTTTTTGGAGGGATTATTATTAGGCATGTGGAGTAAGGAAACTTGCCCAAGGTTTTGCCCTGACCTGCCTGAGTGCTCTAACCACTGAGCTACAGGACTCATCTTGCCAATGATCAGCACCCTTCCCTACCCTCCATGTTTTTCCATCTCTGGAAAGTGTTTGACACATTACCACAGATGCAAATGTAATTGTTGTCATTGTGAGAATGTTGGTAGTGAGATGTAGAATCAACAAGAATGTCTAAATATGACCCTATTCTTCCTCTTCCATGTATAATTTGTTTGTTGGATAGAGCAGTATGGTTGAATGGATCTGAACAAGTTCCAAATGTGGGAGAAGAGAGTAGCTGAACAGAATTTCTGTCTTTTACAAGTAGGATAGGAAATTCAGGCTGGAGGATCTGCTACTATAATATGTGTAGCAATTTGGGATAATTACCGTTCAGCAGGTCACTCGTTTGTTGAGTCCTGAGCAATCCACTATGCTGAGCGGAGGGAGCAGGCAGGTACACTAGGGGTCTGGGGAGTTTGACTGAGAAGTTGCAGTCAAAATACCACTGGGGAGAAATTCTTTGCGTTTAGATTTACTCTGTAATATTGTAGGCCATTCACAATTTGACAAAATGTTGAATTCAATCTTAACTTTGTGGTTAACAAAATACTTGCAGAAAAAAGGGTTAAAAATGAAGTCAACATTTGAGTATTTGACAAAAGTTGCTTGGAAACGCACTGTGCAGCAATATCACGTGTTGTAGTCATTGCTTTTGTTTAAAGTTGTTGTCCCAAGCAACTGAGTGCTAGTTTTTAAATCGAGAGTTGTGTTGAATGTCAGTCATTAAATGTGCAAAAAATGCATTTTTTCTTCAAAAGAGCAAGTAAAATAGTTGGATTAAATAAATTTATGTTTGTAAATTCATGCGAATAGTTTAAATTAATAGCTTCTATTCAACTCACATTTCACAGTGTGTGGGTTAAAAGCGGTTTCATTTGGCTCAATGGGGATGTTTTGGCTCAGCGGAGCGACCACAGTTCATAATATATTGGGATTCATAATTGTAGCTTGTAATAGAAGCAAATAGCAATTCCTATTGGTAAGTGGAAGTGTGGGTCACTGGCTGTCCCTCAGAATGCCTCTCAATCTTGATTTAGTTCAGGTTAGAATTTTCACTGGTCACTGTAAAATGCATCCGGCATATTGGCATCATTACTGCAATTGTCCACATTAGCCAATGGGTTGAGGGGATTGGACCAACGGTTCCCTGATATTTAAGCATCTGTTCTAGTGACTATATTTTTGGTTGTTACTGTGTAGTGCATTAGGCAGTTTTGCAGTATTCCAGGGCACTGCTGATGATAGGAACTGAAAGGGCAGACCTATCATTGCCATTCAACTCTTGTTAATCCTGCAAGCCAGAGCCCTAAAGGGTAGTGGCGTCCTAGCTGGACAAGCAGCGGGAAAGGACATGGGCTGTAGAGTCCTGGATGATCTTCAGTTTATAGAGGGAGGTGAGGAGGGGATTAGATTGGAATTACTCCACATTTTCTAGTTTTATACCCTGCCTCAACATGTCCTTTCCCAGGCCTGTTATACCTATGTCAAGATATCATGCCTTCGAAATGTCTCAAAGCCCTTCATGGAATATACTGTACTGCAAAGTGAATTGATTGTATATTTTGTGGGTGAAATGCGGAAGCCAGTTGTGCACAGTAATTTCCCACAAACTGTCATGGATTGAGTAACCAAATAATTATTATTTTGAAGGGATTATAACCCTTGGAAAAGCAATCCACCGATTGTCTAACAACTGGGTATCTAATTACTGCTAGGCATATGCAGCAAGGTATCTTGCCCAACGTTTCACTCTGCCCGGGAATTGAACCCAAGTCATCTCACTTGCAAGGTGAGTACTCCGATTGCTTAACTACGGGTCTCCACATGCGGTTTTAGCTGGTTAGATTCCAGCAGTAGCCCAAAGTTTAGCGCTTTTCATGTCTTCTAGAGGTCTCAAAGTGCAACTGTTTCTGTCTTCGACTGGATTTGAGTTCTAGTTGCATGACCCATTCATTTACCATTCCTAACTGGAGCGTTGTAACTGATTGTACTGCTGTACTTTTTTTTTAAAAAAGCTCTTTTTACGCAATTCATGAATGGCATTCAGCCTGTAAAGATTTAAACATTTCTGTGGTTCGATTTTAATCAATATGGCATATGGGAAGCTACCCCTGTGTGGAGGGCGCTTATATAAATGCAAGTTGTTGTGGAGATGAGAAACCTGCTGGCAGTTAACCATAAATTGCTGTGTGGCTTGCACAGAGCTCCATTCATTAATTTGTTTACATACTGAAGAAAGATAGAGGGTTTTGCAATGGTTAAAGTAACTGCTTCCTTTAAGTTACGTCTATGCTTTTTATTGATTCATTATTTGATTTGAGGATTTTACAATACAGCCTTTTAATGGAGCAAACAAAGGTAGATGCTAATCAGGATACCCCTCCCCCAATTCAGTAACAAAATCTTAACTTTCAGCTTCAGTATTTTGTTGCCATACAAGTTAAGCATCCAAACTTCAATCTTACAGCAATGGTGGACACGGGAAATCATTGTATAAGAAGTTTACAACTCACGTACCAATGAAACGTATCTAGAAACGTATCGTGATGGGAACTCTAGACTGAACTAAATCGAGTTAGGGATGTTCTACGGTTGGGGGAAGGGAGGTTACAATGACACAGAGGAAAAATTGTGAATTGGGGACTCCAGAGGTAAAAAGGTTGGAAAGGAACTTTCAACATTTGGAGACACATGGAAGCAAAAGCTTAGTATTGATCTAGTGGTTTTTTAATAATTCCATTATATTTGAAAGTCTTCACCTTAGATGGACCCTCTTAAAATGCAGGTTGCTTGGGTATAATACTACAGTATAAAGGCTATTTCCTAATCACCCCTGGTCAATGCTTTTGAATTGCTGCTGACATTAATTTCTGTGTGCTGCCAGTAGGTTGAGGTTTTTATGCCTACACTCCACACAACACGCCAGCCAGCAAGCGCCAGAAGCCAGAGATGTACTATAGTTCCAGGTCACAGCATGACCAGACTATAAACAAAATGCTCTATGCTATATTAGAATTTGTTATAACAGGAACCGATTGCATCTCTGGATAGACTTAGAAGTTAAAAGGACAAGTGGTAAATTTAATGTGGCTAAATGCAGAATGATGGCATTGGAAATGAGACTAAATTGCATGAATATAAACCAAACTCTGTTAGGCTAGTCAACATTTTTAAAAAACTCTATTTTCTGATATCAGCAGTTCAGGAAGCATTAAAATACCAAAGAAACTCAGAAATTAGACTTGTAAATCGGGAGAGCAATGTGGCATGTAAAATATGGTCCAGACATTCACATTGTAAAATCTGAAAAGGTACGAGAAATTTGAAAAAGAGGAAAAGCAGAGGCACTCCAGTTTTGTGTGGGAGTTGAATTAACATTATCACAGAAGTACCATGGGTTAGAGACAATCTCTGCTGCTAGATAATTTTGTTGTCTGTTGCTGTTGAGTTGAATGGCAGTGCTTGACAGTACTGCCCAAGCAGTAGATAATTAGTTGCTCCAAGTTTACAGGGCTATGGGGGTGGGGAGTGGGATTGATTTGGATAGATCTTAAAAGAGCTGGCACAAGCACAATAGGCCAAATGGCCTCCTTCTGTGCTTTATAACTCTATGATAGACCAAGGCTCTATTGTCATTTATGGGGTTCAATTGGTTTATTTCAAGCTTCTGTCTTGTAATGATTCTCTGATGTAGGTTGTTCAAAGATTAAATATACATTGTTAACTGTGATCTTACTCAGCAAAAAATTACCAACAATATCTGCTAAGCAAAATTCATCCTCAAATGCATTCAATTACAATACGAGCACAAAGGTTTACAATAAACTCCTGTGAAGTCCTTTGAGACATTTTGATAATAATAATCCTTGTATTTGAAATAGCACTTTTCACGTCTTCTAGACGTCCCAAAATGCTTCATTCGTCAAGTGAATTGACTGTATATTTATGGGTGAAATGTGGTAGCCAATTGCACACAGCAGTGTCCATAGTCGTGGATTGAAGGGATTGATTTTGTTTGATAAAACATTATATAAAATTTAAGCATTATTATTGTATATTAAGGCCTCTCTGGCACCAACCAACTGATCATTTCCAATTTTTACGTCTGCTCTCCCTGTTTTTTCTTAATTTTTTGTCAAGGGTCAGAAGAAAGAGAGGGTGTGGTAGTGTGGTACAATTCAGTGCAATTTATTTGGGTTTAGGTATCAATGGCGGTTTGCAATAAATATTACTACTGTATCATGAACTACAAGGTGTTTCAACTGGCCAATGAAATAAAGCTCAAATGTTCCTTTGTTGAAGCTCTCAGTATTTCGGTTCCCACGTCAACTTGTGGGAGCTTCCAATCTCCTGGGTCCTTGTGAATTCTTCTTAAATAAATTAAGTGACCATCTGCAACTTGTCAGTTTCCCCAAAATACGAAGAATACTCCAATACACATCCCTGCAGGGGGATTAACAAATACGAAGAATACTCAACTTTCTAGGTTGTGGCTTTCCAGGAGATGGCTTATGAAGGCAGATTAACAAATTAGTATTCGTGTGGGAAAAATATTACGAATCCCAATTTTACAAACATAATTTAGTTACGGATCAAAAGAGAGAAGGCAATATTACATGTCACTGTTATAGTGGCCTATGCCCTTGAGGTGGGACTAGCAGATGTGTGTAATGTATCTAATCTATGTTTGCATTTCACTTAGTGTTCATAATGTTGAAATGCCTGAAAGTGCGTTACAGGGAATTGCTGTCAATTGCACTAACTATGTATTTGTAGGCAAATAAATGAATAGCATTCACAGAGCACTTGAGTAAATGAATTTCAAGATCAAAAAGCATGGAGGGAAATGCAAGGCAATCCTGCTGATCATTTTTGCTTTTTTTAAAAAAAAAGGGGGGAACGGTCACCCAGGTGTTCAGATAAACTCAGGAGGAGGTTTTGGAAATCCTTACAATTATTTTGCATCTCTTGTGAGTTTAGAAAGTGGCAGGCTAACATTTGCAATTCTAATGTTGCCAAACTGATGTTAACTGTTAGCTATATGTTAACTGTATGTAGCAAGTAGAGTTAATCTGCTGGTTAAACTAAGCAGCAATGTGAGAGAGAAGTTGTATTTCATTTTAAATTTGGTTCTAAATTGTGCTCGCAGTCCCAAGCTTAAATGTTACCTTTTGACTTAATACTTTTTTTTCAGTCAGGTGTCTGATGCATGCAAAAACCTGTCACCATGCTTAAGACTATCCAAACCACAACAAAGAATTCCATGCATCCCACCTACACATGGAAATTCTAACAACGTTTATTGGAATGGATTGTGCACTCTCTTCCTAAAGGGGTGCATCCTGCTTCCCTAATTCCGGAGAGTGTACAACAATTACAGTTTTAGAGCGCCTTTCACGTCAGGAGGACGTCTCAAGGCGCCGAGGATTAGACTAAGGTTAGCAAGAGGCTCGGCACCACCAGTGTACGTTTGGGTACTATTGGAGTCCAACAAGGTAAAACCACATACTTGCCATTGATATCAACTGCCTTGCAAGCTTTCCTGCTGCGTGTCCAGCAAGGACATTCCTGCAGGGTTAACATAGGCTGAGTGGGATGACTCCATTGACTGCCAATCCAAGGCTTTCCAATGAGCCAAGCTATCTATCTGTGCTATCATCAGCAGTGTCCTGCAGTACAGTACTACCGATCCGTATCTGTGCCGCTTCTTTGAAATGAGCTGATCAAATCAATCCAACTCCCCTGCAATAGAATCATAGAATGTTCCTGTTCTATTGCAACTCGTTTAAGGAGCAACTTTTTACTACACCAGATTCTATTGCTGTTCCTTTGTGGGCTGGATTGTCTGTTGGGCTACTTCACAAGTGCCCTGTGGCTGTATTGTGTGAAATTTTGGATTAAGCTACTGGTTAACTGACTTATGAAGGAGTTTGGATACGTTGCTGCAGTCATGCTAAGTGCATGTGAAGTTGATCAGGGGCCATTGCTCCTTGCTTTCAATAATTAAGTTTATGATTTGGAAATCTGTTGTAAAATAAACTGAGGCACTTATTATATCTAGTTTCTACAAAAGCTTAGTTCAGGTCCAAGTGGGTTCAACTTTTCGTGTATCATGGCTGACAAGGATGTTTGAGGCATTCTTTAAAACAAGGAGGCATTGCGAATTAGGAACAAATGAAACTGCATTTTGAGAGAGGTCATGGAACCAGAACATGAAAAGAAATCCAGTACCTTAGTTGAACAAATAATAATTTGAGTTTTCAGGGCCAGCAATCTGTACACCAAAGCAATGACTGAATAGTTGAGGTGCAGTGTAACTATTTAAGAAAATAGCTGAGTTCTCAATTAAAACAAAAATACTATGTGATTCTAATGAGTAGTCTTGTGAGTTTCTGTAAATTTCATTAGTGAAGTCCAGAGATCAAACTTTTAAAACCCTGCTTAACTTTCTGACTACTCTTCTGATTTGTTTCTGGGTTCCTTTTAATTGCTATTCCCTCTGCAATTTGGTGGTAGGATTTCTGAGGTCATTCCTAGGCTGATAATCGTGGCGATTTAAGTGTAGTGCTTGTTGACTTTGTCTCTTGACTACAACTTGGATTTTCATCCCTGCTGGTTTCAGTCTCATAAAATTTATCGTATCTCTTAGTCTCTTAAAATTTACTAGTTGCTTTGAATAATAGCAACCACAAACTTTAAGAACCACAAAAATTAGTAACGTGGTTCAGGCATTACAAAGCAAAATTACATTTGTATAGCGCCTTTCACGTCTGAGGGAATTAGGGAAATTCGATATATTGAAAAAAAAGATGCAGACTTTTTCAACTTACCCTGTCGATATCCGAATGCGCGCGCCTGCGCAGGACAAAACCCCCCGCAATATCGATATATATTGATATGGGCAAACTGATATATCGATATCGGAAAATTTCCATATCGACGGACCCTAGTCTTGTCCCTCTTCTCTTCAAATCATAGAGAATATGTCAAAGCGGTTCATGGGATATACTGTAATATGTAATGGTGACTGAGTATGAGTACTGTACTGTATTTGGTGAGCGAAAATAGGATTAGATACTTTATACATTGTTTTTATATTTAAAAACAGAAGTTGCACCCAGCAGGTTAGATTGTATCTATGGAGAGAGGAAAGTAAGTTAACTTTTCAGGTTGATAACCTTTTGGCAGATCTAAGGAATGGAGTAGTGCGTGAAGTGAAGCTGCAGAAAGGGACTTATTTCCTGGTGCTCACCTTGGTCTAAGGAGTCTAAGAGCTATCTTTGCTGACTGGCCTAACTGGTTGCAGTTTATCTCTCTGATTCACCTCTGCATTGCTAGGGCTTATTAACTTTTCAAACTTGTGAGAGTCTGGGTTTCCTTGCGCAGTAGTCAGTTGGCTGAGGTGCAGGATTGAATTCAGGGCCAGAGAATAGTATAAACTGAGTTTTTATCATTTCCACTGAAAGATGAGGCCATGCAGAATGTAATAATGATTATGATAATAATAATGACAATAGTGATAATCCTTGCATTTTAAATGAGTAGGAAAGAAAGGCAAGGGAACGTCACTGCCTAGGTATTGAATTACTTTTGTGCTGATGGAATGTACTGAGTAAGTTGTGCATGCTACTCATTTTAAGAAGTCCTGTAGCATAGTGGCTCACTCGCCTCGCATGTGAGAGGACATGGCATGGGGCAAAACTTTAGTCAAGTTTCCTTCTTCCACATGCTTCTGTTTATCAAGCAGTAAGTAGGAACCCAGTTGTTAGTTGATTGATGGATTGAGCTCCAGGGCAATTAATCCCTCAAAATAAATGATCATTGTCAATCCATGACTGTTTGTGAGACACTGCTGTGCAGAATTGGCTACAGCGTTCGCCCACAAAATAGTCAATTCACTTAATATTCTGTGAAGTGCTTTAGGCATTTCAGTGTTTGTGATGAGGTGCTAAATCAAATCCAGCCCTTATTTTATGTTTCTTGATGATTGTTTCCACATATCAGAGTGCTCAATTCAAAGTTGTGCTATGCTGCTCACCTCTGCCAGGGCTGCCACATAACCACATAACAACAACAAATTACATTTATAGAGCGCCTTTCACGTCGGGAGGACGTCCCAAGGCGCTGCACAGGAGGCTTGTGACCCGAGCTGAGAGAGGAGTGTTTGGGAAGGGGTGAAACACGATAATAGATCCTAGCGAGGTCCAAGATCTCATACTGTTATAGATTAGAACTGTTCTAGGTATTCCTGTGAGAAAGAGTGGTCATTTTCCATTTGTTCTTAATCAATTTGTTTCTAATTCTCATTGGGAACTGGAAAGAGCATTCACTCTCATTTTCACACATTATCATCCACACATAGGTCTCTTTGAAATGAGTTGTTTAGATTTTTTTCTTATATCATTTTAAACAAAGAAACTGGAAAAATGCAAAATTTCGGTATGGAGCACCTTGGAGTACCTTAAGCCCCCCCATCTTAACTGCTGTGTATGGAAATTGGAGGAATATTTTTCCTTCCGACGCAAGATAAATTTCTGAACATGAGCTTTTTCCAAAAGAATAGATAGAGCTGTTGCCTTTGACTACAATTCCCCCCCCCCCCCCCCCCCCCACTGAATACTATTATAATAATAATCCTTGCATGATTATGCACTTCACCGTGTTGTTGAGACACCTCAAAGCACTTCGTAGAATACATTGTAAAGTGGACTGTATTTGTAACTGTATTTGTCACAGAAATACCAATGGAAGTTGTAATACTCTTACTTGTAATCCTATCTACCTAATATTGCTACTAACATTGCAGTCTATGGAGAAATCTCAGACTTTGAATTTAATTTATAAAACTAATGCGGAGACCTTCTCTCACTTCTTTTTCCTCTGCAAGAATAGCATGTACATGTACAGTATATTGAAGAATAATATGTTCTTTGAATGCAAATAATTTTGTATGCAGGATTTCTTAATTTCACCGTCCAAGTAAAACTGGTGGTTTTGAAATGAAATGCTAAAAAGTATATTTGTCACGTAATTTGAAATGTTCCTTTAGAGTGTGTGTGTATGTGTAACACCCACTGGAATGCAGTATGGAATGCCACATGCCCTGAAGTGTTTAAACAGTGGAAGAACTGGTTGGGATAATCCAATTCCAAAGGTGAAAAGCAGGACTGTGGAGTTGTTTTAGCAGAGTCCTTTTAGAATGCAAAGTTCAAAACTGCATGCTTGGAAGAGGAGCGGTTAACAACAACAACAACAAAATTACACTGTATAATGCCTTTCAGGTCAGGAGGACGTCCCAAGGCGCTGGACAGTCACTGTTTCAGACCCGAACTGGAGACGGGCACGGGGGGAGGGGGGATTAGGAGTTGCCGATGGTCCACTGAAGAGGACAGTCTAGAGGCAAGACGTGAAGGAGGCCGGGGAGGGGGCAAGGCGGAGGGTCTGCGGGATGGAGTTCCGGAGGTTGGAGGCAGAATAGCTAAAGGCTCACCCGCCAGTGGTGGGGCGGTGGGATCGGGAGACGCAGAGCAGGTCAAAGCCTGCTGAGCGGAGTGGGCGGACAGGTTGGTAAGGGGTTAGCAGATCATGGATGTAGGGTGGGGTGAGGTTGTGGAAGGCTTTAAATGTGAGGACTGGGATCTTTAATTGGATCCTCTGGATGATGGGAAGCCAATGGAGGTGGGCGAGGATGGGGGACATGGGATCACGGAGTTTGGCATGGTAGAGGACATGGGCCGCAGAGATAAAGAGGAGAGTACGATTTGAAAAATTTAAGTTGTGATCAATATTTTTATCTCTAACACTCCCCCAGCTGCCGAAGTACAGGTTTCATATAATACATTTATACAGCTCTTTTTGAGCGGATGAGTTGTAGAAAAACTGATGGTTTTCAATGGATTTCGGCAAGCTCCTCCTTTAACTTTATATCCCTGTTTTCAAAATCCTAACTTCTGTGATGTACAAAGCACCATTTGTCACACATAAGGAATGTTAAAATAGGGATTGAAAAATTATGGGATCTTCAGGTTATAGTTTTGTAGGATATTATAAGTATCCTATCATCTCAAGCACAAGCTTTTCTTTAAACCGGCAGTAATTTACTGAGAAATGTATGATGATATATCTCATTTTCTTCCACCATTTATAATGGTAAGCTCTGAGACTTGCATTTATGTTTCCATACCGAGTCCAAATGATCATTTTCCCTCTTTCCATGGTTTGACCTCTTGGAATCTGCGTTACCAGAGTTATGATTCACTTAAGAATGTAGCCTTGAGCATCCTCCTGACGTGAAAGGTGTGAAATCTTGAGTTTCAGACTTTCTCTAATAATGTTTTCTTTGGTTTAATAAATAATTGCTTCAGAGTAATAGATGCTGCTGCTATGAATGCCCAGCGGAAGGACAGCTTCAAAGAACAATTCTTCAGAAGACGACCTAAGTGACTGTCTTTAAATTCTTTACTGTTAAATAATATTGCAGTGATACAGTTTACTGTAATACTACAGCTTGTTGCAGTGTCAATGTGGTCCAATCCAGCCATAGTGTTTCTCAGTGGTAAATACTAGTACACTTTCCAACTACATTTAAAGAGGGTGTCTTAACACACCCACCCACCACAATCCTTTTCAAAAATGAGTTCCAAAGTTAAGTTATTTGTCTTCTCTCATTGTTGAGGTGCAGTTCAATGGATGGTAGGGCTTTCACATGTTTCCCCAAGTGGCTGATCATTCCTGACCAGATAGTAAGTGTTAGTGGCTTGTTATACAGCTTTGGAGGTTATTGTTGCATCTGATCCATTATTTGGGCAGCATCTATGAAGAAAGGAAAAGTGAGTCAATGTTTCGGGTCCACAACACTTGGTCAGAACTGGAGCATGTTGGGGAGGGAGAGGCTTTTAAGGACTTACAGGGAGTGACAGGGAAACAACAAAATTTCATTTTTAGAGCACTTCTCACATCGAGCAAGGAAAAAGGAGAAAATTGGGTAGAGGACAATGGGTGAAAGAGGTGTTCATGTTGTGAAACAAAAGGGGGAATTGCAACAAAACTGGAGAGCAGAGGTATTAATAATGTTAAGTAAAGAGGTGGTGAAATTGCGAAAGAACATCTGGTACATTCTTCATCTGGTATTCATACGTGTGAAATTACCAGGGATAGGGATCAGGACCTGAAACTTAATGGTTGCTGAACTTAGTTGTAGGATTTCCCTACTGAGGTAATATAGATATTTTATCAACCAAGGCAAAATCAGAGGTAATCCGAGTGTTCCTTTCATAGATTTCTCTCTTCCTCATGTTCTTCAGACCTAATTAGTGGACAAATGTGACTTCCAGTGACTTCATTCAAACACGTGTGTATAAAGAGGGGTATATTCCACCCATTAACACATGTTTGGCAGCTTTGTTTTCCCTCTCAACAGTGGGTTCAGTAAAATGATTCATGTTCATGAGTAAGTAAGAACTATCTTATTTTCCTGAAGCAGTGAAGATATTTCCTTATTAGAAAGCTTCACAGTTTGCTGCAGAGTGATGGGTTGTAGAATGAAAGGAAAATTGGAATTGAATCACTTCTGACTGCTTGCATAGACTTTTGAGGAGTTTGCTTGCTTGTCTTGGGGATGGAGTTGAGTAGCTTAGTTGAGTAGCTTAGAAATATAATTTCTCAGTAAAATGCTACAATAATCAATCATGTTGATGAAACATCTCAAAGCACTTTACAAGATTTACTGTAAAGTATAGTAACTATGTATTGTTTCAGTCAGTGCAGCCAATGCAGATTCAACAATAGCCAACAAACAGCCACGGTGTTAATGGCCAAACTTATCTGGCAAATTGTTGACCACGATACCAGGAAAAGTTCTCTTTTCTAATATCTTTAATCAACCTGAGTAGGTATATGGGACCTCTGTTTCATGTCTCATCCAACAACAGACCTCTTGACAATATAGCACTCCTCCAGCATTGTACTGAAAGTGACAACCTGTACTATGATGCCACAACTTTTTTTGGTTCAAGTGAGAGAAATAACAGTGTGAGTTCTCTACAACAATGTTGTGATGTAACTTTGCTTTCACCAATTCGCCTGAAAATAGCATTCTGCAATTTCAGTTGTACTTTTGCTTTGTTGCTGTGAATTGCAATTGATCATAATATTTTCACATTAGTTTGGCCCATGGCAATTTCCCTTTGTTTGTGGTGATTTGCGAGAGGGAATCCATTTGCACCAGGAAGTCCTCAGAAGACAAAGGATCGTGACATCGAAACATTGACTCACCTCACTTTCCTTGTTCCATAGATGTTGCCTAACCTGTTGAATATTCCCTGCAATTTCTGTTTTTGTTTCAGACTTCCAGCATCTGCAGTATTTTGCGTTTTGTTTAATAATTAATTATTTGGATTCAAACCCAAGAATATGGGTGAAATAGATTTTTAATAAGACTGTTAAAATATGTGAATAAAATGTAAGTAAGGTCTACCTTTGTTGTGAACTTCTTTCTCAATGAAATCTTTTTATGTCTTGGAGCGGTAGGGATTTCAATGTTTTTTGGTTCACCTGTTTTGGACTAAAAGCATAGAATTTTTTTTTTTGTCAGAGGTTGCTATTTGTACCATATTGTGGTAATAAGCCTGGAATGGGTCATGAGCCACGGTGAGCTTGTTGCCTCTAGCCAATTGGTTTGGAGCCAGTTGGCTTGTGTCTCAGACAAGACTAGAAAATAGTGTTTAGGAAGTCTTTGTCCTGGTTTCAAATGCATTACGGAATGCATTGTTCAATATAGCCATAGCAATTTTATTCCGTGTTCACATGGCCAATAGGACAGATGGGAGGGACGAAGACTGATGGTCATGCCATGCTTGCTTATAATGCTCCTGTTGTTTATGTGAAGCCCAGTTTGAAACAATTGATCAGGCTCCTTATGCTCCAGTTTGGAAATCAAGCCCGTTCTTTATCCCTTAGTACAGTATTCAGTTTGCTGGTGCACTGGGAGTTAGGAAGGCATAAATAAATTCTTCTCTTCATTTCTTAATATATAATTAATCAAAATTCAGTGGAAACTAAGTTATTCAATTTTTTTACATCACTCCCACCAGAGAGGTATGAAGAGGTAGATACAGTAGAGGTTTGGTGCTTACTCCCACCACGCCGGGGCACAAAGGATGAGAAAAACAATTGTCAAGACTAGTGAAGTCTAATTAACTTGCAATAAAAATGAAGAATTTTTAGCTGGATATGCTTTTACATAGTATAATGTAGACGTTACAGGACAGAAACAGACCATTCGGCCCAAGTCTGTATTAATGTTTACAGTCCCATCTGGACCTCCGCCCCTCCTAATCCTCTCTTTCCCTCTATTCCTTTCTCCTTCATCTATGCAACACATTTAACAGAGTACTGTTATATTTGGCATCCTTGAGGTTGTGATATGTCTTTCCGATGGAGGGGGAAAAGCACAGAGTCAAAACAAGGAGTCTGGCTGGCATTCCCCACTTTCTCCCAAATGCGGATCCAATTTAGAAATCCAGATCTGCAGAACAGCTGAAAAGTCACAGAGAGCATCCACACAGAAGTCTCTTTGTGGAACATATTGAACTTATTCAGATTTTCCCTTTTGGCACGGATTCGTTTTTAGTCAGTGGAAGAATGCTTTGCCTGTCATGGGACACCATTTTTTTAAAAAAGAGCTGATAGACAGGAGGAAGAAGGAAGTATCTGAATTGATGCCAGAGAATAATCATGAAAAGAGCTCAGAAATGACAGGAATTTAAGTAGGCTTATAAATGTGTACTGTGCTGTAGTGAGTTTGAATATGTAGTTTGGAGTGGTAGTCCTGTACATTTGGGTGAAGTATCTTGTTGATTAAAATTGCCTTAACCTGAGACATTCCTGCACTATAACACAGATCACGCTGAGGCTTTCTATATAACATACTGTACATAGATTTCAAGCTTTGTGGACTTTAGTACAACAATTGGAAAAATTGATAAATGGGAAGGAAGGTCTAATATGTATTCTAAATTATGTTGAGTCTTGTAGTCTATTGGTTAGAGCACTCGCTTACCGAGTAGTAACCCAGTTGTAATCCCTTACCGAGTAGTAACCCAGTAGTAACCCCTGGAAAGTGATCATGACTGATCACTTTCCAGGGGGAACAATCCTATACAAGCAAGCAAACAAACAAATAAATAAACAAATCAATAATAAATTAGTCACTATCTACAGCTGTTTGTAGGACACTGCTGTGCGCAATTGGTGACTATGTTTCACCAACAAAATACACCGTCATTTAATTCACTTTACAGTATATTCTATGGAGTGCTTTGAGACATTTCAATAATGTGATTAGGTGCTATATCAAATGCAATGATTTATAATTTCACAGGCAATTTTTATCACTACATGTTACATGAAACACCTGTATACAGTACAGATTGAGGTTTTAAACTGTATATTTACTTAATGAGGAAAGATTGGAGAGGCTGGATCTGTTTTCATTGGAACACAGGCAATTGAAGGGGTAGAGTAAATTGGAAGAAGTTTTCCATGATAGGGAAGTCAGTGACTAGGGGACACAGTTGTAAGGCAGCCACAAGAATTAATTTAAATAATTTCCAAATTAGAATCCATGGTGGAAACTTGGTAGAGTAATGGAGGTACTGTATATGGCGCAAAGTGGAAATTCATAATAATTTCTTGCATTTGAAATTGTGGTTTGAGTGGTCAGTCATTTGGTAAGATGCTGGTATAGGCGGAAATAATAATAAATAATATTCCAGCAGTGTTTCTGTTGGAACTGTGCCACCAAACCAAAGGTCTTTTAAAACCAAATGTGCTACACTCCAGGCACTTACAGGTGAGAATCTGTATTTCATTTTCAGTGCAGCGTAAATGTGTGGTGCAGCACAGGGTGACCAAATGTCCTGACCATCTGTTTTGGGATGATTTTATGTCCTGGGTAAATATCCCATTTGTAAGTTTTCATAGATAACAGATATGTTAAATATAACTTAGGTGGCTTCTGTTTGAGGATACAGTATTATAAAATTTGGAAATGGGCATTTCCACGATAATGGGGTACATTGTGCAAGGCAAAATATTCATTCCATTTTCTGAGGAAGGATGAATTTTTTTTTCCAAGCATGAAAATCAGAGATAACACACTCTCAAGAGATAGCCCAGATAATTTTGCCTTAAAATGAGACATGTTTTTTAAATGACAATAAATTAAAGATCATGTCCACCCTATCTAGAGACCTCTAAAATGTGACATGGCAAAGAATGCTGCTTTTGAAACCTATTTCAGGTCTAAGTGCAAGTTGTTGTTGTTGTTGTTTTTGACTCTCACTATAATTAAATATAATGAGATCCATAAATCAAGTGTTAAGACAGAAAGCTGATAAGTTTCTGTTTCATTCAAGAGCCTGATCATATTTGTTTTGTCCCTTTAAAAAATGCGACAAGCTCGAAACCCCTTCCGTCCAAAGAATTATGAACGAGGAAAATGGGATTTCAGGATAATTTTTTAAAAAAACATCCTATTTTGCTCCCAATTAATAAAGTTATGAAGTAACTACTTTGTGGTTTGATTTATTTTGGTAAGCTTGATGATTGCTTACTTCTCCGACATTTTTAAAATTCACTCATGACGTTCTGTCCTCTAATGTCCACATTTGTAATGTCTTTATCCGTTCAAAGCTTTAAGTGCATGAGGTGTGAACTTTCAGAGGTGGTAAAAATAATTCTGTTAAAAAAGTTATGTATTTCTTACAAGATACATACTATGTGGTCTCTAGGGCACTTATGTACAAAAAATGAGTGTTCAGCAATCAATTTGATTTTCTGACCTCTGTCACACCCCCTTTATCGTGGAAATGCCCAAATGGGTTACAAAATGTTTCAAACTTCATAAAGCTGCACAAGCTTCTGCTTAGGAAGAGCAAGCTGAAAGGCAACAGATATTCGTATCGGGAGAATGACTGGTACAGTATTTGTTTTCCGAGGTTTTACTAATTTGTAGTCTTGAACTACTCTGCTAGCAGATGAACAAAATATTGGAGCTATTTCTAGGCTGTTTGCAATCAAGCTATCCCTCCCGCCCCCCAAATACTCTGAAACCAAGCTTACTCTTCAAATCCTGAACATGACCATCCGCTTCATTGCTCTCAGTCACAGTATTTACTAGTGAGAGACAATCCAGGGTTTAAAAAACACAAGGTGAAAGAAAGCAATGTGAAATCTCCATTTCAAAACTTGCTTCAAGGGTTGTTTATTGCTGGAATATTGGAATCAGATCCTGTCACCATGTTGGAATTCTCCCTGTAAAAAGACTATTTCTAGTTTGCAGAGGAATGTTTTTATCCGATTTTGCTGACGTTCACATTGGCCGGGATAGATTTATTGAGCCCAAGAATGTGAATTGGCTTTAGTAGAGCTGGTACTGTTTGGGAAGTTGTTGATGCAAATCAGCTGCAAAGTTTGCCTTCATAATATGCCCTTTGTTTCCAATTAATGTAATCTTAAACACTTTGAGATTTTTTTGTGAAAGGTGCTACATAAACGGTAACCTGTCTTATTGAGTTTCAACAATCTTTATTTCTGTAATGCATGTTAAAATAGGTACATTTAATGATAAAGCAAAATCTTTTAACACTTCAATTAGCATGTGTAGAGCCTAGAGCACAGAATGATATGGTCCTGTAATATATTGTGGTTAAAGTACTGATCTGAGTGTCTGTTTAGCTCAATGATTAGCATTCCTGCCTCTGGGTAAGAAGGTTTTGTGTTCAAGTACCAAGTTTGGTGGGCAGAGTGGTCCAACTGACGGCTCATCTCCTGCACCCAGTCCGGAGAATGATTTTGTCTGGCTGGCAAACCATTTCGAACAGCATCTCAATTTGCTGGTAATGGAAACATTTCAACGTACTGCATTGTGGCAGGGAATTCCTTTTGAGCTGAGGGAAAGGCAAGAGGGCCTCCGGACCAACTGTGTTCACCAAAACTCTAGCTCTTGTTGATTGTAAGCTGTCCTGCATTTAACTGCTCAGATAGTGAGCCATTTGAGAGAAAAGGGAGAAAGTGATTTGAGTGGGGGAAAAAAAAGGGAGGGAATGATGGAGGATGGGGAGAGGTCCAGTGATTGAGGGGGAGAGAGTGAGTGAGGGTGGGGTGAGACTGTAAGAGGGTGTGAGGGCAATTGTGCGAGAGAGGTGGGGGGGGGGAAGAGAGAAACGAAGGGGAAAACAACATTTCGTGGTTCACTGTCAGGACAGACGATCGGAGCCTTCCTCTACAGCCACAGGTGTTCGGGGGGGGATGGGACTGAGGATAGACACTGAGCAACTAGCCATGCGGTTCCTCACAGCGAGCAACCGCCTTTCTCCAGTAAGAGAGTCGACAGCTTCCTCCTCCCATTCCCCCCCAACCCTTCCTCTGCGATCTCCTAACCCATCCATTCATTCATGTGCACAATTGGCTGCTGTATTTCACCCACCCGCTTTGAAGACGTGATAAGGCGCTATATTAAATGCAAAGTTTATTATTATTTACACTTTATTTTTGCCTCTGACTGGGGATGTGTAGATGAAACTGATGAGGGACTTGAACTGTGAATCAGCATTTTTAAAGCATGTCTGAGATAAGAAACTCAGAGAGACAAAACCTTACGTTTACCCAGCTGCCAAACACTGTCTCCGTGCTCCTAAATGTTCTTGGTCTCTTAAGTCTAATTTCAGTGCTATAGTAATTTTAACTGACTTAAGAATTGTTTTGAAAAGGTATTTTTAAATCAACCATGGTAGAAATTGACTCATAGGCTATAATTTAATATCTGTTTCCAGACAAAATGCACAATTTCCTCATGGCTTGCTATGATCTAAACTCTCCATTAAACTAGTCTTATTCACTGCTCAATCTCAACCTTTTATACATCCTTCCATTATGTTGTGTAATGGTTAAAAACCAGTTCAGGCAGAGGTTAGCATGACCTCATTCCTTTAGTGTGCCGGAATGTATTTTTATGACCTCATGTTGGCACACACACAGAGATCTGTCTGCCTTGTTAATGCCAATACTGCTTTGTGCTGGCAACAAAAATGTGAGAGCAGCCTGTACCCTTCGTTTATTTGTCCCCTTACTTCCTCCACCCCATATCTCATGTCTGAGATAAGAAACAGAGACAAAACATTTGAAGGTGGCAGGACAGGTAAATAATGCTGTTAAAAAATCAATGGCTTTATAAATAGAGGCATAGAATACAAAGCTACAGAGGTTATGAAGTACCTTTATAAAACAATGGTTAGGCCTTAGCTAGAGTACTGTGTTCAATTCTGCACACCACAATTTAGGAAGGATGTCAAGGCCTTAGAGGGGTGCAAAGGAGATGTACCAGAAGGATACCAGGAACAAGGGCCTTTAGCTATGTGGAGAGACAAGAGAAGCTAGGACTGTTGAAACATGACTGTTGAAAGAAGCTATTGAAACATATAAGATTGAAACATATAAGAGTCTTAAAGGGCTAGATAAAGTAGGCACCGAGGGACTGTTTCCCCTGGTAGGAGAATCTATAACCAGGGGTCACAGTCTTAAAATTAAGGGTCAGCCTTTTAGAACAGAGTTGAGGAAACATTTCTTCACTCAGAGGGCTGCAAATGCTCAGTCCTTGAACATTTTCAAGGCTGAGACTGATAGATTTTTGAAAAATAGAGGGATTAGGGAATATGGGGATAGGGCAGGTAATCAGAGTTAGGTGAGAAGATCAGCCATGATCTTATTGACTGGCGGAGCAGGCCCGAATGGCCTGCTCCTGCTCCTAATTCTTATGTTCTTATGTTCTCCTTCGAGCAGAGAAGGTTAAAGGAAGATTTAATAGAGGGGTTCAAAATGTACAGGGAGAAACTGTTCTGGCGGATGGGTCGGTAACCAGTGGTTACAGATTTAGGATAATTGTCAAAAGAACCAGATAGGAGATGAGTAGAATTTTTTTTCATACAGTGAGTTGTTCAAATCTGAATGCACTGCCTGAAAGTGTGGTGGAAGTAGATTCGATAACAACTTTCAAGAGAGAAATGGAAATTATTTGGGGGAGGACACATTTGTAAGGCTGTGGGAGAGCGCGGGCGATTGGGATTAATTTGGATAGCTCTTTCAAAGAGTTGGCACAGGCACAATGGGTTGAATGGCTTCCGTCTGTGCTGTACAATTCTGTGACACAGTGAATGGAATCTATGCTTTGCCCCCACCCCTCATGGTGAGGATTATTTTAACCTGGATAAATATGATGTAGTTCATAAATCATCAATTGTGTATGTACCACTGATCTTAGAAACTTATTTTGCTGTGAATTAGGAGATCACATGGTGATTTAGAGCAACATTTTTGGAATACTCTCAGGGTTAAGCAGGAAGTTGTAAAAAAAAATTGAGCAATTTTGGAAATCTGCATTTTAAAAGGGAATAGCATCAGTCTTAACTAGCCTAAAATGCAATTAGAAGAGTTTGCTTATACTGTATCTGCTTGTTCTTCTAAATTTCCTGTGTTTATTTCAAATGTTTGGTCTGAAACATTCCTCGTAGATGTAGATTTGGTTTGTTCTGCATTGGGAGTAGCATGCATACCCGCTTGTTAATTCTTAATACATACCAGGAGCATACAGATCAAGTGAATACTGCTATGTATAATAATAATATAATAATCCTTGCATTTGATATAATGCTTTTCACATCTTCTAGACTAAAGTGAATTTACTATATTTGTGGGCAAAACGCAGCAGCCAATTGTGCACAGCATTGTCCCACAAACAGTCGTGGACTGGGAATGAAGGATTGTATTAAACCAATAAGCTCTAGAGGCTAGTAAGTGAACAGATTTGTAATATTTAGCAATTTGTTTCTGTTTTTATTTTTAGTTCAGATCTACTTTGAAACTAGTCAGAAACACGTCCTTTTAGATACGTAGAATCTCGGTTGGTGACCACCTCAGTGGTGCAACCACCCCGCCTCGGCGACCAGTCAGTCGGTCCCGAATATTTCCTTACTCATTTCCAGTTAAATAAACCTCACTGACGCGACCACCCCGGTTCCCGGACTGCGACCACTGATTTGGCAGTTCCCAAACAACATTTTCCGGGTCCTAACACGACCACTCTGGCCAATCAGGCTGCGGGGTGACGTCACCGAGACAAGATGGCGGTGCGGATTTGAAGAGGTCACGTGAGCGGCCACTTTGTCAGACAGTTAAAAAAGAGAAACTGGAGGTAATGGAGCGCTTGGCCCTGCGGCCCCGAACATTACCCCAGCCTCGGGTATCCCTACTCCCCGGCTCCGAGTCACCTCCTCCGAGTATCCCCTTCCCGCCCAGCCTCCAGACACTCACTCCCCGGTCTCGAGTATCCTCCCTCTCCGGCTCCGAGACACCTCCTCCCCGGCCTTTCCGACTCTGCATGGACGGTAGCCAATAGTTTAATCTTCCATCCAGCAGAATCAACACCTCACTAACGCGACCACCCTGCCAACGCGACCACCTGGTCATGGTCGCCTTACCAAGGTTCTACTGTATATTGGCCTGTGTTTTCTGAGTGCTTTTCTGTACACCCTTTAAACTAAACCTTTATCTTTTGTCAACATTCCCCATACATCTCCGGCAGTCCCTGGTTAATTCTCTGTCTAGTTGTCTGCAGGCTGTGATCAAAACTAAGATGAGTGGTTTTTCTGCCCAAATACGTAGGCACCAAACTTAAATGGTCAACATTGTTTAGAATGATGCTTATAGAATCAATGGACAGCAGCAATATGTTAGCTGAACTAAGATTGTGATTGAAGTAGTGCTGCTATATTTAAGTATGTTGTTAATGCTCAAAATACTTTTATGACTTGCTAACCATAATACTAAGTAATCAAGCATCTGTAAAATTTCATTTCCTTTATTCTCAGGGCTATTTTGTTGTGCTTATTGTACACATTTCAATCTTCTTGGTTAAAATTGATATTTTAAAACTAATCCAGGAGGTTCCAGTGGCTGTGGCTCTGAACCTGATTCCAAAAAGGATAAACGCTATGTCGGGCTCTGCCCCAAAGCCAATCCTAAGGTAATCTACTGACTTTATTTAATGCCTTCAGATGCTACTTATTTTCGGTGTAAGTAGAATCTTTGGAACTCTTGATCTTTGCCTCACCTCCTGTTTTATATGAATATGTGTAGGCCATTTTGCTGATTCAGTCTGCTCTGCCATTTTATTAGTTTGTGGTAGCTCTATTTCCTAACCTAATTTCCTTGCCTTTTCTCCAAACTCCTTTCCTCTTAGTTAGTGATTACAGTATTTCTTCTCTGCTTCCACACTCTGGAACTCCATCCCACAATCCCTCCACCTAAAATAATAAAAGCTTGCATTTGGATCCTTCAATACTCGTCTCAAGACCCTATCTTTGACCGTGGCTTTGGTCATCCTCCTGAGATAGGCATTCTGGAGGGATAAGGTCTGCTGAAGCTTTGTGCCCAATATTGTTTATTTTAAATTTCAAAATAATTTTTTCTTGTGATTTATCAGTTCTGTAAGTTTATTCATTTCACCGCATCATATCTTCAACACTTCCTTTTTTCACATTCCTAAATACAATTAAGTTAAACTTCCTTGACATTTTAGGGGAAACTGGAGTTGACCAGCAAGTTCACATTTCCATTAATTCTGTGCTTAGATAATGTTCACTTAACACTGCATCTATCCCCATAAACATAACGATGTTGAGTTGGATATTTTGAAGAGCAGTGGAGCAATAAAATAATTATTACATTCGATTATAGCACTTATCCTGTCATTGAAACAAGCAGAATTGATGAAAGTGGTAAAATATTGAGCTATAATACTTATTATTTTCATCAATTAGATTAAAATACAACTATTAAAATCATCTTTTTTGATAGGACAGTCCAGTCCATTATGGAGATCATGGGTGACCTTTAACCATGAGTATATTGGGAATATAAGTGTACTGTAGCTTAAGAAAATATGTGTCAGTTGTTAAAGAGTAATTGCACTTTCCACTTGTTTAACAGGTTCTCAGTTGCATTCCATATTCCAGAAGCCAGCTAAGCAGTTTAGTGGTATGAATGATTAAACAATGAAACCAAGGGTGTTGAATATTTTGGGCTAGGGCCCACAGTTGTATGTTCCAGTTCATTTGAGAACTTTTTCCAGTTGTATAGTTTCCAGACTCCACCACTGCCTCACCCCTCAGGCTGCCGAAACCCTTGTCCACGCATTCATCACATCAAGGCTAGACTACAGAAATTCCCTCCTCATCGGCCTTCCTGGCTTTTCCCTTCAGTAGGTCAAGTCCTCACCAAGCTCTGCGACCACATTACTCCCACCCTCGGCTCCATTGGCTCCCTATCCCCCAGAGGATCGAATTCAAGATCCACGGCCTTGCCCCAGCCCCACCTCTCCGACCTGCTGTCCCCCTATCAACCTCCCTGCCCCCTCTGTTCAGCAGGCTCCAGCCTGCTCCATGTCCCCAGCCCGACCCACCCTACCATCGGCGGATGGGCTTTCGGCCTCTCTGCCCCCACACTCTGGAACTCCATCCCACAGTCTCTTCACCTCGCTCCCTCCCTCTCCTCCTTCAAGGCCGGTCTCAAGACCCTCCTCTTTGACTGTGTCTTCTGCTGCCCTCCCAACTCTCCCTCCTCTTCCTAACTCTCCTGCCCCTCCCCTCTACCCTGGCCCTCTCCTATGCTTGGGTGCTGTCCTGACTGTTCAGCGCCTTGGGACATCCTCCCGACGTGAAAGGTGCTCTATCAATGCAATTTTGTTGTTGATGATTGATTTTAGTATACAATAACAACATATTACATTTGTACAGTTCCTTTCAAGTAAGAAGGATGTCCTAAAGCATTGGACAGCCTGCACTCGAGCTTTGGTTTGTTGCGTGGATGTTTGCTGCTCTCGCTGCACTTCTGTGCCACTCTTATGTACATCACTAATTTAGCACATTTTTTCATGCTTTATTGCATAGCTTGTTTAGTCTGATTTTCAACAGCAGATTGTTTATTTCTGCATATGTTGCGGTGGTTTTCAGAATTTTGTTTTAACATCATAAATCAGCATTTTCAGGAGTAGGTTTTAGCCATGTGTTGCAAAAACACCAACATTGAATGGAAGAATTGTCATGGTAGCGAATGTGAACCAAGTGATAGGGGAAAATAACCTGCAGTAGCAGCCAAGGCAAACTGGATAAACCGGTCAAAGGTAGTATAACTGCTTTAGATTAGAGCTGTCAACTTCTAAAATCTCCAATTTACAACAACAAAATTATACTTGTATAGCACCTTTCACGTCAGGAGGATGGTCCTGTTTATAATGGTCATTACGACGGAATGACCAATGAAAATTTGTGAAAAATAATGTTTTCAAAACTTAAATGCTTAGTCGATAAATTGTTTGCCAATGTAAATACAATAGTATAGAATCAGGATTGCAGTTAGCTGAAAAACCTGTTTTGCAATGGGAATAACTTGAAAATCGTAGTAGAAAATTCAGCTCCTTAAACTTCAAAGGGGTGTTGGCTGTATAGTTCAACAAATAACTTGCAATTCAGTTTTGCTTTCATATAAACTTTGCCTATCCTGAAATAAATTTCCCGGGTGTTGATGATTTGTACAGCTGAAAACAAGCAGTTTTTTTTAATGACTGAAAGGTTGAGGAGATCCACTTCCGGATAAACTAGCAGATCTCAGTTGCTGCTTCAGATTAGCTGAAACAATTCAAATCTCTAAGGATTTCTATGAATGTGTCAAAAGGACAAAAGGAAGCATCAAAAAATGTTAATTTGTTGCCAAACCTGTTTCCTCTCAGAGTTTGGTGTTCTAGTGTCTTGTTCCTGCTTCACATTCATGCAAATTTTCCAGTATACACACGGAAGCTGTACATGTAGAACTTTGGAGATGATAACTATTTATTTACGGATTAGTTTAAAAATCCACAATCTCACTTTTAAATTCCATATTCCATCAGATTTACTGCTATATCTTCTCGTTTGCACATTCTGCTCTACCAAGTTTGCACACTCTGCTCTAGTTTACTGTTCATCCTCCTCCACACCACCATCAAGAGGCTAACTAACTCAACCATATTTCCTTGTACATTTTTTCCACTGTTGCAACATCATTTTTCTTTGTTACCTCTTACCCTGCCATTTAAAAAATATTCTCAAGCCACGTCCCCTCCACCTTCACTTCCCTCTTTCTGTTCTTATCCATATCAGGCTTGCTGGGAACAATGGCCTTTTTCCATCCTATATTCTTAATGCAGACAGCTCTGGCTGGTGTTTTGTGTTGGTGGTCACCATTCCTGCATAAGCAAGCAGAGAACTAAGCAAGTTAAAAATAAAGGCAAACCAAAAAGCACAAACTTTTTTTTCTGGGTATCAATTTGCGATATAATTCTTGGTCCTAAATACCGTATATCTCCGCGTATAAGGCACACTTTTTTTCAGGTCGGAAGATCTCGAAAGTAGGGGGTGCGCCCTATACGCAGGTACAAGCAATTTTGAGCCTCGGAAATACAGTAAACAAGAGGGGCGGCCGGCGCGCTGTCAGCCGGGGTTTGGTCAGTGTCCGGCGGGGGTTGGGAGGAGCAGGTGACGGGGCTTCGGCCTTGGCCGCCCGGGCAGCGGCAGCAGCAGCGGACTTCAGTGCTGTGCTTACCTTCTGCCGAACCCAGTCTGCCTGCCTCACTCCCTGCCGCTCTCTCTCCCTGCCGGCCTGCCTCTCCCTCCCTCCCTCCCTCCGTCTCTCTCTCCCGGGCTGCTGGCCTGCCGCTCTCCCTCCCTCCCTCCCTTCGTGCGTGCCGGCCTGCCTCTCTCCCTCTCTCTCTCCCGGGCTGCCGGCCTGCCTCTCTCCCTGCCTCTCTCCCGGGCTGCTGGCCTGCCCCTCTCCCTGCCTCTCTCCCGGGCTGCCGGCCTGCCTCTCTCCCTCTCTCTCTCCTGGGCTGCCGGCCTGCCTCTCTCCCTCTCTCTCTCCCTGCCTCCCTCTCTCTCTCCCGGGCTGCCGGCCTGCCTCTCTCTCTCCCGGGCTGCCGGCCTGCCTCTCTCCCTCTCTCTCTCCCTCCCTCCCTGGCTGCCGGCCTGCCTCTCTCCCTCTCTCTCTCCCTGCCTCCCTCTCTCTCCCTCCCTGGCTGCCTGCCTGCCTGCCTCTCTCTCTCCCTACCTACCTGTCTCTCCTCCCTTCTGCCGGCAATATCATTGAAAATGCTTCCGTTTTTTTTCACCAAGAAAAGGTCAAAAACGGGGGGTGCGCCTTATACGCGGGTGCGCCTTATACGCGGAGATATACGGTAGTCTGAAAGGAGCAACTGTGTTTTAAAAGCTGAATGAGGAAATGTGATGGTTCTTTGGAGTAGTAGAAAGTAGACCAAAGAGGAAGAAGCATCTATGCATTCCATACAACGTGCCTGATCATGTTGAAGAAATGTCTCAAAGTGCCTCATGGTAGTTTATTGTGTGACTAAACTTTGTTGGTAAACATAGCAGCTAATTTACTCAGCAATGAAGTGAGTGACCAATTTAATTCTATTTAGACTGAATTCAGTGCCTAGAATAGCTGACCTGAGATAATTTATACAGCAAAATATCCTTGACATATTGCAGTAGATTATGCTTATTGCAATCAGATCTGTGTCAGACCAAGGGAAAAATAATGTAAGACCTTCTCAAATCAGGGAAATATTGCTGATAATCCATATTAGTTAATGCAGTTGTAGGATAGTAAAATGGACAATACTTGCTTACCTTTGCTGCAAAAGTCCCTTAATGTCGGTGGTGATTTTAGACATTCTTTCAGCCTTTGTAGAAATTACAACGTGCTACTTTCTGCTACTGTTTTGTTATGGGAGGTTTGGGGGATATTGCTTTGTACATTCCAACCATCCCATACAAGAACAGTTATGCTTTGGTCCAGGAGAGCTATAAGTGTGAGAGTAACTCCCAACTTGATGGGAGACTCTCTCCAAGATACATCATCACCATGCATCAATTGCTGAGTGCATTTCTCAGTTTAATAAATGTAATACAGTAAAAGCCTGTTTATTCGGCACACTCGGGACCTGGCCAATGCCGGTTAAAGCATGTGCCGGATATTCGGCTGAAAACACACACGCACAAAAAAAAATACATTGTGCCTGATAAATTTCAGTTAATCGAATGGGGACCTTTTTTTGAGGTGCCGGTTATACGGAAGTTACAGTTGATCGGGTCACGGATAAACGGGCTTTTACTGTAATAATAAGTCTTGCATTTGATATAGCACCTTTCATGTCTTCTAGATGTCTCAAAGCGCTCACAGAATATACTGTAAAGTAAATTGACTGTATAATTGTGGGTGAAATGCAGCAATCAATCGCGCACAGCAGTGTCCCACAAACAATTGTGGAATTGAAATGACCAATTTTTTTGAGGGATTATTATTTGGAGTGTGGAGTAAGGAAACTTGCCCAAGGTTTCGCCCTGCCAGAATTGAACCCAGATCTCTTGTTGTAAGGCGAGTGCTTTAACTGTTGAGCTACAGGACTCCACTACAGGAATCTAGTGGCCATTCGAGAGATGGGATTTCAAATTTAGGAATAATCTAATATTTCATGGAGTTTGGCAATAATTTGTGTGTTCGAATAAATTGAAACTACAGTATGAAAACAAGAAACCAGGTTCCCAAATCCCATGCAAAATATTTTGGAGAAAGCACAAGTGCTGATGATGTTGATTTGGAGGCCGGTCTGCTTTCCCCATCATCCTTTCCGATCTGTATAATATATTAAATAGTTTGTTTGATAGCAAAATGCATGACTTGTTTGTCTGTTTTTGGTTACAGAAGGACCCAGACTATCTTAAGTTATGGCTGGAGAGTTTCATCGCCACGTATGAAAAGTTTCTGGATGTCGACTTTGAAAAACCTCCCACAAGGTATACAGTACAATATTTGGGTTTCAAAATTAGATTTTAAGAAATGAATGATTCCTTTCATGTAAACAAACTAAGATTAAACACATCTCTGCCAAGTTGTTTGCTGTGGCAGAGTGACAACTGGTTCTAATTTTCACACTGAAGATGCATTCCCTATCAGCCCGCCTGTCCCCTCCATTCAGCAGACTCAGGCCTGCTCCACGTCCACCGCCCTAACCGCCCAACCATCGGCAGCCGGGCTTTTAGCTGCTCTGCTCCCACACTGTGGAACTCCATCCCGCAGCCCCTCCGCCTTGCTTCCTCCCTTCCCTCCTTCAAGGCCGGTCTCAAGACCTTCCTCTTAGACTGCGCTTTCGGCTGCCCCACTAACTCTTCCCCCTCTCCCACTCTCCTTCCCCTTCCCACTACCCCGACCCTCCCCCCACCACCCCGCTCGGATCCTGACGGCGCTTTGGGATGTCCTCCCGACGTGAAAGGCGCTATATAAGTGCAATTTTGTTGTTGTATAATTATCCAAAAGAATAATTTGTTTGAATTTTCAGAAGGTATTGGATGAAGTGAAAGGGCAGTTGTTGCATGTAACACTAATTTAACATCTGGACTTCTCAGAAGCTGTAGTGACTTTGCCTCTCAAAGTTGGGGGTGCTAACAACAACAACAACTTCGATTTATATAGCGCCCTCCATGCCGGACGGCGTCTCAGAGCGCTTTTTGATAGACCACAAGAAGCATAAATAGGAAGTCTAAACAACAATAACAAGTTACATTTACAGAGCGCCTTTCACGTCGGGAGGACGTCCCAAGGCGCTGCGCAGGAGGCGTGTGACCCGAGCTGGGAGGGGAGTGTTTGGGAAGGGGTGAAACACGAAGGGGAGGTAAAAGAGTTCGGGGTGGAACAAAAGTCACGATCGAAGAGGAAAGTCTTCAAACCGGCCTTGAAAGAGGAAAGGGAAGAGACGAAACGGAGGGATTGAGGGATGGCATTCCATAGGGTGGGAGCGGAGAAACTGAAGGCCCGGCCTCCGATGGTGGGGCGGTTCGGGCGGGGAGCTTGGAGCAGGCCAAGTCCTGTTGAACGGAGGGTCCGGGTGGGCGTGTAGGGGGAGAGTAGATTGGTTAAATAGGGTGGGGCAAGGCCGTGTAAGGCCTTGTAGGTGAGGACGAGGATCTTGAACTCGATCCTCTGGAGGATGGGGAGCCAATGGAGACGGGCGAGGGTGGGGGTTATGTGGTCGCGGAGGCGGGTGCGGGATAGTATACGGGCTGCAGAGTTTTGGATTGCCTGCAGCCTGTGAATGGAGGAACTGGGGAGGCCGACGAGGAGAGAATTTCCGTAGTGCAGCCGTGAGGTGATGTATGCATGCACGAGTGTTTCGGCAGCGCGGGGTGTAAGATAGTTGCGGAGCCTGGCAATGTTGCGCAGGTGGAAATAAGTGGTGCCGGTCAAGGCGCGGATGTGGGGGAGGAAGGAAAGTTTTTGATCGAACATGATGCCGAGGTTCCTGATTGGCTTTGTGAGGTGGAGAGTGCAGCCTTGGATGTTGAGGCTGGCAGCGCCCGATGTGCGGAGGCGCTGGCTTGAGCCAATCAGGAGGGCCTCGGTCTTACTCACGTTTAATTGCAAAAAGTTGTCCCTCGTCCACGACTCGATGTCGGACAGACATGCTGTCAGAACATCGATCGTCTGGGGGTTGAGGGATGAGGCAGAAAGGTACAACTGGGTGTCGTCCGCATACATGTGGAAATTTACCCCATGTTTGTGGATGACGTCGCCCAGAGGGAGCGTGTAAAGGGTGAAAAGGAGGGGGCCGAGGACAGAGCCCTGAGGGACGCCGTGAGAAACTGTGCGGGGGTTTAAACGATGGAATTGATTGGTTTTCATGTAATCTATTATTTCAGATTTCCAGTATTATGGTTTTGCTTTTTATCCCTGAATCACAGAAGTGATGGTATCTATATGCATTTTAGCATCTATATGGCATTCCAGCTGCTGAACAGCACCCATCTATCACCACATTCTCCACAACTGACTGGGAGAAAAGTATAGCTTCAGCTGTCAATGAAATGACATACTATTTAAAGTACAGTACTGTAATGCACAGTAGTAATGCATCAGCCTGATAAAATTCTCGCTTCCCAACCAGCTGGCGGTGGATTCAGGCCCCTCCCTGTCAGAATAGAGCCACAGCTGGCTTGAAGCCTAGTGCTGGGAGGTACTATACACAAGAATGGACTGACTCAAACAGTTCAGATGATGCAATGGACTGCAAGAGCAAAGCTCAAACAACTTGTAACCAAACCTATACATTCAGGCTCCTTATTCACCCCCCCCCCCCCCCCCATTAAACCATAATATAACAGTCCTCAGATCTTATTCTCAGCACCAGTAATATGTATTTATAGTGGTATCTAAATGGCTTTCTGCTTATTCCTCTCCTAGATTGGATGATGTCCCACCAAGCCTGTCCTTGCTGCCCGATAACATTCTGCAAGTCCTGAGGCAACAGCTTGTGCAGTGTATGCAGAAGCTGTCGGATGGGCTTGAGGAGGAACAACAGACACTGGCACTGATTCTCGTCAAATTTCTCATCATCATTTGCAGGTATAATAACATTGTGAAGTGCAGAAAGTAGCATATTGACTTTTCAACTATCACAGAAAGTAAGACATTCTTAACACCCTTTATATAAATTGCATCATTCATGTTTTCCTTTCCAACAGGAATCTGGCTAACGTTGAGGAGATTGGAACATGCTCCTACATTAATCATGTTATTACTATGACAACAGTCTACATTCAGCAAGTAGGTGATGACAAAAGATTTGCTTTGCAGCCATTTGTACTTATTCATTCTTTGTAACTGCCTCCATTCATGCACAACAATGAAATGCTGTGAGCACACACAGATTATTAGATCAATAACTTCAGATTATTTTGGAATGAATTTCAGGAGATTTGTTAGAACAATTCTGCCTGTTTAGCACTGTGATAACATTCTAAAAGGAAATGGGGAGAAAGATGCAAAATGGGTGGATCTGCTATGATAATAGAAGATTAATTCACTCATGCAGGTAGATTTTGAATACCTGAGGTTCTCAACAAACATTAGCCAGACAAGAGAGTTTTATCAATATTTTTGAATTTGGGTTGCTAGGCTTTTACCTCTATCCTGTTTAATTTAAATGAGGGGGTGCTTTGGCTAAAGACAGGCTGAGTGATTGATGTGCTCACATCTATCATGTAAGGAAAAGCAGAACAATTTCTTTACTGTCCTTCCCTCAATCAATGAGAAAGTTGCTGCCACTCAGTTAAGTAGTTTCTCTTGGGGCTAACTATTTCATAGAATCATAGAATCTTACGGCACAAAAGGAGGCCATTCGGCCCATCTAGTCTGTACCGGCTCTTTGAAAAGAGCAACTCAATGCCCAGCTCTCTCCCCATAACCTAACAGATCTGTTCTTCCTAAATAAAGATCTATTTGAAAGCAAAAACAGCTTTTTGGAAGTGGTACTGCCATATATATGTGCTACAGACCTCCATGTGCTAAAGGGAAAGATAATGATGACAGGGGCTACGAAACATGCCTAGCATAACAGAACATACAGAATAGCAATTGGAGTCATGAGGTGTTTGATTATGTGTAATCAACACGCGCTAAATGAGTGCTTATTGGAAAGGAATTAGCCATTTCTTTGTTAATTTCTCCATTCACTAGATAATTCCTTTGATCAGCAGTATCCATAAATATATTAGAAGGACACCACAATAGTTTGGGAAGGAGACGAGGGACCCATCCTTCAAGACCCATCTCAAGATTCTCCTCTTTGACAGTGCCTTCTTTGACTCTCCTTCCCCACCCTCCCCAATCTTGACCCCCCCAGCTTGGGTCCAAAACACTGATTGTGCAGTGCCTTGCGACATCGTCCCAAAGTGTAAGGTGCAATACAAATGCAATTTTGTGGTTGTTTTTAACTGATAATTAGATTTAATAATTCTGATTATATGCATAATTATACTGTCAATTATATGGAGAATAATAGTTTGATTGAAAACTAACAGGTAATAAATTAGTAACTGTGAACCAAGTGTCATCTATTTTTACTTTTTTTAAAAAAAAGTTGAAGAGCAAGACGAAAGAAAAGGAAATGGCAGACCAAACATCAGCTGAAGATTTTGCAAGACATGCTCTTATCTTCTGTGAGAGCCTTTACGACCCATATCGAAACTGGAGACAGCGAGCAGCTGGGTGAGTGTATCGAGACAGCAGAGAAAATAGAAATTGTTCTTCCACTTTATCTCAAGAAAACATGGATGGGATGTCTGTGTCAAAACCACTGTACCAGAAAACCAGTCATCAATGTTGGAATTACTGGTGGGAAGGGAGAAGATTAACCTTATCTCTGCTAATTTCTCGGTGCTCTGAAATACTATCCGCTACTCTGGGGTTACTTATAGCTCATGAAATGTCTCTGCAACACTCTTCTTAAAATTTGTGACTAGTTGAATGACCTCAAAGTGTGATGCAGATTAATCCAGATTAGGCCTCATTCTCAACTAAATGCTTACTATTCACTGGGACACAATATAATAAATACCATAGAAGGAATGGCAGCAGTCACCTTTGAAACAAAGAGCAGGAGACCATTTAGTCCATCAAGTCTGTTCTGCCATTTTATTGACTCATGACAGATGTTCATTTCTATATCTCATAACAATCTTGCTTTGGAATTATCTACGCTATTTCCCTACTAAATCTCTCACATTTGTTAAATATTTCTTGTTCATAAGAGCAAGTGATCTGTAATAATTTTTATAATAAATTGATTTTTTTTCATATGCTAAATATTCTAAATATTCATATTGTGAAATTAAAATACCAATTGTTTCCTTAGAATTATTTGATCGGATTGCAGAAATCCCAATTACGTCGTACTTCCTTTTGGCTGTGAAAGACATGGATGGTTTGAAAATTATAGCAATTTTGTTCCAGATGAAAATATATATGTAACCAAGTTTGAATGTCTTGGGCACCAATGTGATTTTTCACCAGGTAGAAGTGGTTCAAACTACCTTTTGTCTATTGGAAGCTGTTCAACTTCTGTAGCTATAAAAGGGATAGAAAAAACATTGGTTTCTGGTAACTCCCTACTTGACAGTGTAATTTCAAGTTGTTTCCTATTTATTTTGATACAAGTGAAATCCCCCAATTATGTGTGCCCATCGTCGTCAAATTATAACCTTTCAGAATTTGCCCTGTTCATTGTGTTTGAGATAATCATCCTACATTAAGGGCCTTTACAAGATCAAGTTGCCGACAGACCTTGTGACTTGCTCAACTTGAATGACCTGCATGTATGGCTCATGATCTAACTTTATTTTATCAGTTTGCCTCAAAATGGCATGCCATAGTGGAACTACAAAAAGACTAGCATCAAAGCAGCCTGATATTCAGATGGATCTTAAATTATAAAAATGCATTTCATATTCAATAGGACACATCAGAGCACTTCACAAGATTCACTGTGGAGTGCCTGCATTTGTAGGAAAATGAGATCCGTGCACAAACCTGCACCCAGAAATGTCCCACAAACAACCAAAACAGAAAGTGAATGACCAATTTTATCTGGAGAAATGCTACTAGGACACTGGGAGAAATTCCTATCATTTTGAATGGCACCACTGGATCTACCTGAACAAGCAGGCAGAGCCTCAGTTTAATGTCTATTCTGAAGGTGGCACTTCTAGCAATGCCGCACATCCCCAGCACGGCATTGGAGTGTCAACCTAGACTGAGTGAGCTTGAAATACTGATTTTGAATGGTTTTGTGCAATGGTGTCTTAACATCATGTTACTTACGCAATGATGTCAGAAGTTTGTGCTTTCACAAAAGTTCAATTTGTTGCAAGGCAATGGGCAAAGTGATATAAACTTGATATAAACAGTTACTCCCGCTTGATGGTGGGGTCTTTACTGTTGATTTAGCACTATAAAAGCAACAAAGATGGAATTATATAGGGCAAATGGATCAGCTTTCACTACCAGAATAAGTAGTGGCAGAGTTTCCAAAATATCAAATGTCTTTTATCCTTTTTTGTTTCTAGTTTTCTCCCCTCCTGCATATCCCTCCTAGCCTCCAGCCTCCATATTGTTGAGAACTAGTTGCCCCCTAGTTCCCCGCCCCAATGACCATTCTTTGTATGTGAAATTTGGCAGAGCACACCTGCAAGCCATCTGTCGGGAGCTGAGTCTGATCTCTCCTGACCCGACCACCTCACATGTGCCCAACTTTGAAGGAACAAGAGTGTTTATGTCGGGAAAATGGGGTCCAATTTAGCCTCCCCTTGAGGTCTCAGCTGAGACCAGCAATACAGCGAGCTACTGTCCGCTGCAGCTTTGTCCATTTTATCTATTCTGGCAGCAGCCTATATGCTTTGTTTTCTTACGTTTCTGCTGAGCCTTTACCTGTTCTTTCAACGGGGAAGACATGGCACTGACTTTTTGTACCATTTACATTGGGGCAGTCAATATTGCAGGGCTTTGGAGAGAGAGCAGGGCAGTGAGATTGATTTGAACAGCTCTTTTAAAAGAGCCGGCACAGACACACACGATGGGGCAAATAGCCTCCTTCTGTGCTGTATGATTGTAGGATCTAAAAGGCAGATTTTTGTGGCTCCTGAACGATATCTCAGTGCTAGTTGTCACTTTGTTTCAAGACTAATACCTGGTTATGTTTTGAGGGTAGAAATATTATATGGATGTTCGCTCATTCCAGTGACTTTGCAAATTCTGCCACACCCCAGGTTCACAAACTGATCTGTATTGTGAAGGAGTTTGGTGTCTTGATGAAAGCAACTAGCTCTGGGTTGCTTTGAAAGCAGTATTTAAAGCAGTCGCTCATAAAAATGAAAATGATTTCTGGAATTAATGATCTGTCTTAAGGTTAAAGCAAAACCACAAGTAGTTGTACTTTTAGCAGCGATAATGCTAACCTCAATTAAAATGTCCCTTAAACCGTGAGCAAAAGAATAAAGTTCATAAGTTGTATTTTTTCACACATTTTATACCTAATTACGCCACAGAAATGCTTTTCTTGTCCTTTTACAAGGAAAGTTAAGTGAGGAAACTTATGTAGCCAATTGCATGGCGCAGGTCCAATCATCTGTCCCCTTCTGTGTTTAAATATTAACATGGGTCAAAAGGGTTGAGTCTAAAAACTGTTGCTTGCGACTAGTACACATATGGTGAAGTATTTTGTTCTACCTGTGGAGCTAAACACTGATTGACTAAAGAATCATTAAATGTGAGAAAATAGCTTTCAATTATTTCCCAAAACACAGGGATTAGGAGCTATTAATGAGTGTTGTTATCAAGTAATAAATTAAATTATATCCTGTTGATATCCAGGTACTTTTTACAGACTATAATGCATGTAATTTATAGAAGTTTAATAGTTTGTACCCTGGTAGAGTTAACATAAATTGTAGATTGGCAGTTTGTAGGGTAAGAATCTTGTGCTTTCATTCCCGGGCTTCAATCTCCCTGGGAGGTGAAATAAGTCTGTCCCAGGTGAAAAGATTTTGGGTAGTTGCAAACCTGTTCTTAGGTGATGTGTTATAAAACTCTGAATTGTTTGCTCTTACAATATACATTCAATTCACTTTACAGTAGATTTTGTGAAGTGCGTTGAGACATGATAAGGCACTATATCAAATCAAAGGATTATTATATTGGAAATACATAATAAATTATTACAGATCTGAAAAAGCCTCCATGTATAGCAGCATCAATTACAATGCTGTTCATAGCACATCGCAACTGAGCCCATCCTATGCCAGATCTCAAGTATGTAGACCTTGCAGGTTTTTTAGTGACTCTGACACCAGATGTAGCACATCTCACATTGTTGCTTTGGGTAAGATTGACTGATTTACTCACTTTCTCCAGAAATTTAAGCAATATGTTTCATTTTGATAGCCACCTGCATGCAGCCAGTGAAATCCCATATTTTGTCAGCCCGAGATACAAAAAGGGATGGTCTTTCCCTCTTGGATCCTTTTATGTTTCCTGAGCTGAGGTTGTATTAAGATAAGGATTGATTCTTATGGGTTTGTTGCTTACTCTTTATTTCTTTCTGCCGTTCAGTGAGGTATCCAGTGTGGTGGAGAAGAGCAGACAGAAGTACAAGGCAGCTTCCCTGACTGTGGAATTCATTCCTTTCTTTTACCGTAAGTAATGCCATGATGTGTGTGCATTCCCAATGTTTATTTGCCCATTATTCCAACTGCCCATTGCCTTCCATTTCCGTGAGCCTATACAGTATGTCTTTATTTTGGGGCTGTCCAGCCTACAGCCAGCTGCATGGATCCAGTGAAATATCATATTATGTCAACCTGTGATGCTTCAACACAGACTGAGCTTCAAATCTGTGACATTCTGACCTGAATGGTTTAGTGGTCAACCACGTTTTCCTTTGTCCCATACAACTCTACAAAATGATCCCTTTCCTGAAATCAAATTGTGCCATGTCAGGAATCAGACCCAGCAGTTCAAACTTCAACTGCTATAGTCCAATGCCACACAGCAGGGTGTGCTGAACCATTGAGCTCTCAGGGTTTTGGATTCTTCATAAGCAAACACACTTAATGTGATTAATCATAAAACGATTTTGCCGGTTCGGCTTTCACAGTGTTATTGTCCTAGTGATGTGGACATGATAGCTGTTCCCTTCCCACAATTTCTGCATTCTCTTGTGTTTTTTTGATGTAAATCCAAGGCAGCCTATGCACAGCTGTTCTGTGTGGGAGCTCTTGAATTTACACATGATTACTGCCTCAATAAAGATTTTGGAAACATTAGCTTCACAGGAAGTGGGGGGCACCTCATTAGAGGTTTTTGAATGAGTGCTGTGAGCAGATTTTCCCAATTCGTCATGTTGTTGGAATTTACCTTCATGGTTTCGCTTTAGAATGAGATATTTTAAAAACATCTGCTTTGGCCCTGATCTGACTAGTACAACAACACCAACAAAATTACATTGATAGAGCGCCTTTCATGTCGGGAGGACATCCCAAGGCGCTTAACAGTGGGGTGGGAATCCGAGCAAGGGGGAGGGGCAGGGTGGGGGGAAGGGGAGGGAGAGAGTTTGGAGGGCAGCAGAAGGTACATCCGAAGAGCAGGGTCTTGAGACTGGCCTTGAAGGAGATGAGGGAGGAAGCGAGGCAAAGGGACTGTGGGATGGAATTCCAGAGTGTGGGGGCAGAGAGGCTGACAGCCTGGCCATTGATGGTAGGACGGTCAGGCGGGGAACATGGAGCAGACTGGAGCCCACTGAATGGAGGGTCCAGGCAGGTTGGTAGGAAGTCAACAGGTTGGAGAGATAGGAGGGGGGCGTTAAATGAGGAGAATCTTCAGTGAGAGATGGGAGGAGTGGTAGAGGGTGAGGTATTCAAACGTTTACGGCCACACCCTCACCTTTATTAGTAATAATAATAGTTACCGCTTTCTTCTGTAACATACAGGAAGTTTGATTAATTGCCCCCACATACATTGGCAGATAATCAAGTCTGCTTAAAAACCCAGCTAATGCGATCTTCAGGTAGATCTTTACTTCTGCTCTCCTCAGATAAAGATTTTGAATGAAACAAAAACAGAAGTTGCTAGGAAAACTCAACAGGTCAGGCAGCATCCATGGAGAAAGGAAAGTGAATCAACATTTCGGGTCCACGATCCTTCGTCAGAAGTTAAAAAAAACAACAACAACATTATGCTCGCTCTCTGACTGCCTGCCCAGCTCACTCACTTGGTGCTGGTCCCACTCACTGTCAACCTGGCTCGCTCTCTTGCTGCCAGCCAGGCTCACTCCCCGCCTGCCCGTCACTCTCTTGACAATTAGGCCTTAGCGCCGTTGTGCCCCCTTTTCATCCGCTGGCGAATGACATAATAGCAACCGTCGCAACATTAAATGGCATATGTTCCCTATGTATCAGCAATGTAATAATGAAACAACGTTGACTGAAGCAACGTTAAGTGGGGTCTACCTGTACTGTAAAGTGATTTGACATTTTTTGTGGGTGAAACATGGCAGACAATTGCACACAGTAATGTCCCACAAACAGCAGTCTATATTTTTATAGAGCCTTTTAAAGTAAAGTGCATCATCCCACATAACTGACTGGGAGCCTGAGCTTGGTGGGGTGTTAGATTTAAAACAAATTATAAGTTTGTCATGTACCTGTAGTGAATCGAGTTTGTGTTGTAAGATAAGATAAAACTGAAGGATAGAGAGAGACAAACATATCAATAAGAATGAGGAAACAAATACTCATTTCCACTCTTCTGCATTATGTGTTTACACATAAATAGAAGGTTTCCCACTTGGAGTTACGTATCTTGTTTTCAGCCCCAGAGGAACTATGCATGAAGGGCATTCATGTACTGTTCAAATTTAGAACCAGTTTATCAGAGATTGAAATGTTTTGTGTTTCTCAGCTTTTCAGACTTTGGCACAAACGTCTGTTATTTGACATATCAGTTAGCTGACTTAAGTACGTAGCCCACTACAAATGGACCTTTGTATTCAGAGCTTGAGAACCGATTGAGATAATTGCCATGACGATAGTTGCCTCTACAAGTCGGAAATGTTGCTGAGGAACTTGTAATGTGAATGTGGTGGTAGTGTTCCAGAAATAATACTTTACCTCCCACCCTGTCAAGAGGTGGGTTTCAGCTCAGCCTCCAGCCTCCTCCAGTATTGCTAAAAGTAATGTAAATGTCAGACTGGGTTACTTGGTAACACACTCACCTATGAATCAGGAGGTTGTGGGATCAAGATCCACATAGGAACTTGAATTCATATGGTATATAATCACGGTTGACCCTCTGTTGCAGTATGCCTGGGTATGCTCCATTGGTAGCGGAAATGCCTTTCTTCGGATGAGACGTTAAACCAAGTTACCTTCTGCCAATTCAGGTGGACATTAAAGATCTCATACTATCAGGGTGTCCTAGCCAACAATCCGTAGATAAAATTCATTTCATGGTGGTTTGTGGGACACATGTTTTCCTGCAAATTGCATAGACACTGCATTTTACATTAAATTCTGTGAAATGCTTTGAGCCATCCTCCCAACATGGAAGACATGATAATCAAATACAGCAATTTTTTTTAATGCCTTTCACTGTCTGCAGTGATCATGCCCTCTGTAATTTGCTGATAGCTCATTATTTCAGTACAAGTCAGCAATTGTCAGATAATAAGAATACTTGCATTTGATATAGAATCTTATCACGTCTTCGGGACATCACGAAGTGCTTCACAGAATATACTTTAAAGTGAATTTACTCTATATTTTGTGAGCAAACCACAGCAGCTAATTGCACCCAACAGTGTTTCCCACAAACAGTCATGGATTGAGTGACCACATTTGTTTAATGAATGAACTATTACCCACGGAAAAGTGATCTGCCAATTCTACTTACTGCATGTGGAGTAAGAAAGGTATACATGATCCTATAAGGCTTAGTTAAAGTCACCTTGCAAAATATGCATGACACACTCACACACAAAAAGACAAGGACTAGAGCTCAGAAGATTGAAGATGGACGAATAGTTGCGATGGAGTTGCTTTAGATTGTGAGTAGTGATCATCTGGATTAAACTATCCAGGGTGGCGATTATATGAGTCAATGTAAAAAGGAATTTGATGATAATGACAATAATAATAATCCTTGCATTTGTTATAGCGCTTTTCACATCTTCTAGATGTCTCAAAGCACTTCACAGAATGTACTATAAACAACAACAACAAAATTACATTTATAAAGCGCCTTTCATGTAAGGAGCACGTCCCAAGGTGCTGGGATTGGTAAAGTGAATTGACTGTAAATGTGGGCCAAACGTGGCAGCCAATTGTGCACAGCAAACCATCGTGGATTGAGATGACCAATTTTTGTTAAATAAAAAAATTTGGAAGGATTATTATCGGGAGTAAGGAAACTTTCCCAAGGTTTCGTCCTGCCAGGAATTTAACCCAGGTCTCTCACTTGTAAAGTGAGTGCTCTAAGCACTGAGCTACAGGTCTCCAATAATAATAATAATGTTTGCATCTTATACAGCAATTTATCACATATTTTATATATATATGTAATATATATAATATGTAGTATGCCCTGTGAAACATTTTGACAATGAGATAAAGTCCTATATTAAATGCAAGGAATATTATGAATCTTATTACTACATTAAGAGAAAATTACCTTTTGGCTCATGTCAGTTCAAAATATCTGGGCAACTGCATGTTCTAAGGGCGGCAAAGAGGTTTTGTCTAAGTGAACACAGCACAGCCTGGTGCAGTGTATCTTGACTGAAACTCCAGGGTTTAATTAGAGTTTGAGGAGGGGAGGAGGAGGGTGATAGATGCTCCTGGGATTGTTCTGTGAACGCAGTTCTGCTGTTTATCATAACATTGTGCTTGTGTTGCATTTAGAGTGGAAGGGAATCTTTTTCGCTCTCATACCAAGGTAAACAAGTAATGTCCAAACAGTATCAGTTTTCTATCATTGAGCTCCTCTCATAGCTGAAGGATTTTATTTTGTTTTTTGGTGCTGTTGTGCATAATAGTTGTATCAATTTTTATATTCAAAAGTATTTGCATAAGCACAATGGCTCTTGTGTGATTTGTTTTTAAGTTCTCCCCTTGCAACAGTATCCTTATGGAGAAGAATATATATTGCAGGTAGCTTGGGAAGCAAAATGTGTATGTGTGCTGTTAACTGCTGGGTTATATACAGTATCATATGACATGAGTAATGCAGAGTAACATTGTTTTTTTAAATAAGATAGCATCCTGACATCATCCATTTATCAAGTGAGCATGACTCGTGGGTATAAAGAGTACAACCCCCAACGGCAGCAAAGTAGATCTGATAACAGCTGTTAATCTGGAGTGTGTCCAACTTGCAGCACAAGTCAGGGATGCACTTGACCGATGTGATTATTTTCTTTGCCATCACCCTCCTCACACACACACACACACACACACATATATACACTCAGGCTGTTTGTGAGGGTTTAGCGTTTTTTCCAACAACATCTACAAAGCGGCAGCTTGGAATAACACCTTTTCAATTAGTAAATACATGTGTGCTTTGGCTCTGTTGTGCTCTGAGCTGCAGCAGTTTACAGAGGGAGATCTGACTTGTACCTACCACTCCCCTTCACATTAAATTGGAGGCTTGAAAATATTACAGGAGGAAACTGAAATTAAAATGTTACAGAAAAAAGATTAAAACATTTAAAATGGGATATAATAATGCTTGCATTTGATATAGCGCTTTTCATGTCTTCTAGACATCTCAAAGCGCTTCACAGAATGTACTGTAAAGTGAATTGACTGTATTTTTGCAGATGAAACAGGGCAGCCAATTGTGCGCTGCAATTAAAATGATTACATGGACCTACTTTCAGGAGAAAAATGAAGGTATTGGAAATTATTGTAGAAAGGTAAAGCAGATATGAAGGGATTTAAGGATCACATTGTCTCAGTAATTCTCATGCATAAAACCTATCTCCAGCTTTATCATGACAGCTTAGCTAAATATTTATAATTTGTCACTGATCGTTTTGCTTTCTCTGCATTTTTCAGAATGTTTCCAAGAAAGCGAGCATCTCAAGGAGAGTCTCAAGTGCTGTCTGCTCCATCTCTTTGGTGCTATTGTTGCTGGAGGACAGGTAAGGACGGAGGTGAAACTGAGGGAACACATCTCATTCATAGATAAAATTATACAATAGGGCACTGCACCAAACAAGGAGAAACTGCAATGAGAAGAAGGGACTAAATCTTAAATATAGAATCGGAAGCAAATTCATTTTATATTTTGAGGCTTCCTGAAAAACAGTTCTCAAAAGAATAAATGATTTAACCAAGAATAAATTCAGTACTTTCTCTGAGTCTATAGCAAAAATACTCAAAAGAAATAAACCAAAATAGTCTACAGGCTGCTGGGTGGGGATTGATGATAAGTTCACATTACAGTTTCTTTCTAGCCCAGTCACCCTTATCTCCAAATACTGATTTAAGGTGGCAAGAAGGGTAAAAAATAAATTCATGTCAAAGTGTACTATAAACTATATACTTTCAGAAATCAATTGTTTTCATTGGTGAAATAAACTTATTTTCAAAGAAATATAGGGAATGTGACGTGAAATAAGCACTTCCGGTTTATTTTATTGTTGAATTCTTATTCTTTACCCTATATTTCTTTGGAAATAAGTTTATTTCACCAATCAAAACAGTTTATTTCTGAAAGTATATAGTTCAAAGTACACTTTGACATGAAACATTTTTATTTTTTATTTTTTACCCCACTTGCCACCTTAAGCATTGGCAGAATTCGAGCTGATATGGTAGACCTGTTCTAACAGTATACAATTGAATGGTTTAATAATGTATTACAGGCTCCCCTGATGATAGATGAAGCCAGGTAACAACCTCTTCTGTTTGGAAGAACAGGGAGTGTCTGATTTCTTAGAAGCATATAGTGCTGTTACTGAATGGTGAACGGTGAGGAACACTTCTGAATCCCAATAAGCACACAATTGGAGGCCAAGCCATTTTTATGCATTATTGGGTGTACATCTATGAGCTTGACTGTCCATCTTTTCCGAAGGCGGACAATGAGATTGATGAGAGTAATGTAGTAGAATGGGGCGGGGAAGAGGAGGAAAGGTAGGACAGTGGGAGCTACAACCAAATGGGCAACAGTAACTTGCATTTATATAGCCCCCCATTCCACCTCATGCTGTCCACAACACAGTATAGCAACAATATAAAGCCAGAAAATATGAAGTACAGTACAACGATTCCATATTTTTCATTCATTTTCCTTGTTGACATTCGATTCCTTCTCCCATTGCTTTTCTCTAATTGCTCGAATTATATTTAAGATGCAAAGTTTTCTCTATTTAATTAGAGCATCCCACAACGGTTTGTGGGATGCTGCTTTGCGCAATTGGCTGCAGCGATTCGCCCACAAATATATACAGTCAATTTGCTTTACAGTATATTCTGTGAAAGCGCTTTGGGATGTCGATAAAATGTGAAAAGCGCTATATCAAATGCAAGGATTATTATATTATAATTTATGAATGGAACACTGCAATAATATGAAGAAATTCTGGTAGCATTGCTTTTTTGCTTCAAATGTGCGTGTTTCTGGAAGACCAAGGAAAAGGGGTCAAGGTCATAAGTGAGCTACATCTTCCAAATTAATAAGAGTAGGAGAAAAAACAAAATTACTTGGCTAAGAGTGGTTTGTTGAAGCCAAGCATGGGTTTTTAGGACATTGCACGTTGTAGGAGGAAGGGACAACTGAGGGAAGTGAGGAGCTCCTGAGTTTTGATTTCAGAAGCTTAATCAATAACTAAAGTGTAGAGGTCTGGAAGTGTACAAGACAGGCAAGGAGATTTCCAGTGAAATGGACATGCTGTAAAATATTACTGGGGTGATGGATTGAACTCAGAACAAGTGATTGATGCTATGAACAGTAAAGTAGTGACATTTCGCAAGCTTGCTATGAGCACTGGAAACAGCTAAACATTTTCAAAGCAAACGAAAAATGGCATTGTGATCTATTATAAATGCACCTTTATATGCCAACTTCTGTGGCTTCTTTAAAGAACATGATAATAATACTGATAACAGTAATCCTTGCATTTGATATATCGCTTTTCACATCTTCTAGACCTCTCAAAGCGCTTCACAGAATATGTGATTCACTTTACAGCTTCACTGTAAAGTGAATTGACTGTATATTTGTGGGCGAAACGCGGCAGCCAATTGAGCACAGCGGAGTCCCAGAAACAGTCATGTATCGAAATGTCCAATTAATTATTATGGGGTTTTTTGAGGGATTGTTATTAGACGTGTGGAGTAAGGAAACTTGCCCAAGGTTTCGCCGTGACCTGACTCGCCACTCCTGATTACTTGTCATTAAGGCATTTTCTCTTGGAATGGCGAGTTACCAGGACTTTATTGATTTATTCTATGTTTATTTTTAAATGATTCTATTGGTTTAATTTCAGAGGAATGCGCTACAGGCTATCTCTCCAGCTACAATGGAAGTCCTGATGCGGGTTCTGGCGGACTGCGATTTATTGGATGACAAGGACCCGGATGATGTGAGTCATAAATTGGAGCTGACTCTGAAATGCCTGACTGAGGTCGTTCATGTGCTGCTTACAAGCAGCTCTGATCAGAGACAAGTGGAGATCAGCACTATCCTAGAGAACTACTTCAAGCTGCTCAACTCCGATCACACTGCGTTGCTGGTTAATCGCAAATCTCGCAACTGGGAGAGCAGTTTTATTGCACTACAAATACAAATGCTGAGTAAGTACACATTGGTGTTTTTTTGCTTATAGGCAATGTAGTTTATCAGTATACAGATACACTGCTGCACAGAATATTTGTGGGTTTGTTTGCAGAATATTCCCTTGTGGAGAATTTCCAGTTGTAACACTGCTCAACATAAAGCAAAGGAGTGATGGTGAAACCTGGGGTAAATTGTCTAGCATATTTCTGGCATACTTTGTCAGGTGTAGGAGTTGAAGGGATATCTGTTGATCACTATAGATGTCAATGGATAATAGAAGTAATGATCTCTGTCAATAAAAAAAAATCCATCCAGGGACGGAGGGACAGAGTTCTGGCATGGGTTATCCCATTGCCTTTCCCTCAGGAGATCTAGGATCATATCCAACCCAGACTGAAAGAGAAAAAAGTATTTTTGATGGCTCTATAAGGGATCCTATGGTCTTAGTTCGCAATCCAGTGTGGTCCCACAGCATAATTTGATGCTAATTGTTGGTCTCGCACAGCTCATCATAAATAATCATTTGTTTTGTCCCTTGAATCCATTAGGAATATTATTGGTTGGCAGAGTAACCATGTAACAATCTCTGTTAGCCTAAACTGTATCCCAGTCTACAAAGGGGTCAGAAAACAGATTTTCTGTTGATTTGTTCATTACCCTTTGATGAAGAATACAAGGGGTGTAGGTAAAACAAGAGACTGGTTTACTGCTTCACTGAAAATTTGCGATGTTCTGGGTTTTCTTTCTACAGATACGATTCCACAGATTTTAAACTGTCCCGATAGACCCGTCCTCCAGGCCATCTTCCTGAATAGTAACTGCTTTGAACACCTGACCCGACTTATACAGAACAGCAAGGTAGGTTACAGAATGCAGATTCTTTGCATCAATTCAAATTAAGACCCAGTCCTTCCCGGGGGTGGTTCTTGTCAGTTTATGAAAGGAATGAAAATGTTTTGCTGCTCCTGAGTTGGTGCCTTGATTGGGAGGTAGTCGGGCTCTACAGATTTAATTCTGTTGTATTGTTAATTGGATCTCAATGGGATGATATCCGAGGAAATGAATAATTCCCAAGTGGAATCACTTTATTCAGGATAGGTCTATATATTCCTTCAGAGCGAACTTTAGATTTTTACATTTTGAAGCCTATCAGTTTCTGCTGTTTGCCTCTTTGCCCGGATGAAAGGCTGGTCTTGGCATTTCCTCTGCCAGTACTGCTGCTCTCAGTAAGAATACCTGAGAGATACTGTACTTGAGAGCAGTTCATAGCCTCTTTCCCAATTGAAGGGGAGGGGTCTGGTTTTTGCTTTGGTTTCCTTTGAAAGGTTCATCATGTGGGGAGCAATTTGTATCCTTATACTTCAAATTATTATTTCGCATTGTAGCAGGCTTGTCCACTTTGTCTTGGAAATCAGTTATTAACTAATTTGTATCAGTTGACATTGTTGGTGGTTCAATCACTCCATTATGTTATCCTGCCTCATTGGCTGTGGTGGTTTTCAGTTATCGTTAGATGGTACGTGTTTCACATATTATATGTTTTCCCAACACTAAATTGGAGGGAAAGTGTTTGGAATCAGATATTCCCAGCCGTTCGAGAAAATCTGATTTCCCTACTTTAATGATGGTGATTATGCTTATTTAATAAAGTCTCCACTTTAAAGTAAAATAAGCTTTGAAGCAGACATTCCAGAGCACGTCTGTGTGTGTTGTGTGTGTGTACCAAATTGGCGCCTATGTTTGCCTTAAAAAAAATCTGTAGACTCTATAGTCAATCCTGTGAAACACTTTTCAGATATCCATCCGATAGGAAAGACACTTCCCTGCAGCACTTAATTTGCTGTATTTTAATTCAAAGTCAAATAAACTCAACCAGGAAATAGCCATTCAGTTTTGACCATCCTCTTTGGTTTCAGTTTCACTGTATAGCATTTAGATTTTTTTTAAAATTTGGATACATTTACAAGGCAAAATACTCTTTTAAAATTGGATAAATTTTGCATGCTAGAAGAGTATTATGGTTGAAACTTAAAATCAGCTATTTCATTTGAAGGGCAGGCGGTTAATGTGCTGATTTATTTAAGCTAAGAGGCTGTAAAATGGTGGTACAGGGTGCAATGGCCTTACAGATTGCTGTGCACCTTGAATATTCTTTCTGGCCAACTGTGCAATAGGTTCTTTTTGTCACTGTTTAGTCAACCAAGCTCCTCTTTTCAATCAACTCTTCCTTTTCATATCATTTGTGTCGCAGCTGTATGTGTGTGTGTGTATGTATATATATTTATATCATCTAAAATTTGCATTAAAAGCCAAAAGGTTCTACATGTTTTCTTTATATGCTTAGCATCTTTCTTACCTTGAAATTTCAGTCTACTTGCCACTGAATTTGTCCCAATTCTTTCTTCTACTTTTGTTTCTGTTTGCCCATTCTGTGCTTCAGTTTCATTTGAAATCTTATTTTCTGTAAATCATCAAAACCACAATAATAAAAAAAAGGTCATTTCAATCCACGACTGTTTGTGGGACACTGCGGTGTGCAATTGGCTGCCGTGTTTCGCCCACAAATATATAGTCAATTCACTTTACAGTATATTCTGTGAAGCGCTTTGAGACGTCAATAAGATGTGAAAAGTGATATAATAAATGCAGGGATTATTATTATTATGTTCTGACATAAATTACTGAAAACTACAAAAAATGTTTCTTTTATATCATTATTAAAATAGATCTGAACTAACTCCTATCTTTCTACTTGTTCCTTCCCATCCAGTTATATCCCTACATCACTGTTTTCTTCCTCAAGCTACTGATGTTAAAAGGCAACAGCAATCAGTGATGAAACCTTTGATATCTATAGCCCAGGAGTAATATTCTACAGCATTTCTAACCTGAAAATGTAATTTGCACAATACCTGACGTGCTGTTTTACGTGCTGAGAAACTGAAAAATGGAGGCGATCAATCCTCAGGATAGTATGTTTTGCCGATTTCACCAGTTGACTCATCCTATGAGAGTCACCCAAGGAAATAAAAACAGACATGCCCTTTGGGAGAGTGTGAAAAATAGGCACATGTATTATTTTAAAGACAACCCAGTTACAAAACAACCACACTGATTTGCAAAGAAGGCTTTACTCTGCCGCACTGCTCCCATTGTCCACTGTTCTTTAAGAGCAGTTTTTAAATCTTCCAATTGCAATAAATGTAATGAATAAATCGAGACTCAGTATTACTGCAATTTGAAAATTTATAGGCACCTAAAACATGAAGTACTGTTGTTTTTGCTTATCATGTTTTATGGAGTTTCTGGGTAAACTTTAAAAGGAACTACAGTATTCTACAGAATTTCTAAATGAAATGCTGCCATGGCAGATAACTGTCTACTGCACCTACTGATGTAGCTGACCTCTTGGTACTGTGCTTCGTATTTTAATCTGACCAGAGTATGACATGGAATCATGTTCTGTTGTGATATTTGCAAATGAATGATCAAACAGCAATTTTGAGTCTTAAAAAGTCTTACTCATCCTGGTAAATGGAAGAATGACATTCCAAGATGTGGGATTCTGACACAATCTGCACTTAGATTTGAGTTTCTGTGCATTGCCACAATAACCATCTAGTCTCTTTGCAAATATTGCAGTTTAGATCACATTGTTTAACTGGAATTTATTGCTGAACATCTCTAGTTGAGTTGCTTTGTTCTCAATTCATTGAACTAATCTTTGCTTTAAGCTGGCTTACCATGGTTCTTCCTTCTTGACAATGTTCAGGACCATGCCCCCACTGTAATAATTCCACTTGTGTGCGCCTTTCATGCTTGTGTTGTGTTCATTTAACAGCTATTTGTAAATTCTAAGGCAGCAGACAAGAGTGAGAAAGATCTTGCCAACAAATTACTGACAGAAATGAATGTGAACCAGGTATTAACTGAATCATTGTTTCAGTTGTAAATGACCAGCAATAGGAGCAGCCATGCCAGTAGGTATCAAACAGGCTTAACTAGAATTATGGCACAACTATAATTGCCGGGATGGATTGGTTAGTGATTTAAAAGGCTTAATCACACGAATCAAAGGCTTCACTTTTTTTTGCCAATGTGCCCGGTTGAGGATAAGAGGCGAACAATAAAATATTTCCACTTATTTTATAGAATTGACTTTTTTTCCCTTACTTCAAACTAATATTGTAGAATGTTAGGCTAATGGCGAAAAAAGTTTCAAATTTTGCTGGTGTAGGACCTTGGGGGAAGTGTAAAATGAAAAGGTTGTTATAGAAGGTCACTCTCTCACTGCACATCCTGTTATTTTTTTATGGGAGGGAGTAGAGTTTCCGTGTGCTAGCAGCCATATTACTTTAAAAGAAAATAAAGAGGAATAAATAACTTTTTCTGCAGTGAATCTGGTCTTAATCACTAGTTGTCTGAACAACAGTCGGCCCAGTATCCAGCAAACAATTTAGAGTATAAATCTGTGTTTATGTGTATGAGAGCAGGAGAGCAAGCAATATTCTGTAAAACAGTTCAAGTCAGCCCCAACTAACTTTCCTTATTAGTTTCGGGTACTTTTGAAAGAGTAGAATTTAAAATTTTGTAACTATTGGCTAAGTGAAACCACAGGACCAATCCTCATTCTGGATTAAAGAGATCAAACACCAGCAAAGTAGCACAAACATTGAGTGTGTGTCGCAGTTAGCTGTGCTCTGAACACATCTGCTGAGCATCAAAAGCAGTTGTGAGTCATTTTTGCCTAATTTACAGTGCCAGCTTTAGAGCAGATTGAATCTGGTATTTAGTCCCCTGTTGTCTAACATGATCACTTAACCAATCATCCTCCCTCTTTTCTTGTCCTTGAGATCTCCTCCCTCCACCTGTAGTGAACGACACTGGCATTACACTGTATCATTGTGTACAACAAGAACAAATTTACATTTATATATCGCCTTTCACGTCAGGAGGACGTCCCAGTGCGCTGGCACATGGTCAGCTACCAGAGGAAGCCATAGGTCTCTTTCACTCCCCAGAAACAAATACACTCATGCATATCTGTATCCAGGCACGACACTCAAAATATTTATTTGTATATAAATTGACTTGCTTCTATTTCAATAATGAGTTATGTACACCTCACTTAACATCAAGTTCACATTCCAATCTTGCATTTGTTGAAAACAAAACACTAACTACTATAGCCCTTTTACCAAAGCATTAAACTTTTTTTTTGATGTGACCTCTTTGAAAATTACATACTGTATCTATGTTGTGGGGGAAATCTGATTATTGTAAGTCATACTCTAGCCCAGAGTTGTATGCTGTAAGATACATGCATGGCTGCTCCGAGTGCTGCTAACTTGGGGTTTACCTCCTTAGATTTGTCTGTATTGTGGTGGTGGGCGGGTAATTATGCTGCCAAGCAAGCTGAGTAGTGCGTAGACTGAGGAGCAAAACATCCATTTGTTTCCAGTCAATGTTGTTGTATAACAAGTTACCTGGGTTCTTGAGCAGGTGTGGCCAAGCCTCGAATCTGCTGGACTGTTCATTTAATTCTTGATTCCATTCACTGATTCTGAGGATTGCAGCAGCATTTCAACATTGAAACCCAACTGTTTTGAATTAATTATCTCATTCTTTGTTTTTAATAATTTATTCCTATAATTGAGTTCTCCTTGTGTATTGTTAAGGACTACATGATTCGCCTTTGCCCCTTTCAGTTTTTTCTTCATGATCTTCCAATGAATTAGACCTTTCCTCTTTGGATCGCTCGGTAAGGGAGATAGTTACTCCTGTCTCCACGAAGATTGAAGGGAATGACTCTCCAAGGACTGGTCAAATCTGTAATCTGAAGAGTTTTTGGAGAAGCATTATTAAAAAAAATTATTGTTGCAGCCTATGGGAAAGGTTTAATTTCTGGATGTCACTAAATTGGTTGCTGTCACCTGGTGGAAGCCAGGGCCTGTGGCCTCAGGTTTAAATAATGGCCAGTTGAGAGAATCTACCAAAGAGCAAATGATACCCTTCGGTTCATAGACCAGTTGAAGCCTTAGTAATTTTTTTTAAAAAAACTGATACAAATAAACAACAGATTTATAGATCAGGAATGTAAATGTTTCTGCTGTCCTCGTTTTGATTATAAATGTTGCAAATATTCTGAATTTCCGAATGCAGCTTTTCTGAATGAATATTTTGTGGATTAATGTTTTCTTTTCCATTGTGCTTGTGAGCATGTTTGTCATGGTAACTATAGCTGCTGCATGTTAGAAGCAATGTGGATATTAACAAAGAAACTTGACAGTGATGGTGCACATTGTCTTTACTGGGCTTTGTATTAACACAGCTGAGCTGCACTACTGTATGTGAGTGATGGGAATTGTTGGGAGCATGCATTATGGTTTCTTGTTGCAGGTAATGTGTTGGAAGCTTGTATTGTGTGTTGGTTTGGGTTTTGTCAAGACTTGTCATTCCTACTAGCACTCGTAATGTATGCAAGTGAGCTTTGGTTCTGGCTATACAATTTTTAAAACATATCAACAGCAAAAGTAGGAGAATCATGCAAAAGGCCATTTTTCTCCCCTATTCCAGTGTAAATATATTGCCTGAAAGCTACATAATGGCTGGTAAAATGTGTCTTCAATCTGCTCAAGTGTACGCTAAATCATCGTCTTTTCGACTGCTTTTAGACTACTGTCAGACACATTCCTGTTGACGAACAGTGTGATCTGTGATCGAAATCTGACAGAAAGTAGTCACAGGTACTCGGTTTGTGTTGGTGTTTTTTGAATAAAAACAGAAGTTACCTTCTTTTAGACCTACACGGTCTGGTCTTGAACCAAATAGGCAACAATAACAACAGTCAAAAATTTGACTGGCAAATCATGTTGCTTTTCTGTAACATGTGTCTTTATAAAAATTGAAGAGTAATGTTGAACTGCATAAACCCCATAAACCTACCATTGGAACACACTTGCACCTATAAGATGATGAATTCACACTAATGTTAAAAAGAGCAACTAACATAAATTTTGCTGAGTATCTCTTGAACATGTCCCTAGACCTGCAACCTATTGTATGCTACTTGCCCTGAGCTCAGTGCTAGTTGGAAGACTCAATGTCAAGTCTTGGTTGTTGGTGTTAATCTTCAATTTCCTTAGTCTTATAACAGGGAGGTGGGGAATGAGCACTCGCATATTTCCTGCCATCATTGCCTTTGCAAGTTCCAGTTTAATAGTTGATTTGCTATTGTAGGTATTTCAGGGCCGCCTGGATATCATGGCTGTCGCTACGATCAAAGCGTTGACTGCAGTGATGCACAAATCTCCAGCTGCTAAGGTAAGCTGGATGTAAGGGGTGGGAGAAATGAAAATGTCCAATCAGCTATTTGAAAACTGGTGACGTTTTACTTGTGTCACTAGATCTTTACGACTGGGATAGTATTACACGCTCCTTCCAAGTGCACTCGGAAAGGACAGATCATTCCCCTCTCTATTACTGTTTGGGGTTTGTGTCCAGTTGGAGCGGTCTCACAAATTACACCACAACACTTGACATTTAGTAAGATACTCTTCGTTTATTCAATCCTACAGGCCTCAGCATGTATATACATATAATATATAAAATACCCACATTCGACGCAAGCATGCACATAATCCTTACATAGCACATTGATAATATTACATCAATATAAGTTTAACAAGATACAGTATAATATCCCATACTGTAAGATATCTAACCACTGAGCCTCAACACTTGGACCACCAGGAGTAAACAAATCGAGTAACCTTACCCCAAATTCACGTCTCCTTAAAGTTCCTGACAATCATTAGAGTCAAGTGTTAGTTCAGTCTCCCAACCTCAACAACCCTGTATAACTACTACCCTCTTTTTATACCCCTAATGTCCTATGTAACTATTTTACCAATTCTTCACACTTTAACAATGTGAAAGGCGCTCTATAAATGTAACTTTGTTGTCGTTTAACAGTTTGGAAACATAAAACTCCTCATCTTCACTATTGTTCAGACCAGAAGACTCCACACGGCCACAAAAACCCATTAACTCTCATAATCTAACATAAAAACCATAAACAAAAGCACTTAACTAACATTTTACCCCTTACGAAAGATAAACAAAGATACGTTCTCAATTTTAAGGAATACTAAGATTGAGATGACCATCTGGCTTCGGAACACCTGCAACCCTCTCCCTGAATCCGAATAGTCACCATATTAATCCTTTACTACCGCACACTTTGAATTTAACTGTTTAAAGTAGGTTCCCATCCCGCTCCCAAAACCAGAAGTAGCATTTTTTGTTTCTCAGCTTTATACAATGTTTCTTTAAAATTCAGCTAACCAGAAGGAGTCTTACCATTTATGCAACACTTTTCTAGGAATCTAGTTAAAATCTTAACATTTTAAACCCTATGTACAGTACAATAGGATGTGCACAATAGAATGTGCACAAAAAGCAATCCTAGATGATTCCTTCCAATGTTTCTTCCTTATGTATAATCCTGGTTCAGTTGGTAGCACTTTTGCCTTTGTAATAAAGTTTGAGTCCCACATCTACAGTTTGAGCTCATAGTCTAGGTGGATGCTCCAATACAGCGCTGAGTAAACACTGCATTATTGGGGGTACCATACCGTATATGAGACATCAAACTGAGGTGTCATCTGCCTGTTCTGGTGGACAGGAAAGGTTTAATGGCATTATTTGAAAAGAGAAAGGAATTTCTCCCAGTGTTCTGGCCTGATAAAATTAGTCATTAATTCTATCACTGTTTGTGGGGTATTGTAGTGCATGAATTTGATTGCTTTTACAAACCCATTACTACACATTACAATAAATCATATGAAGTGCTTTAATTTGGGAATTATTAATGATAATAATAACTCCTCATCTTTGCTACAGTGCTTTTCACACCGGGAGGACTTCCCAAAGCACTTCATAGAATACACTGCAAACTACAATGACGGTGTGTTTTGTTTAAATGAAGAGGGTATTGCATGACTTCCACTTATTGACTCATTATAAAAGCATCAGTGAGCATGCAAACGGATACCTTACTCCTTCATAGCTACTGCAGTTTCACCATTGGCACTGTGCTTTCAGCCACTATACCATGAAACTGTGGAACACTCTCCCTCAATCCCTCATCTTTGCCCCCTCATTCCCGTCTTTAAGTCATGCCTGAAGAGCTTCCTCTTAACAATTTGCTATATAAATGCAAGTTGTTGTTGTTCTTTGTTGTCACTCATTTCTACTTTTCAGTAGATTGCATTGAGTGAAGATTTTAGAACTTCTCTTTTTACACAAAAAACACAAACAAAAAGAATAATACCATTCCAATACTGGCTAATGCATTCACCTGCATCTCAAAACAAAACTCTTTCTGTTACATTTTGAAACCAGGAAGTCTTTAAAGAGCGCATTGGTTACACACAGCTCTATGAGATCTTGAAGACCCTGGGTGAACCATCACAGGATCTGCTGAAGGAGCTGATGAACATGGTAAGACAAAATATTTTTACAAGGCTTCGGGCACTGCATGGGTTATTGCATTGTTGCTTGACACCTGGTGCAGGTTGCAATATTCCAAGGGCTTCACTTAGAAATGTTACTGTTTTTTCTCCATCATCCAAGTATCTGTTTCAGATTAGATTATCTGCTCTGTTTTATCATTATCTCCTTTGGATGTTCTTCCATCATTCCACCCACTGGTAAATTCATCCTTGTGTTGATTTTGAGGGTTTTTCCTCTGCCTCTGATATTTGTGCATGTGCCAGAGTGTTAATAGCTTGTTGTAAAATTCTCATTTTGTTCCCTTTTTCACTCCGTCCAGTGATAGAAAGGGCAACATTGATGTAATTATCAGCTTTTCCGGTTTCTACGGTCAATGCTAAACCAGCTGCTGTGAGACAACCATTAAGGAAAAATCTTTCTCTTTTCAATGTAATACTTCCCCTTCTTTATGGTGCACGTACATAGAATTATGGGGGAGACTCAGTAGTTCAAGAACTTCATATACATTATTTCTCACTTGTAGGCTGTTGAAGGTGAACACACCTCTGTTGGGATGCTGGGAATCAACAATGTCCAACCACTACTGCTGCTCATTCAGTGGCTCCCAGAGATGGACTCGTTTGAGCTGCAGATCTTTATCTCTGACTGGCTGAAGAGGATTTGCTGTATCAACCGGCAAAGTCGAACATTCTGTGTGAATGCCAACATAGTGAACAGGATCCTAGAGACTCTGAACTGCCATGCCAACCTGCACCGCACATGCGCAGAAAATTTAATCACACTACTAGGGTCTTTGGGCAGCCAGTCACTCAGCTCCGGAGAGATATTCCAGTCAATGAGGTTACTAAGGACCGATGATGCTAAATGGCCTCATCCCTACGTGATTCCTATGACGTGTGCAATGCTGGGCATGGCCCGGAAACAAGGCTTGGATAACGCACTACAATATTTTAATCTGTCCCATAGCATGGCGGGGATCATGGTACCAACTATTCAACGCTGGCCTGGTTACGCCTTTAGTTTCTATGCATGGATGTGTCTTGACCAGGATCAACATACTACTGTACAGTTCAGTAAAGGAAGCAAGAGGAAGCAGCTTTACAGGTAGGTCAAATAAAAAAATTAATATGAAAATTCCCCCCACTCCCCGCAGTACTGAAGAGCCGCCATTTTGTGTGAGCCTGGCTCAATTGGTAGCATTCTCTTCTCTGAGTCAGAAAGCTACGAGGTCATTCCCCATGTTGGGACATTGAACTCGTATTCAAGGTTCACACTCCAATATGGGAGATGCCCTTTGGATGAGACATTGAACTGAGCTCTCGTCTGCCTGTTCAGATGGGTACTAAGTTTCCCATAACACTATTCAAAAGAGAAGTGAGTGTTTCCCGGTGTTCTGGCCAACAATCCCCCTAACAAAAATTTGTAATTCTCTTCATTACTGTTTGTCGGCCATTGCTATGCGTACATTGGCTGCCACATTCACCTAAAGAATACACGGTCACTTTACACTTAATCCTGTGAAATGCTTTTAGATGTCCTCCTGATGTGAGATGTGCTTTATCAAATTATTATTGATTGTTATCTGGCCCATGGTGTGAATTGTAGTTCTCTGAAAGCTGCTGGTTACCATAATGTTTATATATTTCCTTTTCAAATACTTGTCTATTTCCATTTTAAAATATTGTATCATAGTTTCTGCCTCAATCTTTGTGTCCTCATAGCATCCTCAGCTTTTTGGCATGTTTATAAAAATAAAGTTCTTAAACAACCTTCTCCCCAGATAAAATTGAACATTCACTTCCATGGTTGTTTATAGGATATTGATGTGCACAAACTGGCTGCCATGTTCCGCCTTTAGAATAATTCCTGTAAAGCGCTTTGAGGTGTTTTGACAATGTGATAAAGCACTATATCAAATGTAAGGATTATTATGTCCTCCAGTTACTAACTCCCTGACTGGTTAAAAATCATATTAACTCATCTATCATTGCTTCTGTAGATCTGGTTTTAAATGAAGATGTGAAAAGCGCTATATCAAATACAATAATTATATTATAGGGATTATTATTATTATAACACTATGATTGAAGTATTGCCTTAACAACTACAATAAATTACATCTGCATAGCACCTTTCACACCAGAGGACATCCTGAGGCACTAGGCTCTAAACTAGTTTTTCAATATTAAATGCCAATTTATTTTCTGAATCTTTTTGTTTGACTAGAATTCCCCAAGAAAGATCAATAGAACCATTATTGCTCGGAGCAAAATGTTTATGTTATGTGACTTCCACAATTGAATTCCAAGAGCTTATATTTTTCAGGAAAATGTTTGTTTTTCCCCTCCTCTTTCAAGACCAATATCTTCCATGCCTGTTTTTAGTTTTTTCACAGCCAGCGGGACTGGATTTGAAGCATTCATCACCTCCTCAGGAGTGTTGGTGGTAGCCGTGTGTACGAAGAAGGAATATATGACCGTCATGCTGCCTGATCACTGCTTCTGTGATTCTCTCTGGGTAAGAGCTGGATTCCTGCTCTCTGAGATGAATGTGTTTGTGTTGAGCCTGGAAACTGATAGCAGTGGTTGCTCAGTGGGGCAACCTTTTGGATCCCTTGACCCGATATTCTTCCCACATTGAACTTTCGCTAAGGGTTTATTAATAATAATCATATTCCTTGCATTTGATATCACATCTTCTAGAGGCCTCAAAGCACTTCATAGAATGTACTGTATATTGAGTCCACTGAACCACAGGACTCCCAAACTATTAAGCTTTCATTTTAGTTTCTGCCCACAAAAATGATACAGTCATTTCACTTCACAATACATGCTATAAAGTGATTTAAGATGCTTCATCAATGTGATACGGTGCTATACCAAATGCATGGATTATTATTGTAAGTTTTGGTTTTATGGACATTGGTATAATGTTGAGGCTAGCTCCTGTAGCTGGTTTATAGATTAGATCAATACCACATGACATAACTGGTCTAAATGCGGAGTCCTATAGCTCAGTGGTTAGAGCACTCGCCTTACAAGCGAGGGACCTGGGTTCAATTCCAGAAGGGTGAAACCTTGGGCAAGTTTCCTTACTCCACACGCCTAATAATAATCCCTTTTTTAAAAAAAAATTAGTCACTCAATCCACAACCGTTTGTAGGACACTGGTGTGCGCAATTGGCTGCCACATTTTGCTCACAAATATACAGTCAATTCACTTTACAGTATATTCTGTGAAGTGCTTTGAGATGTCTAGAAGATATGAAAAGCACTATATCAAATGCAAGGATTATTATTATTATAATAAATTTAGCCGATTCCAGGTCACCTTCTGGCTATCTTTTATTGAAGCCTACAGATTGCTTCAACAGTACATGTTTGCTATCTTATAGAGACAGCTCATTTAATGTTGAAACAAGGTGGTAGCTGGTATTGTCAGAGGCACAAGTGTATAGGTGATACTCTGCACTTAAGGAAGCAGCTTTGCTGCCTCATTAAACCACCAATGGTGCTGCTTTTGTTGCTATCAGAATAAACCCATTTGAGATTTGCATTCAAATTCATTGCTATGCTCGTCTGAAACAATGCATTTGTTGAGGAGCAGCCCAATTGCACTCTTAATTCAGCTGTTCCACGTCCAACAGTACTTGCAAGATATGGGGTTGGACCGGTTAGTCCACAGGAGTTTGGTAAACCTGTGGCTGGCATTGCAATGATGTCGATGAAATAATCTACGAACCACATTGGTTCTCTCCGCCTGGCCATTAGATTGGTGCTGTAAATAGGTTTGTGTGTGAGGGTAGATTACCTGTACAAAAACAAATTTGATACATACAGGTAACATAGAAATGCTGATGTGCCCTGAAACTAACATGTACAATCAAAAATTTAAGCGTAATATTCTGTGTGTTTCACAGCATGGTATTGCAGTGCTGCATGTCCCAGGGAAGCGTCCCTTTGGACAGAGTCTGGTGTATATCTATGTCAATGGGCAGCAAAAGCTTTCTGCACCTCTTAAATGCCCCACGTGGAATGAGGTAAGGTTCTTTCTGAACCAAATGTTTCTAACTACTGTTTCTTTTGTTTCTGAGTTTAGAGCATTGAGTTGGTTGTATAGACACATCCATTCAAAATAGTGTGCAGCAGAAGTGATTAAAAATTACCCAGTAAAGCTGTAAATAAAAGACAACAATTTTCAATTTGAGTGGAATAACCAATCCCCGTGGTGTACAGCAGAATTAAATTATGGGAATATATTGTGCTTTAAGGAGTTTACTGCAAATATGGGTCATGAGTGAAGTAGGGTCTGGCGATATATCGATATATTGCTAAAACCCGATATAATTTTCATATCGATACGCTGATATAGGCATTTCAAAAATATCGATATATCGCGAGGTAAAAAATTGGAATGCGCGCACACTGAACTACAAGACCCAGAATGCTCATCTCTATACACAATGCACAGACCGAGGTGCAAAGCCGCCATATTGTATTCATAGTCCTCGAATACAATATACAGGTATGCAAGAGATGGGGGTGGGGGGGGCGGAGGGGGAGAGATACGGCTGGGGGGGAGAGGGACGGCGGCGGGGCGGGGGAGGAGAGAGGAACGGCGGCGGGTGGAGGGGGGGAGAGATGGGGTGGATGTGATAATATACTGATAGATAGAGATGGGGGGGATGTGAGAGAGGAGAGAGACACAGAGACACAGACAGAAAGACACAGAGATGGAGAGAGTGAGTGTGAGAGACACAGAGAGAGAAATATATTTACCTCCTGAGGAGATAGGCCCCGAATGCGCGCGCACCCCGAATGCGCTCGCATTCGACTATGCATGTGCAGTACGAAAACCCCGAAAATATCGATATTTTGATATATCTCGATATGAGCCCGTCGATATATCTAAATCGGAAAATTTGACAGTGCCACCATTGAAATGCTGATATTTACTAAAATATCAATGTGAATATTTGATTATTTCCCTCCCCAGCCTTTTACCTCATGTTGCATTGGATCAGCTGGACACCGGACTACTACCCCTCCTCCCTCTCAAATCCCAGACCCCCCGTTCTCTTTGTCTGCCTCTTCCGGACGATCATCTTTGGGCGCGATTCTATCCTCTCCGACCTGGGGTGGTCTCCTGGGAAAACCAGAGTCAGTCACAAAACTGATTTCAGCAGGAACACAGGACAGTGAGTGGGGATCCCCTACTTCACTGGAGGGTCAACTCGGATCTGTTCTGGTCTTTCATGATGCACTGCAGCCCTCCCAAATCAAGGCGCTGTATTTGGCAGGTGAATAATCCATTTCTAATCAATATTTGCATGTAGCCATCCATTTTGTGTCCAGAAATGATAAGGCATGGGTAAATGCTTGTCCTCTACTATTGCTGCTTTTCTCTCTTCTGGCCTGGATTTTCAATCTCTCTCTCTCTCTCTTTTAATGACGCTGTCATGACCATTGTTCCTTCAGACTCCATTGTCCCTTCCAAGCATTAAATATGTTGCTTAATATTCTCTCCTTTCATCTAGAATCCTTAATGTGTTGAAATCCAAACTCACTACACTGGTACTCGTAATTCATCCTTCCCCAGACAATGTCCTTATTTCCTTCCCTCTTTTGCTTTTCTCATACAATTTTAAAACACATGCTTTGTGGCATCGATTTATGTCATCTCAGTCTATGTTGAATCAGGGTGATGCACTGGGCCTGCCTGCACCTTCATTTGTCTTTAATCTCGCCCTTCACACACCATAGGAAACACTGCAGTTAATCCTGGGAATGTCTTAAAAACTAATATTGGGAATGAAGTGGTAGAGTTACCGAATGTGTGAAATCTGGTGTTCTTTGCTCTCAACAGGGCCAAACTGCATTACTCCATTCAAATCTCAGGAAACCGAGCTTTTAGACCTTCCAAATAAACTGCTTTTGCACTACACTCCGAAGGTAAGTTGTGTTTTGAGCTTGTGATGCTGTTCTTCCCGTATGAACGATTTACACTCAGACATTGGGAATGTATCCCAGCCTTCCTCAGTTGGTAACATTCTTATGTAGTCAAAAATTAGTGGATTCAAGGAACGCATATAAACTTATATGCATATTCTGTGAAGCGCTTTGAGATGTCTAGAAGACGTAAAAAGCGCAATATCAAATGCAAGGATTATTATTATATAATGTAAGCCATTTCAGGTGGATGTTAAAGATACCATGACACAAAGAGAAGTGAATTTCTCCTGACCTCCTGGCAAACAATCCCTAGAATAGAATTGGTTATTCACTTTGTGGTTGTTTTGGAACTTTACTTTGCACAGATTGCTGTGTTCGCCCACAAAACACACAGTCACTGCATTTTACACAGCATTCTGTGAAGCACTTTGAGATGGCTTCCAATTTTATAGATGTTGAACCAAAAGTAATGATTATAATAATAATCGTTGCATTTGATATAGCTTTGCTCAGTTTGTGGTGCATTAGCAAGCAATTCCAGGTCTACAAATACACAACTGAACAATTATACAAATAACATTATAATTTACATAAATCCTGTGGAGACACCTTGATGACGTAAGGTGCCACATCAAATGCAAGGATTACTTTTTTTGCTAATACAGTAAAAGCCCGTTTATCCGGCACCCATGGGATCTGGCCAATGCCAGTTAAAGCGCTTGCCGGATATTCAGGTGGCCAGCTGTCAAAAACCCTCACAAAAAAATTAAAGTTCTTTTAACACACACCATACATACCAGACTAAATAATAACAGAATATTGTATTGGTACTTATTGTTAAAACTACTCTCTTGCGCTTCTCACCTTTACTGGTTGAGGTTTACAGTCCAGCGATTCTTTTTGCAATGGAGGATGCCGTGCGGGTGAAAAAAATGGCAGCGTGACTTTAAAGCCTTACTAGCGGCAAGCCGATAACCTTAGACTCTACTAGCGGCAAACCAAAATGCTGCACCTGCACAACAATGAATCACAAATGCTCCAGTGCTATTGTTCCTGGATAAGTTCAGGTTTATCGAATGGGGACTTTTTTGGGGCGTGCCGGTTATACGGAAGTGCCAGTTCATCGAGTCACGATAAACGGGCTTCTACTGTAATTATAAATTCTTTGAAACGTCTGGAGATATCCTTCTGATGTCATTGTATCAAATACAATCATTATTCTCTGTTAATGCAGCAAAAGATTATTAGGACTCTGCAAACGATTTCTCGGTGCTCTCAATCTGTATCTAGTAATTACTCAGCTTTCTGCAATTGTACAGGCCTGCAAGAGCCCCATCTGCCTTGACCTGTCTCCGAATCTCTTTAATGGGCGACTGACAGGGCATAAAGTGGTCAATTGGGACGTTAAGGTAAGTACATGCATATTAATTGCTGTATCCACAAATGTAATTGAGTTAGTGACTCCGGGGAGGTTTCCAAGCTATTATTGGTGAATTGGGAAATAGCACAAACATTTTAAGTCACTGGTTTATCCTGTAGTGATGTTTCTATTGAAACAATAAATGTAGTTTATTAAAAGATCTGTACGATATATCAAAGGGTTTTTTTTATTCTGCCTGATGAGAATAATTTGATTGCATATTAGCTTTTTGCTTTATTCAGGTTATTTTAATCTCCTTCTTCCCAGTTATGAAGTTGTCTCTATTGTTTTCACTTAACCAAAACATAGTCTCAGAACCTGTGTTGTCCTACGCTCTGTATCCTTTATAATATCCCATTGAGAGGAAAGCAAGGTGTTTCTAATCTTTTGTTTTGTAATCTCACCACATATGACAATGACAAAGTCTCTATTTCATTGGCAAAGTAAATGATTTCAGCTGTTGAGGGAAGGAAACCATTACGTCAATATTGACGTGAATTTGAGCTGAGTGTTAATGGGACTGGTAAACCTCTGTATCAGAATTTAGATTTGAATTCTATCTGCTTCACTAACTAGCCAGCTACAGGTAGCCAACAACACAGGAATTGATTTTATGTTTTCCAATTGCAGGACATGATCAATTGCATTGGTGGGCTCAATGTTCTCTTTCCATTATTGGAACAAATTAGCAACCTTGAAAGCCAGGGCACTGATAAAAATGAAGACAGTCGTGGGATGGTTGACTTTATGGGTCCTGACGTAAACTCTCCGTCAGATGGTGACTGGGTGGTGGTTCCATCGACTAGAGCTTCTGGTAAAGTTTGTTATTTAAAAATGGATTTTGGTAGACTCCACTGTCTAGTTTTGGCTGGCTTGTAACTGGCAAAGATATATCACCAGATTATAGTATCCATTTGTTTGTCACTGCTACTTGACTTCTCTTTGCCACCTCCACCTCCATTTTTCCTGGAAGCATTGCTCTGAAAGTCTATCCATGGTATCTAAACATGGAAGGTGCAATGTCACTGTTATGTTTCTCAGAGAAGTTCCTTAACCAGGCAAAAACACACTTACACACTTGACTCTTCACGTACACGCATTTGTAACATCCAGGCTTGACTATGCATACTTGTCGGCCCCTCCAACCCCCACTCCATAGGGTGCAAATAATCCAATATTCTGCAGCTCATGTCCTCTCCTGCATCAGGCTCTGCAACCCCATCACTTCTATCACCCCAATCCTCGCCCGACTCCACTGCCTTTCCATCTCACAGAGAATACAGTTCAAGATCCTGTTCCTCACTTTCAGAGCCCTCCATGGCCTCGCTCACCCCTACCTCTGCGACCTCCTAACACCCACCCAACCTGCCCACTCCATCCACTCAGCGTCCTACGGTCTGCTTCGGTCCCCTGCCCTGCGCGTCTCCTGTCTTGCCTGCCCCACCATTAGCGAGCGTACCTTCTTGCACTCTGCCCCTACCCTCCGGAACCCTCTGCAGTCCCTTTGCCTTGACCCCTCCCTTGCCTCCTTCAAGACCTGTCTTAAGACCCTCAACAACAACAACAGCTTTCACTTATACAGTGGCCTCCACGCAGTGTAGCATCCTCTTCGACCATGCCTTTGGTCATCCTCCTTCCCTCCCTGCCCTCCACCCTCCCCGATCTCGAGGTCCGGCTCAGGTCCGAAGCTTTGACTGTCCAGCATTTTGGAACATCCTCTCAACATGTAAATTTGTTATTGTTGTTCTTTATTTTTCTCTCCTTTCTGATGTACTCATGAGGGCACCAAATAGTTTATTTCCTTCCTTGCGCCGACACACCCATCCCACCATTGGCGGGCGAGCCTTTAGCCACTCTGCCCCCAACCTCTGAAACTCCTTCCCGCAGTCCTTCCACCTCACCCACTCCCTGGCCTCCTTCAAGTCTCACCTCATCGGTCCCATCGATCACCCCAAATCCCCCCCCCCTTTACCTTCACCCTCCCTGTCCCCAGCTCGGGTCTAAAATAATGACTGTCCAATGCCTTTGGACATCCTCCTGACGTGAAAGGCACTATATAAGTGTAATTTTGTTGTTGTTGTTGCATTACAAGTGATTTGTTTAAATTGGATCCGTTTTACTTAATGGATCATCTCTAAACTAACTTAATTGGGGAAATCATAATAGATTGAATATTTATTTTTTGACTGGTTGGTAGGGAAGGGGGCAGCTTTGCTGCCAACAGTGTTTTGTTCTGTAATGAGTCACCGGCTCAGTCGTGTAATAGTTGCTGTGTGATTTCAGAGGCAAGGCTGGAAAAGAACATCATAGCTACTTTTCTCCTGACTATAAAGCATTTTATCCGAAGACATCCCATCAACCAGGAGAACCTAATTCATTCCCATGGAGTTGCCACTTTAGGTGCCCTGCTGCAGAAGGTAAGGGTATGCAAGTTTTTTCAAATTAAGACTACATTACAAAACTTACTTGTCCTCCAGACAGCTTAGATGTAATTCCTGGCCTCTGACTATTCCAGAGAATGATACTGCGCCGCCTTTCATTCTTCCTTTGAAGCTTTAAACACAGAGATAGATTATACAATTGGGATAGCTGGCCAAGGAGGAAAACTGAGCTCCTTCTCCATATTGTGAAGATATATCGATCTATGAACTAACATGTGTTGAAGATCTCATGGAACTATTTGGAATAAGAGTGGAGAGATCTCCTGATATCCCCTATCCACATTCCTCTAAATCATGCATTACAATTTGCCCGTTGATCGGGCTTCTTCTTTACAGGTCCTTCAAGTTACTGGATTGTGAATGATGCTAGAATCTTTCAGTGTTGTCCTTTATTAATGGTTGACAAATTGACTTTTTTTTCACTCATTTGGACTTGCTGAATCCTGGGTGAGATGGATGCCAAATGGCCCATAACACAGTTTATTCCTGTATACGGGCCAACCATCTCCCAAATAAAAGTAGTAATTCGCTTTATTTTTGTTTGCGATTGTTGTGTGCAAATTGGCTGTATTGTTCGCCGACAAATACATGGTCACTACAGCAGTTATATGTGAAGGTGCTAGATTAAATGCAAGGATTATTTTTATTATGTTGCGACCTCCACTCCATTGCTCCTGATATACTGCAATGAGTAATGTTGCAACAATCTACATAATGTACCTACTGCAACCAAAAGACTAAAGGATTGGTATACAAGTACAGAATAGAAACAAACTATTTGGTTCATCATGTCTGCGTTGGTGTTTTGCTCCATGTGAATCACCTAATCAGTTTCCATTCTCCTGCTTGCTCTCCATACCCTTTAATATAATATAATCCTTATAATATAGAAATCAGAATAACCGTAGCAGGCATGGCAATCACAAAAATGTTCTTTCATCTCTCTTCTTACCCCCCCACCCTCCCCTCAATTTCCCATAACGTATATGCAAAATGATTTGCTGACTTCATTTTAAATTTGCACATTCTTGTACATTTATAATGTCTTTTCCTTATCCTTTTCCACACCACGTGTCTTCATTTATATTTTTCAAAGTGATGCATTTCTGAGCATACAGAATATACAACAACATCATGCATTTATATAACGCCCGTGCTCCATGCTAGGTGACTTCCCAGAATGATTAACAATGGTAGGGCCCGATTCTGAGCCGGGGGGAAGGTGAAAGGTACCGAGAGGTGACATAGGCATGGACAAGGGTTGTGGCAGCTTGTGAAGTGAGATATTGTCACTGGCAATATGGTTTAGGTGGAGGAAAATGGTCGGGACCAGACCAGGGGGAGGAAGGCTAACTGGGGATCGAACCGAAGTTTTTGTGCACGAGATAGATATGAGGTTTCCTCTTTTCGGCAGGTGTCCACTGGTTTAGCTGATGTGAACATGCTGGTGGCTGTGCAGTTATTGATAGAGCAAGTGAACATAGAGAAGAACATACAGCTTCTACATCAGATGTACCAGTTCCTGCTCTTTGATTTTCGTATCTGGAGCCATGGAGATTTCCCGTTCCGCATAGGTAAATACACTTTCTGCTCATGTTTGTGCTCTTCTTGAGCAGAAGCTTTACTCTTGTTTAAACCTCCGCAACTTTTCCCAAATAGCTTGCACGGCTACTGCCCAAAACGTTTGGATGTGAACGACGGGTTCATCATTGATATTCAAAATACAGCTTCTCTCTGGGTTGGAAACTAGGATCATATACCCAATTGTAGCTAGGCCTGTGTGTTAAACAATGTATCAGAACAGTGGATTTTCACCTCTGCCATGCAGGTTTAAACCTAGCTAGGTTGATTTATATCAGAGTTGCACATTGCTCCCTTTGGTTGTGTTTGTAAGTCACTACAAAGTGAGACAGCAAACCTGATATAAAGCTACAATGCAGACTGAACCCTTGGAGACTCGGTTATTATTTAAGTGCTTTCATAATAACAACAACAAAAAAAATTGCACTTATATAGCGCCTTTCACGTCGAGAGGACGTCCCGAAGCACTGAACCCAAGCGGGGAGGGGATGGTAGGGAGGGTCAGGATAGGGGGAAGGGGAAAGGGGAAGGAATGTGGGAGAGGGTGAAGAGTTAGTGGGGCAGCCGAAGGCGCGGTCAAAAAGGAAGGTCTTGAGACCGGCCTTGTAGGAGGAAAGGGAGGAAGCGAGGCGGAGGGGCTGCGGGATGGAGTTCCACAATGTGGATCAGAGACACTGAAAGCCCGGCCGCCGATGATTGGGCGGTGGACGCGGAGCAGGCCTGAGTCTGCTGAACGGAGGATGCGGGCAGGCTGATAGGGAGACAGTAGATCAGAGAGATAGGGGGGGGCAAGGCCGTGAATGGCCTTGAAAGTGAGGACCTTGAATTTGATCCTCTGGGTGACGGGGAGCCAGTGGAGATGGGCAAGGATGAGAGTGATATGGTCGTGAAGCCTGGTACGGGAGAATGCACGAGCTGCAGAGTGATGCCTGTGAAGGGAGGAGCTGGGGAGGCTGACGAGGAGAGAGTTCCCGTAGTTGAGCCTGGAAGTGATAAAATACAAATCTACTCTGCAAAACTACTTATCAGGGTTACTCAATCCATCAGCCATTGCTGCAAAGTCCACTTTGGTGGTTAGGTCTATAAACCTCAATAAAATTTTAGAGTTCAGTCGCCCTTGCAAAGCTTCTTATTCTAGTCAGTGTTATTTTTGAAAGTTATTGTTGCACACCAGGCTCCATGACCCCATCACCCTCGCCCAGCTCCACTGGTGCACTATCCCTCAGTGGGTAGAGTTAAACATCCTTGTCCTCACCTTCAAGGCTCTCCACAGCCTAGCCCATTCCTTATTGGCCTGTATCAGCCTGTCTGCTCTCTCCGCTTAGCAGGCTCTGGCCTGCTCCGCAGGTCAGATCTTCAGCCTCTTCACCCCACCCTTTGGAACTCCATCCCACATTGCCTTCACTTCGCTCCTTCCCTTGTCTCCTTGAAGGCACGTCTCAAGACCCTCCCCTTCAACACATCAGCCTGCCCACCACCCTCCTTTACCCCAATTTCCTACCCCCACTTTCAGGTTCTAAATCCCTAAAAAGTGTTATACAATTGTAATTTTCTATTGTATTAGCTGAAAAGTCTTAACGAGTTTTCTCCTGCAGGTCATATTCAATACTTGTCCACTATCATCAAGGACAATCGAAAGTTGTTCAGGAAGAAATATGGGGTGCAATTCCTGCTGGATACTATCCGTATGCATTATGGGTAAGTCCTTTTTAATCTCTATTTGCCATATGGTATGTGTTTAATATTCATGAGTTTTAGAAGCACTGACCCAGATCCTTACACACAGTTTTGGTCAGCATAACAAAAAAGTTTAGTGGTAGTGTTAATGATGATAATCCCAAATGCAAGAGAGATAGGCTAGGAAAAACACATAGATAAGGCACTTTTTTTAAACAATTAGATCGAGCCTTTCACATCGGGAGAACATCCCAAAGTTCTGAAAAGCCTTGAAAAGGGGGCACATTACGGATATCTATAGGATGGTAAAGTAAATTAGGATGCAGAGAGTAAACTCAGAACAATTCTTTCAGATAGTTGATGTAGTAGGTCAAATGGACACAGGTTTAGGGTTATAAAGGGTAATTTTAGAACAGGTAGTATTTCTTCTGGGACGTCCTCCTGATGTGAAAGGTGCTATGCAAGTGTAATTTTGTTGTTGTTGTTGTTGTTGTTGTTTACACTGCAAGTATTTAAGATGGAATATGGGTTGATGCCAGGATGTTGGACACATTTGACGAGTGGCCTGAGGCAGTCATGGGAAGATAACAGGCTGGTTATTCTGGAACAATGAGGTTAAATGGATTGAAACATCTTCACTCAAAACAAACTTTTCCTGTGGTCCTGGGTAAACTACCATATCTTCAGTATGGTGCGCAAATAACCAACTGTGTGGGCCAGGTTTCTCTTGCTTGCAAACAATAATAAATTGGTCATCTCAATTCACGACTGTTTCGCCCACAAATATACAGTCAATTCACTTTACAGTATATTCTGTGAATGCTTTGAGACATCTAGAAGACATGAAAAGCGCTAAAACAAATGCAAAAATTATTCTTTATTATTATATCTTCCAGCAACTCAAATAAAGACAGTGACCTGGCCTTGGATGATATAAAGACAATCCGGGCTTCACTTTATGGACTCATTAAGTACTTCATCAACAAAGGGGTCACCCAAGAGGAGGTCCAGAGCATCATAGGATATGTAGCTGCTATAAATGATGAGGAGCAGGTAAGCCAAACCAGTCACTGTGGTTTTTTATGTCTCGTTATTCTCTTCCTTCATCATCACAATTTTTATTCTGTGAGATGTTAAGGTACTGAATATACTGTTGGAGGAATCACACTGTTTGCAATTAAGATGATGCTGTTCTGACGACATGTTTTATGCTTTCCAGCTCTGCGGAATCTTGGAGATTCTGCTAAACCTACTGCAGACGAGTACTGCTCGGGACCAGCTCTTCCTGCTGCTGTTTGAGCCAGGCCATGCTGACATTCTCTATTCGCTGCTGCTGAACAACAAGTACTCTGACAAGCTGCGGGAGCTTGTTTTCAAGGTACTTTGTTTTCCCTGTTAAATGTATTTAGTCACAGAAAGCCCGTGAGTGTTTCTAGTTGTTGCTGGACCAATGTTAGATATCAAAAGCCCTCTGCATACCTCTCCATATAGGAAGCCAGTTGATTAGCGTTGGATGCCAGAAGTATTTCCTCATTAGTATGACTACAATTTATACAGTCTCATTCTATACTCAGGTGTAGTACCACAGGGTCTGATAGTATAATTAAACCTCAATAATCCGGCCCGGTTGGGCCCACTCACCTCCCGGATTTTGGAGTTTGCCGGTATTTAGAACCTACCCTAGAAATGGCTGGGGAAGTCCTGCCCATACACCATTTGTGCTGTAAACACAGCACTGAAGCCAAACTATGCCCGAGCTCCACGCCGGGTAACACAGTGGCCACACCAGAAACTACAAGCAGCTGTTCCGAACTTTGGGAGATTTGCCTGACATCAGAAAAAAATCTAATACTGTATTAGTTTGAAATCTTGCCCATTTTAGGGAGTTGCCATCTTTCAGAATGTCGGATTATCAAGGTTTTACTGTACTCGGTTAATGCAGATGACATACATGACAAATGTACACAATTGTTTAACTTTCTAAATCAGGATTGTGTAACGTGTATCAGACCTTTTCCTCCACCGTGTTTCCCCCTTTTCCTCCACCATTCCCGACCCAGCTTGGGTCTGGAACAATGACTGTCCAGCATCTTGAGATGTCCTCCTGACATGAAAGGCTTTATACAAGTGTAATTTTGTTGTTGTTGTCTCACAGCACTTCACAAAGTGAATTGACTGTATATTTCTGGGCGAAACACGGCAGCCAATTGCACTCAGCAGTTTCCCACAAACAGACATGTATTGAACAAATTATTATCGTTTTTTTCTTGAGTGGTTATTATGGGACACTGCTGTACACAATTGGCTGCTGCATTTCACGCACAAAAAATACAATCAATTCACTTTACAGTATTGTGAAGCACTTTGAGACGCCTAAAGGAGTCAATATCAAATGCAAGATTATTATTATTATTTATTATTATTATCAGGCTTTGTGGAGTAAGGAATCCTGCCCAAGGTTTTGCTCTGACCTGCTTAGAATCAAACCCAAGTCTCTTGCTTGTAAAGCGAATGCTCTAACCACTGAGCCACAGGACTGCATATGTTAGCAGAGCGGAGGGAGTGGGTGGGTTATAGGGCGGCAAGTCATTACAAGTTTATCAGTGGCTTCCCCAAAAAGAATGCCATTGTGGGTGAGGTGGTAGGGATCTATCACTATCAGTACCTTACGCAAGATAAATCTTTCGCCTTCATGGAAGTAAAAGAGATGGGAGATTGCCAAGTCTTTTCGCTAAAGCACTTTTTCCATTCTTGTTATTAGATGTTCGAGCGAATGCTGAAATGTGAGAAGGTTTATGAACGGAGCAAGCAGCGCATGAAGCTGAAGGAAGTTGGTTACTCTGGACTCGTCATGCTGCTAAGCGATGTTCCCATCACCATGTCCCTGGTCAAGAACCTTTTGCAGCAAATCCTGCAAGCAGGTAAAGGGAAAGCTGAGACCAGTTTAAAGGGTTTAATGGACCTGAATATTAGTGCAGTGTGATTGATTACACACTGAGATTAATTCATGAGTATAACTAGAACAAAGAAACGTTGTCAATTGGCTTACCTTCATTCCTATCTCCTAGGGAATGTATTGTAGAGAGCTTCTGAACTCGGAAAGATGATCATGTAAGATGATGATCACATTGCTTTCCCTGGAAGTGCAGCTCGCTCGACGATGACACTATATATAGTAGTTCGGGACATATGTGCATGTGACCACCAGATAACTGGAAGGCGAAGTAGATGGATCCTGGTCATTCTTTGACCAACATTTCTTATGTAATGTTATAGCATTTGATGGCCAAATTGTCTGATCTCTTGTCAGACTATCTCTGAGGAGAGATCAGGCTCAGGAGTGGTGACCAACTGTCCCTCTTCCTGGACCAGTCTGCTGGCTCCCTAACTATCAGAATACTGACTGCCAACATTCTATTTTGGTTTCCTTTAGATCCTGTGGTGAATTACAAAGACCTCATGGCAGTGGTGCATCTGGTTCATAAAGCGAACATTAATGTGAGACTTGCAGTTTGCAGGAAGGTCAGTCCCATCACAGAAGCTTTGAATCGGGATAGGATTAATTAGACATAGAATATGCCACAAGTACTATTGTGTATTTATTATCGGTGTTAGGTGTCAGGAATGATGTTGACCAAGAATTTTTCATGTAATGCATACCCACATCACACTAATCCTCACCAGATTCCATTGGTTCCCTATCACAGAATGGATCAACTTCAAGATCCTCATACAAATCCCTCCAAGCCCTGGGCCCTCCCTACCGTTCCAACCTGCTTATTCCCCATTCCACCATCTGTTGTTTCTGCTCAGCTGTCTCCGGCTTCCTGCTTGACCTTTGTCCTCTCTGCTCCAACTTTGGTGGTTGTGCTTTCACCTATGCCCTACAGCTTTGGAAATCTCTACCTCCAACCCTCTGCCTTCCCTCTCCTCCTTTTTCAGATCTTGCCTGATGACCTTTCTCTTCGATGGTGCTTATGGTCACTTCTTCCCTTCCCCCCTGACTTGGCTTCAAGCTTCGCTTCTGTTAAGCACTCCGAGATGCTTCACTGCATGAAGGGTGCTATGTAAATGCGAGTTGTTGTTGTATTCCTCTTTTTTGAATTGCATAAAATTCTGTGTCTGAACTGGGTAACAGACAATGTGCTTTCATTTTGAGAATGTGTGATGTAAATTTAACCAACATGGGTGGGTTGCTCTTTCCTTTGCTGACTCTAAACGTGTGAAGTGAAGTAAGTTTGGGGAGGGTCAGCTCAGATTTCAGTGGGTAGGGGCCCACAGGGCAAGGCTATTCTTAAATAATCATTATATTGGCTCACTCAGAGAAGCCACAGGATGCTGGGCTCGGAAATGGAGATGTACAAAACAGGAGAGTAGAGAGAGGGGAAGACAAAGTGAGGTGCTCTTCTGAGATAATAGCAGCTAGAAAAGTCTTACTCTGCTTTTAGACTGTGAATTGTTTTCACTTCCCATCCCTTGGTATAATATTATGATAGACATTCGGTCAGTTCACCGCTGGTTGCAGTAAGTTTATTTATAGCCGTTTGTGGGATTTTGTTGTGCACATTATTGGCTGCCGAGTTTTTCCCACAAAGTTGTCACTGCACTTTACAATATCATGTGAAGCACTTTGAGATGTCTCAATGACAGCGTAAGACGCAATATTAAATACAAGGATTATCTTCATTAGTTTAAAAATAGCAAACATTTTTGCATATTGAGTATTCTAGTCATAAACAATACTGCAGTAGAAGCCCGTCTATCCGCACCCTTGGGACCTGGCCAGTGATGGTTAAAGCGCCTGCTGGATATTCGGCAGAAAACCCAACACAAAAAAAAATAATTTAAAAAATAATAATTAAAAAAAACATAGCATATTAATAATACACTAAATAATCATTTATATGATAATATAATATATAAATAATAATAATAATAATCCTTTTACACACAGCGACTAGGCAGTTCAGAGAGATCTTTAAACTAGTGCAAAAGTTACACGTCTGAATGACATTGTTCTAATTGAGGGCAGAAGAGAGGAAAGCAAACATGTTATTGAGAAAGCAGAGAGTGAGCGGAGGCCGCTCAGTTCAGTTTACTTTCTTTCCAAAAAGCCTTGCGATGCAAACGAGCATTGCAGGAATGAGTCTTTTTTATTAAAATAAAAGCCAATGAATTGAAGCTTTGCTCAGAGTGTGTGTGTGTTCATGCAAAAGTGAGAGCAACCATTTATGATTCCCTGTCTTTCTCTTTCCCACCCTCCCCCAAAACTGTTCTAGATCTATCGACTCTTACAGTCCCAACAGGATGCAGCACAGCAGCTGGTGAAGCAGGTTGCCTGGCAAGAAACACTTGTCCGGTTGTTTCTGAAAGAGAGCGTAGAGAACAGAGACAACACTGGAGCAGACAACTTGAACACCAGTAGTTTGGATTTCAGTAGACAAACTGATCCCAGGAGCACAGAACGCTTGAAAAATGTCAATGTAGAGTCTCCGATGCGTGAAGAAGGTGGACTGTTGGACAATGATGCAGTAGATGACAACATGTCTAAATTCTTCGATAATAAAAGCTTTGATGGACTGTCTGACAATAAATCCATTGACTCAAGCCATTCTTGTGATATGCTGCTGGAAGATGACGTTTCTATGGGCTCTCCTCTTACAGAAGCTTTAGAGGGAGGACAGGCCCAGATTGAGATTTGGCCTCACAAAATGACGGATCTGATCTTGGATTTGTCAAACACAGATTCTTATGAAATGGGAGACAGTGAAAGCCAAACGCCAGGAAGCACGACCAGCACCCCATCTCCACTGGAGATAGCCAAACCATTTCCAGGCCACCACTTTGACAGAGAATCTAATACTTCAGAGGAGTCAAGTTACTTAGACAACGCTTCGATTTACGACACTTTTGGAAGTAGAGAGGTAATTCATCCAACTATTTTACTGCTATTTAATTGCTTTTTTTTCCCAAAAAAGATCCAATCTATGTGACCAGGGTTGGAGTGGCCCTCAGTTTTAGGAGCTGGTTGATTCCTCTTTTTCGACATACACTTAGTCCTCGCTTAACGTCGCAGTTGTGTTCGCGAAAAGTCTGACTTTAAACAAAACAACATTAAGCGAACCCGCGCAATAATACCATACGTTCAGCGTCTATGTACGCCTACGCTACCCAAAGTAGTTGGTTCGCACCCGCGCAAACAAAGTAATAGCGAACGCTGTGACGTTAAATGAATAATGTTCTTCTATGTATCAGCAACATAATAATGAAACAACGTTGATAGAAGCAACATTAAGCAAGGTCTACCTTTACTGACATACTAAGGCTCCTTACTTGACGGGCAATGACAGCTCAACCAATATCTGACAGAGAAACGTATGTGAATATCATCCTGTCCATTCCCTCCTCTCAGCAGGCTCCAGGCTTGCTCCAAATCCCTGTCCAGTCCATCCCACCATCAACGTTCGGTCCTTCAGCCTCTCCATCTTTGAAACTCCTTCTCACAGTTACTTCACCTCGCTCACTCCTTTGCCTGCTTCAAAGCACACCTCAAGACCCTATTCTAGCTATTCTCCCATCCCTGTGCTCCCTCCCATCCACCCCTCCTGATCCCAACACCCTGTTTGGGTCCAAATTCCTGACTACTCAGCCCCGTGGGACATCCTCCTGACTTGAAAGACACTATACAAATGTAATTTGTTGTTGGTTTGTGTGTGATTCTTGGTCAGAAGCCTTAAATTGTGTTGAAGTTCTGCAAACAAACTGTTATTTTGTCTCTCTTCCACACGCTGATCAACCTGCTCTGTGTTTCCAGCATTTTCCTGTATGATTACAAATTGTCTAATTTATTGTTTACTGATCGTAACTGCCATAGACATTTTGTGACATTAGGTGAGTTTACAGCTGTCTTTGAAATCACCCTGCTCTCCCACTAATCTAAAGAGATCTATTTAACAGGAGTGGATTCATGTAGAAGTGAGTACCCAAAATACTTGGGTAAAAGCAATTAGGAGAAACATAAATAGGATTTAAAAGAGCATTTTACCGATGGGCAACCTCAAATATAACACTTAATTAAATGGCAGTGTTAGAATTTGTATGGGAGAAAATTTGTGTTTTAAAAAAAAACTATTGCAGTCTTGTATACAAGCTCAAAAGTGATACTATGTACTATACAATGAATTGGACTGTTTAAAAGGGAGATGGATGGATTCTAGGGTAGCAAGAGATCTGGAGAAAAGAGTGGGATTAAGAGGCCTGCCATGATCTAGTAAGATGGCAGAAGCAGTTAACTGCCTCATATGCTATGTGCTTTGTTAACCTGATTGAGTTGTAAATTGAGAGCTGGACTCGCTGACTGACATGCTTCAGATACGTTGTACTTTTATTTCCCCAGAAGTGTGAGGAAGAGCTGAGTCGAATTCTGATGGACATGCTGCTTTGCATCATGTGGCGTGGACTGGATGGATCAGATGATGCCTCTTGGATTGAACGAGGACAGGTCTTCTCAGCATTGACTAAACTTGGGACAGCGAACGAGCTGCTTTGTCCATCAGATGAAATTAAACTAAAGTTAGTCAACCGTAAAAGCACTTTGGGATTTGAGCCTTTCATTTTAATTTCTCCGTCTCTATAAATTTTTCTATTTGGAGTCTTTTGTTAATCTTGAGCTAGCTAATATTAAAGTACTGTGATAGTGTTGCGCTGTTTTAATTTACAAGTACATAAACCCTCAGTCCTTTAAAGAACACCGCAACTTTTTTAAGTTTGTGAAAGGGAAGATTGACTTTTTTGTAAATGAGATGGATTTGCAAATGTCATCATTTTATACTGACCTTGTGTGAATCGCGTTCTCTTCTATCAGCCTTCTTGAGAAGATGTTGGAGTGGACCGTGATTGATAACAGAGAGGCAACAGCGATCACGCTTCCAGTTCATACTGAGAACGCAGTGCGATTGCTGCATGTTGTTCAGGACTTTCTGCAGGCAGAGGGGCTGGTGAATCCTGCTATGTGGACTGATAAGGTACTTAATTACTCTTTTGCAATAGTTTGTTGCTGTGCTTTCCATTCCTCCTCATTTTTGTCTGGGTCGGTGGACAGATTAAATCCTAGCCAATCCCTATTCCTTATTTTAGGAAGCTGCTACACTAAAACAATGCTGGCACAGTTGCTGCAGTTTCATCTTGTAAGCATTCTCCTTCCAATTAACCTGCATTATATACTTGTGGTTGGATCCGTTGCACAGATTTTGGAGGAGATGGTGACGCTAATGGATAGCTTGATGGTGTGGTACTCATCTGGTCCAGAATGGATGCAACTCTCTCAGCTGGGTGTGCGGCTTCTCCTTGGCTTCATCGCGCAAGATAACATACAGGTAGACAAGAGATAAACTGAAACCCTACATTAGTGGAGTTTTTAGTAATGGATTTGGAGACACTTGAGAATGATGATGGGCTGTAGACGTTCAGATGTCTTGCGTGCAAGTATTATTGTTTCACCATCGGGTGCTGTAGAGTCATCACTGGCTGTTTATCTTTGTCTTGGAATCAGGTGTGTGCCATGGCTGCAGCAAAACTCAACACAATACTTCAGACTAAAGTCATTGGGAACCGGGATGAAGCTTGTTTCCTCTTAGGGAAGCTGGAAGGAACCCTGACCAAGTCCATCAAGGAGAAAACCGAAACGTATTCCTTCCTGATCCCAATCATACGGACTTTAGTGTCCAAAATCTACGAGCTCCTATACATGAATTTGCACTTACCCTCTCTCCCCCAAAGCAATGGCAGCCCTTCTTTCTTTGAGGATTTTCAGGAATACTGCGAATGCAGTGAGTGGCGGGGTTACATTGACAAATATGTACGTAATTTCCTCTTGCTTCTGAATGTTCTGCTCAGTTCAGGTTGCACATTCTTTGTTGAAAATTGTTTTTCCTGTTGTAAGTTTGTCATTTTAAAATATGTTTGAGTAGAGCTTCTCTGATGGCTTGCTGCGTAAAAGCGCTATCAAGAAGGTCATCTCTACCAGGGCAGCATTTCAGTCAACATTTGGCCTCAGGACATCTGAGTTGGGGAAGCGAATATCGCTCAGGATTTGTTCTGTTCATGATTCCTAAAATTTCAAATGGGCTTAGCTTTTGCATCATTCCTTCAAAATTTAATTGGGAATATTTAGAATTTCGTCTCAATTTGGAAGCTAAAAATATTCTGATCTATATTGAAATATAGCACTGGAAGATTCATGGGTTATGAATGGAATTGGCATCATCTGTGCTGTCTCCAGTTGGCAAATATATTGTTTTTTGTGATTACTATCAAGATGCAGAATAAATATTGTCTGTTTGACACAATCTATGGAATTACACCAGAAAAAAAGAGGGTGTAGTCACCTTTCATCGAAGGGGAAAGAAAATAGTACAAGAGTTATCGGGCGATTTAAATAGTAAAAGTGCCTGTGGATGAGAACATAGCTGATCAAAGGTAACTCGAGCTATTGTGTTGGGTCCTACTTTGTAGATCATTCCTTCAATGAAGCAATATGAAGTAGAAATGTTCAGCAAGGGGCATGAGCGCATGGCAATCTTCTGGAAAGAATGCTACGAGATGATGATGGTGAATTTACACAAAAGAGATCGTGAAAAGGGGGAGAGCAAGCTCAGATTCCAGGTGAGTGGGGAGTGGTCAGAATGTGTTTGTGTTTCTTTTATTGTTCATCCTAAAACGGAAAATTCAAGGCTAAAGACAGACTTGTGATCGCTCTGTGCTTATATTAATGAAAACCCAGTTCATTTCTATAAGGTTCATCCGAGGCCATTATCTTTTATGGGAGATGTTGTCTCTTCTTTCCATGCTCTTGTATCACATTGTATTGGCTGGTTGGTTCTTCACACCTTCTGCTGAACCTAACAATTCATGCTGGGCTCCAGTTTTGCTGACGGTGAGATGTGGGTTTGGGCGAGGCTGAACTTAAAGATGAACATGAATATTTTAAGATGCATCAGATACATGTTGCACATCCCTTTCTGGTTTAAATTTTTTTTAAAATCCTGAGTAAGTCACAGGTACAATAAATAATGACAAGCCCTTTCTTTTGACTTTTGCTAGGAGTATTTTGTTGAACCATTCACTCGAAAAGGCAGGCAGGAGAACCTGCGTTACAATAGCATGTTAAAGCAACTCAACAGCCAGCACACAGCAACAATGAGGCAGTGGAAGGCAGGCCAACACTACCTAACCTGTGAGAGAGGACCATGGGCTGACAAGTATGTGGAATATGAGGGTTGAGTAATTATAATAATGTGGTAATTTGACTTATTTATAATAATATGGTAATTCTCCTGACGGGACTTCACTGTTTTTCTATGAGGTTATTTTGCAACATTATTGTACTTTTAGGAGGAAGTTTTAGATATCTTAAAAAAGGAGTAAATTGCACGGCTGTTGGGAAAAGTCAAATTAATACAACTGAATAGATTGCTATTTTAAGTGCTAACACTGAAACCATGGACCACAGGAACAATGGACCACAGGAACTATCTATCAGTGGTTCTAAAACCTATTATCAAATGTAATGTTTGTTCCAGAACCTCACTTAACTGGCCTTACGTAATGCATGCTCCTCAACAGTGGGCACTGCAGATGATTCAATTGCAGGAAACCTTGCAACTGAATCTAATCCTACCCTTGCCTGACTTCCGACACAAGTAGTGATAAATGGAGAGGAGCTGGAAGATATTTTCTCTCTAAGGCTCACTGAGGTCAATTGTTGTACCTCAATCTTTGTGCTGCCTGAGACCGGTTAAGTCAGCACAAATTGGAAATCAAACCTGCAACCACAGATCTGACGAGCTGTGTATTGTGGTGGGCTTTTATCAAATGGGCGAATAGTTTATTTACTGCAGTTAGTATTTTGCAGCAGAATGTGGAGTCAATGAAGTTGAGGATATTGCAATCTCAGTAATCTTTTCCAATAGAAAATCAGCCCCAACCAACATTAACCATTTAGACTTTCTATTGACCGTAACTTTAGAGCTGCTGAACATTAGCAGAGCGGAAACTATTTGATTCACATCACAATGTTTTTTCTTGAGGAGCATGAGAATGGGAAAGCACCACTCTCTAGGACACTACCCTGCATCAAGGGCACTATGTAAGATGGTTGTTTCCCACCATTAAATATTATGTTATTTTATCTGTTGCCTCGATTGACAGAAACCAAACCACTGTCTACTGGAAGTTGTCCAGTGTGGAGAATTATTCCCGTATGAGGCTCAAGCTGATCCAGAACTACAACTTCGACCCCCACTCCGATGCAAGTGCATTGCGCGATAATCTTGGTAAGTGACTAATAGTAATACAATAATCATCATCCTTGCAATTGATATAGTGCCTTAACCAGTTGTCCAAATGTCTCAAAGCGCTTCTCGGGATTTACTGTAGACTTTGTGGGCAAATCCTGCTGCCAATTTGCACAGCAGTACTCTTCAAGTAAATGATCAATTGGGCAGGACCCCAGAAGAGATTTTCATATATTTTTGAACAATGCCATGAGATCTTTAAAATTAACCTAAACAGGCAGGCAATGAGGCAGCGGGAGGGGAAGAAAGAGATGATTTACTAATTGTAAGGTTTTTATTAAAAGGTTTGCCAGAAAAATACAAAAGTTTATTGCTTGGTTTTAAGGACAGTAAACTAAATAAGGACACAAACCAAATGTATCAAGATAAACAGGTTTATACTCTAAGATTAGTAACCAACTTATCTACTCCACGCACGTGTACAATTCCCATCCCTGTACTGTGGGAGTACAGTCTCCCACTCACACGCGTGAATGTTCTGGGTGTCTATCAAGAAGCACCACCTCAAGATCCAGTTTCTCTCTGCTGATAGATCTCCTTGACTCTGCTCTGCTCTGCTTGCCTTTTACTCAACTTCTGCATCTCTCTCTCTCGACAAGCTGTGTTTTGGGTTTGTTGGTTGGGTTGATAATCTGCTTGACAATCGATCTAGGCTTCTCTCTTTCTCTCTCTCTCACTTTTGCTACTTGGCCCTTCAGTTGTATTGAGGCTACAGTACTGGCTGATCGCACAACAGATGGACTCTCTCAGCAGCACTAGTCTTTGATGGTCTGACTTTTGGTGTCAGCTGACCACATGACCTCCAAACAACCAGACCTATCTTCTGACCGTTGGCTCACAGTGTACTGTCCTCCTGCTAGCCTGACCTCTAACTCTCCCACTGGTTCTCTTTTGTTTCCTTGACTGTGCCTTGTCGATTGTTGAAATGTTCTTGGTTGATGGTTGAAATGATTGTGGCTTCACCTGTCAAACCTTCCTATCTTTATACAGTTTTTGCAGCATCGGGACAATAACCAGATTTCTCCTGTTGGAACTGGCCATGGACCCACTAAGAATCCATTTATTGACCTTTGTCCAACTAATTGCCAAACTCTTTGATCAAGTTTTCAAAAAGATGTGTCTTCTTAATTATTGTCCCTTCGTACTTTGTACCTCACCCATCACAGCAATTAGCTGCCACTTTTCGCTTACATATATACAGTCAATTTACTTTATAGTATAATCTGTAAAGAGCTTTGAGATGCCAAGAAGTGAAAACACTACATCAAATACAATGAATATTATTATTATTATAGTGATCTGCTCCATCATAGTAGCCATCCATGTGTAAGTTACAGGAGATCAGCAGCTGAGACAGGATAATGAGACTGAAAATACTTTTCTTAAACAAGCCATCATAAATCCGACAAAACCTCAGACTGGCCCTTTTCTGTAATGTAAATTTCTATGGTTTAATCTTTTCATGGTTTCCAATTATTAGCCATTTTGCACAAAAATAATTTAAAAAGAAGGAACTTTTATGTTAAATTTTGTCTTGTGACCTATGGAGTTGGAGCTTCACTATTATTTCTGGTTTGTACTCGGGTGGCATGATGTGTTGCTGTCGCAGCTGCTGATCTCCGTCTGTTGTGTTTTTCCAGGGATTCAGTATACTGTGCCTACTACTGACTCCTTGCTGCTGGAGGCAGTGAAACAAGTCAAGGTCAGCGACTTGCAGGATGATCGATTAGCAGATGAAGATCTGAGTGTTCTCAGTAACATGTAAGTGTCAATTGTTTTTTAAAAAAAGAGCATTTTTAGTGGGAAATACAAATTAAACAATGGTAATTGCATTCATCAATACTTGTTGAGCGAGATGCCTTTTGGGATTTGGTTATTGCTGAGGAAATGTTATTTTTCCAAATCTCGTTGGGGATTAAGACAAATTGGTCAACCATATGACGTGCTCAGTCTCATTGTACAAAACTGCCATCCGGTGGTAGAGCTGTTGAACCATTGGATAATTATACAAACCTTTCATTGTCACACAGCTGATACTTTATATACTGACTGCTATCCTATTCCATCTTTAGCAGGCATCTTTAATGTGTCAAGATGACCACACAAGTCCCTCCATCTTCCACAGTATTTTTTAAATCAAATTTTAGTTTTTAATCAGTTTGTTTCCAGCTGGTGTTAAGTCAGTCAAGATTTTTTACAATTCTTTTGAGAGTGTTAATCCCAGATGAAGTTTGTAAGAAGAAAACCCCCTGTCAACAGCAAAATAGCCATAACGATGAAATGCAGGCCTGGCTTTAATACAACTATTTACTCTGTGGCTCTGCCTTTAATCTTAAAATGATATGTGCTATACGTGTTTGAATGCAGTCATCCCAATTGTATGGGGTCCATTTTATTCTCTTTCTTGTGTGACTCAGGAATGAGAAAGAGGAACCGAGTCAGAAGGAGAAGCTGGTCATCTCCGAGGACTGTAAACTAATTACCATCATGGATGTGGTAGAAGGCCGCCTGGACGTCACCACCCAGCACATCTATTTCTTTGATGCGAGTGTTGAGAAAGAAGAAGGTAAGAAATGAGAAGGACACCCAATGAACTGTTAGGTGGGTAATTGGGTTAGACATTCTTATTAAACATTCCTGTTGTAAGTACTGTAGCTTGACAAGGAAGGACATTATTTCAATAGCAACCTGGCACTTAGGAAGTGCCAGGTTGCTCACCACTTTTTAAAGCGTGGGGAGCCGGCTGGCTATTCTTGCAGTCTTTGTAAAGTGTAAATGTATCTATATAATATTATTTATGGGAAATCGGGAAGCCTGCCCTTTTAAAATGTGTTCTGTAAGATTCCAAGTTGTGGAAGTTGGTTACAGTGCAGTAAGCGATCAGGCTGCATGAGTTTGAAACAATGTAAAGGTTGTAAGGAAACGCCCAAGGTTTCGTCCTGCGTGGAATTGAATCCAGGTCTCTCGCTTACAGGTGTGTACAGGACTACTGTACAGTCAGGGTTGGTTTTATATTTCATTAATAATGTAGTATTATGCTGCCAGTTGTTATAGCTATGTGTGATAGTTATGTTTGATCCCATTGTTGTATATCTTCCATTGTTTTGTTCGTTATGTGCACGGTAGCCTAGGGTTGCTAGGTTTTAATAAAGAGCTGTTGTTTCTTCCGAAAGTACACTTGATTCTCTCGAATTCTAGACAAGAAAAGGAGTAAGCACTTTGGAGGGTAGTTGTCAACATCAGAGTTCTACTAATGCAAGCAGACATTTCCAGTTCTGGCATTGAGATTAACATGGGAATACCTGTTTGTGTGTGTATGTGTGTGTGACTTTGACTTGGGTGGGTCACCTTTGAAATAGGGACCCACACCGACAAGGTTAGAAGAGAAGTAGATGAGTTACGCTTAGTATGAAAGCGTTAATAAAATTTGCACATACTGATGTGGATACATACAGCAAGGGGTGAGAACCATCACAAGGCGCTGGCTGGTGATCTTGCCTGTTATAAATACCCTTGAGATTTTACGGATCGCACACATACTGGATTTGCTCTGTGCTTTTAACGAGTTGGTTGATCATTTCCAATTAATCCAACTATATCTGATCTATTGGGAACAAAGAATTGTATTGGTCAGAAGCTGCACCATCCAGGCTCTTTTTACTCTTTATTAAAATATTTTTGTCTTGTAGGGGTCGGGTATGACTTTAAGTGGCCGCTCTCCCAGCTCCGTGAGATTCACTTGCGGAGATACAACCTGAGAAGATCGGCGCTGGAAATCTTTCTAATTGATCAAACCAACTACTTTTTGAACTTCAAAAAAGAGGTATGTCCCAAGCGGCCACTATATAGCAGAGCTGTAATGACACTTACACTGTTTTCTCAAAAGGTTCTGGGACCAGTTTGTCCACGTGATGCCAGTCTCAAATGAGCCGTTCTTCTAGTTGTGCCTTTCTCTCCTAGCCTCCTCCTCCAGGTTCATGTCAAAGACCTATTGGAATAAAATACCACAAAGTTGCCATGGAGAACCTAAGCAAGGTAGCAAAGGGCTGCTATAAATCTTGTGTGAACAATGTGCAGGAGAAATACAGGCTTAAATATTTTCTTATTGAAACTGAAATATTAATCTAAGTATTGAGGACCGTAGGTTGAATTGCTATCCCCTCCCCATGTGGTTACAAGACATTTGCCTTTTGGAAGATGAGTTGGAAGCGTTTGTGGCTTGTGCCACTCTCATGTGGCACTTTGTCAAATGCCTTTCATGTGGCACTTTGTCAAATGCCTTTCAAAAGGCATTTGACAAAGTGCCACATGAGAGACTTATTAAGAAATTAAAGGCCCATGGCGTAAAAGGGACAGTGGCAGCGTGGATCCACAACTGGCTGCGAGACAGAAAGCAGAGAGTTGTAGTGAGCGGCTGTTTTTCAGATTGGAGGGAAGTGAGCAGTGGTGTGCCACAGGGATCGGTTTTGGGACCATTGCTGTTTGTAATCTACATCAATGATCTGGACTTGGGTGTACGGAGTACAGTTTCCAAGTTTGCAGATGATACTAAGTTAGGGAGAATAGTAAACAGTGAGGAGGATAGTAGCCATCTGCAAGAGGATATAGACAAATTGGTAAAGTGGGCAGACACATGGCAGATGAAGTTTAATGCAGAGAAGTGTGAGGTGATGCATTTTGGGAGAAGAAATGAAGGGAGGCAATATAGGCTAGATAGTACAATTTTAAATGGTGTGAAGGAACAGAGAGACCTGGGGATTTGTGTTAGTGACTCGTTGAAGGTGGCAGGACAGGTAGACAAGGCTGTTAAGAAGGCATATGGGATACTAGGCTTTATAAATAGGGGTATAGAGTACAAAAGTCAGGAAGTGCTGACTAACCTCTATAGGACTTTGGTGAGGCCTCAGCTGGAATACTGTGTTCAATTCTGGTCACCACACTACAGAAAGGATGTGAAGGCATTGGAAAGGGTACAACGAAGATTTACTAGGATGGTGCCAGGATTGAGGGACTTCAGCTATGAGGAGAGGCTAGATAGGCTAGGGTTATTCTCTCTGGAGCAGAGAAGATTGAGGGGAGACCTAATAGAGGTTTATAAGATCATGAGGGGTTTCGACAGGGCAAATAGAGAAAAACTATTTCCACTCGTGGGTGAATCTGTGACTCGTGGTCACAGATTTAAAATAGTTTCAAGGCGAAGTAGAGGGGAGCTGAGGAGAAATTTTTTCACTCAGCGAGTTGTTCGAATCTGGAATGCATTGCCTGAAAAGGTGGTGGAGGCTGATTCGATAACAACTTTTAAAAGGGAATTAGATCTTTATTTAGGAAGAACGGGTCTATTAGGCTATGGGGAGCGGGCAGGGCAATGGGATTGAATCGCTCTTTTCAAAGAGCCGGCACAGACTAGATGGGCCGAATGGCCTCCTTTTGTGCCGTAAAATTCTATGATTCTATGATTCTATGTATTATTGTTTTTGCCTTTTATTTTCATAAAGTATTTGGTTTCATAGGAGAGGAACAAAGTCTACAGCCGGATCTTGTCGCTCCGGCCTCCAAATCTTTATGGTACTCGGTCACCCCAGGAGCTGTTGAAGGCATCAGGGCTCACACAGGTACAGTCTTAAATAGTCAAATGCAAACACAACCTTGGTAATGCACTCTTGTGAGCCCCACAGCCATGTTTCATATTATGATAGGATTGTCCACATTTCTTAATCCTTATAGTGTAAATTAACAGGAGATTCAACAATGAGAAACGGTAGACAATCCTCATGAATAAGGAATCACAGTGGACAATCTGAAATTGCATCTCCCAGTGCAATATTCAATTCATTTAAATAGATTTAGACTAACCTGTTGCACAGCAACTGATAACAAGGTTCCCTTTGAATTTAGGGAAGTTCCTGATGAAATGTTCATTTACATTCAATTTGCTCTTTCCCCTCCACCTTCCAGAAATGGGTGAACAGAGAGATTTCAAATTTTGACTACCTCATACAACTGAACGCTATTGCAGGAAGAACGTACAACGACCTGGCCCAGTATCCTGTGGTACGTTGCATTAAACTTTTTCAAGCACAACTTATCAACAAAATGCATGGTACAGTTCAACTTGTTACTATCTTTGCTCCTGAGGATCACGCAGCAGTGAGCGCACATCCAGCTGTCTACCTTTTGTTACTCATCTTGAGATTGTGTGACACTAGTTGGCAAGTGACTTCGCTTTAAACCAGTGCAGTCTATGATTCATTAGCAGTTTTCTTACACCTGAGGAGCTTGTTGAACCACTTCAACCACTGGTATGTGGACCAAATGTGGATTGCAATGACAGTGGATTTCTTTCTTTAAAGAACCTCAGTGAACTGTTGTTTTTACACAATCTGCCTTTATCTCATACTAGCTCAACTTAATTTTATCTGAGATTTTCATTTAATTTAATTTGTGCATTTGGGATTCAATGCCTTGATCTTTGGGTTGCAATTCCAGTGATATTACACAACAGTACTGTCAATCTAGCTGATTAACAAGTAACTTCCTGCTGCATTGTTTGAGTTGGTAGAAGTCTCAGTTTATTTTCTGGTAAGTTTGCCACTCATTTCTTTCCTTTTTAGTTTCCTTGGATTCTCAATGATTACACTTCAGAGGAGCTGGATTTAAACAACCCTTCGGTCTTCAGAGATCTCTCCAAACCAATTGGAATTGCCAACAAAAAGAACGCCAAAGTAGTTCAAGAAAAGTTAGTGCTCATGTTCCTCTATAGCTGCTTTGCCTACTCCTGACTAGTATTTCTCTGCAGCAGGGTACTCGCCCATCCCCTACTATAACAACAAGATTACACTTATATAGCACCTTTCACGTCAGGAGGACATCACAAGTCGTTGGACTATACATATATATATATATATACACTTCTATAAATGGTAGCAATCAATAATGTTTTTTTTACATATCTGTCATATCAGAGCTGACGATTTCCAGGGCATCTGTAGCCTGCTGCATGGTTTCCTTTGTTTTCTCGAATACACTGGCATACTCATTCACATGTACACATGCACACATATTCTCTCTATCTGTGAAACTCTGTCCTGAAGGATAAGATATATTGTGACAATCTGTATTGGCCCTTTTCCAAATTAGCAAAACCATCATGTGATCCTCGAGGATGTGAACATATATTTTGTTTTGCCCACAAAACATATACAGTCAATTCACTTTAAGTATATTCTGCAAGGTGCTTTGAGACGTCACAAAGACGTGCTATATTAAACGCAAGGATTATTATTTACTGTATATTGTATAGCTTGACAAATCCGTATTTTCATAGGTTCCCTGTTTCTTCTCCATGATGCTGCAGGTTTGACAATTTTGAAGACCCAACAGGAACAATCGACAAATTCCACTATGGAACTCATTACTCCAATGCGGCTGGTGTGATGCACTACATGATTCGAGTGGAGCCCTTCACTACATTACACATCCAGTTACAGAGTAACAGGTGCTTGCTCAAGGCTCACATTGTCTCTCAGCATGTGCTTAGGAACAAAATGAATAATTAAATAACATTGTAGGAGAGTTTTTCAGTGTCAGAGTTTTTCAGATTACATAATTGGGAGGGAATGAAAATTAATTTGTGGGTTTTCCGCACAGGCCTGAGCAGAACAATATTTTTAAGACTAGAGTGAAATGTGCAGGCAAGAAGATTTTGGCTTAATGCTCAGCTACTGATGGTGGAACTGAGGGTGAATTAATTCATAGTTGGAGGAATGATGAACACTAGCAGGAGAATTAAGTGAATAATTCAAATTTTAGAGGGCGCGGGGGGAGAAGGATGACTCACTAAATAAGAACAGATGTCCAGTGCTAAAGATGGTATTGGTGGGTGTTGGTTATCACTGCTCCTACTGAAGGTTGAGTGGGGAAGAATCATAACTGTTATCGACCTGGCTCAGTTGGAAGAAATTTAGCTTCTGAGTTGTGGATTCAAATCCAATACTGGGACTTTGAACTCTTAAGCAGGAAAGTGCTGCATTGTTGGAGCTGCCACCTGTCAAATGGGATGTTAAATTGAGTTCCCATCTGCATGTTCAGGTTGGCTCTTACAAACCCCATGGCATCCTACTCACAAAGAGAAAATGTGTTTCTCCCAGTGACCTGGCCTAGAATCCTCCAATAAAATTAATCATTTCACTTTATGGCTGTTTTGGGAATACAAATTGTTTCCTATGTTCACCCATAAAATACACAGTCACTGCAGTCTACAGAAAGTCCTGTGACACACTCTTAAGGCAGCCCCCTGATTGACATAAAAGGTATTATAACAAATGCAATTCTTTTAATATTTTAGGCAATAAGCACTGTCTGACAAAGCCTTTGTATTTCTGCCCAAGAGTTGAAAAGCAGCACTGAATAGGGGAGGAATGTTGTGTGTTTTATTTTAGGCTTAATGTTTGTTTTGTGAGTTGATATTTAGGGAGCACTGAGATTTGAGGGAAAGTTGGAGAAAATCTAAGTAGAAAAAGCCTGGGGGCATCATAGCAGACTGGCTTGGTAGATATATAATAATACTGCATAATTGTAGAAGCAGCAGCAGTATTAGGAAAATCTTCAGATGTACCAGTGCCATGAGAGGATAAAATCTGTTCATTGGCGATGTTAAGGATGAGCACAATAATATGACTGGCTCATTGCTTATCAGAACAGTATGTGTAACCAAAGGCAATGGCAATGAAATGTTCACAACAGCTGGCTACAAGAGGGAGAGAAAATTGGCAAGGTCCTATTCTTAGGCACCTCTGCTGATTACTGCAGTATGTTCTCCCCTCCTAAGGTGTGACCCAGGAGATGACAATAAGATTAGATTTTGCAAGATTCATTTTGGCTTTAGTTACAAGGCTTGATTTGCTTCATACTGTGAGAATTCAATTAATTCAATGAATGCTTGCTAATATTTGTGGTACCCTTGATTCCTGTGTCATCAGGTTTGACTGTGCAGACCGGCAGTTCCATTCCATTCCTGCTACGTGGCAAGCACTCATGGAGAATCCCAACGATGTGAAGGAACTTATTCCGGAGTTCTTCTACTTTCCTGAATTCTTAGAAAATCAGAACAGTATGTACTTGCACATAAACTTTGTCAGGTGGGGCTGGATAGAAGGTGTTGGGTCCAACAAGTGCTTCATACAGAAAGAAATCTTATGAAAGATACAGATATTCACTTTGGGTCTCAGTTCCTGCCTGGAATCCTGTCACCATACAGTGGAGTCCTGTAGCTCAGTGGTTAGAGCATTCATCTTGCAAGCGAGAGACCTGGGTTCAAACTTGGCAAGTTTCCTTACTCCACACTCCTAATAATAATTCTTTGAAAAAAACACAATAATAAAATGGTCATTGGTCACAACTGTTTGTGGGTCACTGCTGTGCACAATTGCCTCCAGCGTTTCACCCACAAATATACAGTCAATTCACTTTACAGTATATTCAGTGAAGTGCTTTGAGACACCTAGAAGATGTGAAAAGCGCTATATCAAATGCAAGGATTATTATTATGACAGTGAATAGCATCCTCTGAAGTATGTGTGAGTGGGGCGGGTGCGGATTTGCAGGATTTGTAAAAAGAACCACGTATCTCAAATCCTATAGGCTCTTAGCTGACCTGCTGAAACTCCACTTTGAGGCCAATAACCTGCTTCCCTTGACCACAGCTGGAAATTGAAAATGCGGGTTGGTGTCCATCTGAAATTCTAACTCATCCAGATGTTGGTAGATTGTGAATCTTTTAACGAATCTCACAACCCTGGGTTGTTGCCATTGTGTCATTTACTTTCAAAAGTTCCCTTTGTACCATCCTGTCCAGTACACACCCTGTGCTTGGACTCTGTTGTGATCTGAAGCAACATTGCAGCCAAAGATTGTTGGCCTTAAATGCACGCCTCCTGCAAGTGTTAGGAACTGCAAGTTATTGGCTGTGCCGGAGTGAAGTGTGTCCTACAGTATGTCATCTGCCCTTTCTGAAGGTGCTCGTGTGCAGAAGGACCAGAGAAAGAGGATGCAGGTAGACCCCGCTTAATGTTGCCCCAGTTAACATTCTTTCATTATTACGTTGCTGATAACATTGGGAACATATATTCATTTAACGTTGCGACGTTCACTATTACGTCGTTTGCCAGTGGGTGGAAAGGGGACACGACGGCACGTAAAGAGAGTGACACAATGGCGCTAGGGCCTGCCCGTCAAGAGAGTGACGGGCAAGCTGGGAGTGAGCCAGGTCAGCAGTGAGAGAGCGAGGCAAGTTGGCCAGCCAGTGAGACCAACCAGTCGCAGTGAGTGAGTGAGACCAGCAGCGAGTGAGTGAGCTGGGCAGGCAGCCAGGGAGCGAGTATAATGTTTTTTTTGGAAACGTTTGACGAAAAATGTCCAAAAGAACCTAACTCCTGTTTTTACATTCATTCTTATGGGAAAAATGTATTCAATTTAACGTCATTTCGCTTAAAGTTGCACTTTTCAAGAACCAAACTACAAGGTTAAGCGGGGTTTACCAGTAAAGTTAGTCCAGAGTTTTTAAAAAAATCTTATCTCTTCACTGACAAAAGTTTGCCTCTAAAGGCCAATATTGCAGAAAATGCTAGTTGTGCAAACATAGTTTCTGAATGCATAGTGCGACATTGTGGTATTTAATAGACTTCTTGTTTGTTACAGAATTTGACTTGGGACGTCTACAGATTTCCAAGGAACGGGTCAATGATGTAATACTTCCAAGATGGGCCAACTCTCCCGAGGATTTCATTTACAAGCATAGGAAAGCCTTGGTGAGGGTTGTATCTCATTGTAATTCAGAGCCTTGGGATGTCCACCCGACGTGGAAGACACTCCCTAAATGTTATTTTGTTTTGTGGTTGTTATACCAATTGAATTTTGTTGGTGTTGTTGTAATTTCATTGTTGGGTAAGTGCATTTAGCTATTATGCTTCCCCGTACTGTGCCCCTTTATCCAAAACTTTGGAACTCTTTCCCTCAATCCCTTCTCCCCAACCCCTCCTCCCCCATCTTTCAGTCGCGCCTGAAGACCTTTCTCTTTGACCGCACTTATGGTCACCTTCCCGCTTCCCTGGCTGAGCCTCGAGCTCTGCCATTGTTAAGTGTTCTGAGATGCCGCCTGGTGTGGAGGGTGCTATATAAATTCTGAATGTTTTGGTCATTCTTTTGAACAACTGTTGTGTAGTTTTATTCATGGGAAGCAATCTTTAAAGAACTAAAGCTACCAAAAGAAGCTGCAACACCCCTGGGGATAAGTACTTAGAGCACTGGCTTTAAATAGACCCTCATTCACCAGCGGAGTTGCCCTTGCTGCAGTGGTTGAAAGATTTAGGCCTATACTCTCGTTTTCTGACCCATGTTGAAAGTCTCCTGTTGCAATGGGATATAAGACAGGAAGGGAAGAAGGTCTAAAAATCTGGTCACTAATCACATGCAAACGTGCTTCCTTCTCCCTGTGTAATGGATATTGATTAATTTTGGTATGATTCCTCATCATTTAGGAGTCCGAGCACGTGACTGCTCACCTTCATGAGTGGATTGACCTGATATTTGGATATAAACAGAGGGGACCAGCTGCAGTTGAGGCACTCAATGTTTTCTACTATTGTACTTATGAAGGTAAATGGGTGTTATTAATAATAAAGCCAAATGTAGTCTGTGGTCTTACTTCTCTTTACACCCCCCGACCCCACCCATAAAGAACTTCCCTTCAAGGTTTTCATGTCAAAGTGAAAAACAGACCCAAAGCAAACCAGAGAGGTTTGTAATCCATATTGTTAATTCAAATAGAATTTCAGGAGTAATTTGAAGTACTTATCGAGGCTTCAATGGAAACTTCTTTACTAATGTCTGGACTTTTGCCTTTAAGCATACATGATAGCAGCTGGGATCCTGTACTGGCCCATGTGCCTACCTCACTGATGGTAAAGACTGATGGTCTAAAATGTTTGCAGATGAAACATTCCAGTTCAGATATTGTATTGTGGCCAGGTCACGTTCTTCCCCCAATTTCCTTACTAACCTGGCACAAAGTGCTAATGTTTCCATGCTGTAAATGATATTTACCTCATTCTGTCTCAAGGCATCTCTTTGACAGCACTTTCTGTCATCTTACCTCACCCACCTCAGTTCCCACATCCCTCAGCTCTCACCGCTAGCTTGGGTGCCCTGCCAGCAGTATTCAGTACTTAGGGATATTCTGACATAAAAAGTGAAATATAAATGCAGATTTCTATTGTATTCTATGGAGTTGCTTTTCTCAGGCATATTATTTGGACAAAATTGCAACTCAGGATTGGCTCAATTTGTTTCAAAGTTGGCTGTGGTTGGAAACCTCATCCACAAATAACTTTGTAGCTATGTTATTAAACATTTTGTGGGTTGAATTGCTTCTGGGAAGCATATGACTTAGATAGAAAATTCTGTATGCTAAGATGTTTATTGTTTTACTATGCTGCATTGCAGGAGCTGTCGACCTGGATGCAATAGCAGATGAGAAAGAACGTAAGGCAATAGAAGGGATGATCAGTAATTTTGGACAGACTCCTTGTCAGCTCCTGAAGGTACCATCCAAATGAATGAACAATGTTTGAACTTAACTAATAGTCTTTGATTTTGATGTAGGGCTTCAAGTCAGTGTCTCAAAGTGCTTCATAGTTTTTTTTTCTGTTAAATGTGCTGGTTGCATATTTATACGCAAGCGGGGCAGCTGATTTGCACACAGTAATACCCACCACAAACCAGCTATGAAGTGAGAACATTTTTTTAAACAAATCTGGCGGATTCTTGGCCTGGACACTGGGAGAAGCTCTCTTCCCATTTTCAATAGTGTTGTGGGGTCTTAAACATGCATCTGAACAGGCAGATGGCACCTCTGACAATGCAACAACACAACAACAAAATTATATTTATAGAGTGCCTTTCACATCGGGAGAACGTCCCAAGGTGCTAAACAGTCAGTGGTCGGGACCCGAGCATGGGGAAGGGACAGGATAGGCGGGAGGGGAGGGGAGGATGAGAGACAGGAGGGTGGCTGAAGGCACGATCAAAAAGGAGGGGGGTCTTGAGACCGCCCTTAAAGGAGGCAAGGGAAGAAGTGAGGCGAAGGGACTGTGGGATGGAGTTCCAGAGTGTGGAGGCAGAGAGGGTGAAAGCCCTGCCACCAATGGTAAGATGGGTCAGGTGGGAGACATGAAGCAGACCGGAAACCGCTGAACGGAGGGGGCGGTCCTTGAAAGTGAGGACAAGAATCTTGAATTCGATCCACTGGGGTTTGGAGAGCCAATGGAGCCAGGCGAGGGTAGGAATGATGGGGTCGCAGAGCCTGGTGCAGGAGAGGACATGAGCTGTAGAGTTTTGTATGATCTGCAGCTTGTGAAGGGAAGACCGATAAGGAGGGAATTTCCATAGTCACGCCATGATGTGACAAATGTTTGGGTGAGGGTTTCGGCAGCCTGAGGGGTGAGGCAGTGACCGAGTCTGGCAATTTCATGGAGGTGGTGGAAGGCAGTGCTGGTCATGGTGCAAATGTGAGGGAGAAAGGACAGTTCAGGGCAAGACACCCAGGTTCGTGACTGGGAGACAGTGAATTATTTAGGTGAGATGAAGGCAAAATAAAAATAAGCAGTCATCAAGTTTCTTGATATTGTTTTACGAATAAATAAATGTGTCCTATTAGATTTGCAACAATTAATTTTCTATGTCTATCATATAATAGGAGCCACACCCATTCAGGCTGCCTGCTGACGAAGTTTTGAAACGACAAGCCAGGGCAGATAACTGTGTTCTGAATATCTACCAGCACCTCACTGAACTGAAGTCATTCTTTGTGGAGGTAATAGCTGAAAGGCTTCTATTTTGTCAGCCACGTGTCTGACACGTGTAGAAACATCGCTGTGCTTAAGAGTATCCAAACCAAACTGAGAATTCTATGCATCCATCTGTACGTGGACATTTCAGATATGTTTATTGAAATGGAGCTCACAATCTCTCCCTGCTTAAGTAATTATGGAAAGCATTAGGTGCAGGTTATGCAAGAGCCAAGGCTTGGGGACTCCAGAATGTGATTTGAATTATTACTGGAGTTGAACCAGCGAAAACCGCAAAGCTTGCTATTGAGAACACTGCCTGGCAAGCTTTCCCACTGCTGGTCCAGCTATTTCCATCCTTCTACTTCAGGTTTTCACTTGCAGACTCCTCTCACTCAGAAACTTGAGTGCGAAGAGTCCATGCCCTCAATTACTGGTCTGCCCTTTCAGGTTCTCTTCCTCCACCTCCCTTGGAAGATAGTAAGATGTATTTTATAATATATATTTATTTTATAATATATATTTTATAGTATATATTAATATTATGAGTCAGGGTAATTTGCAGTATTTCTTAACCAGTTTCCTTAAAAAGTAATCAGAGTTGTGCAAATGGAGATTCCTGTTACTTCAGGTGATAGGAAGTAGATCAATGGGAAATTCAATGAGATTATTTTAGAAGTACTGTATAGGTTAGGTCCCTTAATGTAGGTTTCTGAGTGATTGAAATACACTAAAGTAATATAGTATCACACCCAAGAGAAAGATCATTACCACTAGAGTATCTCACTTTTGCCCCAAAGTTTTCTTTATTCAGCCAAAAAGGAATTCCAATTCCTTGAAAGGAATCGGAAGAGTGAATGCTCTTGTGCGTCATGAACACCAATGTGGATTAGATGGGCCAAAAGCACGCCATTTGGCATGCTTCCATTCTATGAATTATATTGAATGGGATTTGTCTTCTTTGCTTTTTGTAATATTAGAACATTTTCCATTTCATTGTCCATCTTTTAATGTTCATAGGCAAGTGTTTTTATTGAAAGATTCTTAAGTTTTTATCTCAAAGATACTTATTCTTGTAAACATCCTGAATTTGCTTTATTGTGTGTATGTATAAGAAATTATACTTTTAGAGACAGATTGATTAAACTTTTATTTTCAATTAATTTAATTGCTTATAGTACCAGCATCCAGCTTTCACCATTCCCAACATTGTCATTCCCTTTCATTTTAAAGAAACACTCTTGAGAAATCATGTTTTGACAGAGGAAACTGGGTCTGTGATGATGTTTGACTATATGTTGTTTGTGTTTTTTGCAGGGAATCAGTGACAATATTCCAATAATGAAAGCAGTGGTGCCTAAAACCCAAGCTCGTTCATTCATGTCTCAGGGAAGCCCTGATATCCTGGTGAGTGTGTTTTGGGCTGTATGCAAGCAGTGTTGGAAAAATTACAGTGTTTGAATGCCAACTTAAAGGAGCACTCCAAGTCACTTAAACATTTGAAACATAAGTTTAGTGCAGGAAATAGCCATTGCAGCCAGTTGGCCAGTCTTGTTTTAGCTGTTAAACTGAATACTAGCTTCTTTTGTACATTTCTAATTTGTAACTTATGACCTATCATTTGAAACTAGTTCAGAAAGGACCGATTTCTGTGTTTGCTGTATGTGATATATTAAATACAGAATGGACAGGTTCCACCAGATTATCTCAATGTCTGTACTTTGGCTCCACAGATTACTTTGAGCCACAACTGCCTGATAGGAACACATGGATGGCTGCCTTACGATAAAAACATTTCCAATTACTTCACATTTATCCGGGACCCAACTGTATCCAATCCAAAGTAAGTCACTTCTAATCATGTCTTCTAAAGGGATTCAATGGTTCCATTCTTAGTCGATGGAACAATAAGTGTATGTGTGCTCCAATCTTCTCTGAACATTATTCCAGCCCCCAAAACAAAAACTGGTTCTAAGCAACCTCAACCCATAAGCATGGAAATAATTGGCAGCTTTGATTTTAGTTTATCTACCATGTATGCTGTTCTAAGGGATGTCCTTGCACCTTGGGACATCTTCCCAAGGTGAAAGGTGCTATACAAATGTATTTTTCTTGTTGTTCTAACTATTACTGTCTTTTTGGCTGACGCTTTCTATTTGGAAGAGTAGTGGTGGTGTCAGTACTAATTAAACCTTGCAGAGAACGTCAGATCTGAGAAACTCTGACAATATGAATTGGTGTAGTGGTTTATAGGTGTGTTTTCTTGCAGGACCCAGCGCTGTGTGAATGGTCCTTTTGCTCCAGGCCTGGAGATGAGCTCAAAGTTGTTTGTCATATCGCATGATGGGAAACTGCTGTTCAGTGCAGGTCACTGGGATAATAGCGTTCGTGTGACATCAGTTACAAAGGGAAAGGTTGTTGGGCAACATGTCAGACACATGGGTAAGTATGTTCTGTACACCTTGTGATTCAGTAACCGTTGTCTGATGTCTAGGGAATTTGGGGCACTCAAATGAGCACTCCATGGCCTTGCTTCTCCCTACTTCTGCGACCTCCTAACCCCCTACCAACCTGTCCCAGCGGGTTTCAGCCTGCTTTATGTCTCCCACTTTGCCCATCCCCCTGGTCAACAGGGCTTCAGCCTCTCTGCCACCATTTTATGGTTCTAAACCCAACAACCACCAGCTCGGATGCGGATCTTTAACTGTCCAGCAACTTGGGATGTCCTATTGACATGAAAGGCACTATACAAATGTGATTTGTTGTTGCTGTCTGAGACTCTACCCTGTGTGGAGGGCACTATATAATCCTGGCATTTGATATAGTGCTTTTCACATCTTCTAGATATCACAAAGCACTTCACAGAATATACTGTAAAGTGAATTGACTGTATATTTGTGAGCAAAATGCACAGCCAATTACGTACAACAGTGCACAAGTTATTGTCTCCCATATAATTTTAACATTGAGTGAAACGTGTGAAGCAGAGTACATGTAAAATTGTGGTTATAAATAACGTGGCAACAACATGACATGCTACAATGGAATACAGTACTCTTCGAACAGTTCTCAAAGGATGAATGTTTTCAATCATTTCTTATTGTTATGTTCTGACTCCTTTGTCCATTAGACATTGTGACCTGTTTGGCGACTGACTACTGTGGCATCCATTTGATATCAGGGTCGCGTGACACAACGTGCATGATCTGGCAGATTTTGCAGCAGGTATGGAGGTATTGATTGTACAATGGGCATCAGTGCCATAAGAACATAAGAATTTGCTGGGTGAATGAAGACCAAGGTCCATCTAGCTCACCTTCCCCATCCTGGCAGTTGCTTGACAAGTGGGTGGATGGGTGGGTCGGGGGATGTGGAGCAGGCTGGAACCTGCTGAGAGGTGGGGGAGGACAGGTTGGTAGGGGGTTAGGAAGTTGCAGAGGCAGGGTGGGACGAGCCCATGAGGGGCTTTGAATGTGAGGATCAGGATCTTGAATCCCTGGGTGATGGAGAGCCAATGGAGGCGGACGAGGATAGTGGAGAAGGGGTCACGAAGTTTGGAGCGGTAGAGGACACGGGCCAGGGAGTTCTAAATTATCTGCAGCCTATGGAGGGAGGAATTGGGAAGACTGACAAGCAGGGCATAGTCGAGCCTGGATTGATCTGAAAGTACTGAGCTAGAATTACCTTTAAATCCTATTTAAAATATCATGCACCTCCTTGACCTTCTCTCAAGACTGAGCTAGATTGTCTAAGCATTGCTCATAGTTAATTCCTTCAACACTGAGGATTTCTCTTGTTACTCTCCTAAGCACTGCCTGGACTATCCCCATGTTTCCCCTCCACATCCTTTCAGCCCCAGTTCAGGTGTCCAGCCAGCAGTGTCAAGTACTTTGAGACTTTCCCCTGATGTGGTAGGTGCTGTTAATTGTATTGTATTTATCAAGCTGCTTTTCAATGTTGTTTCACCTGAAGGGCTCTTACGTAAGTTCATGTGATCTTTCTAACAGGAAATTCCTTATTAATATTGTGCATTTATCTCCTGTTTGATTAGGGAGGAATGCCCGTTGGCCTTTCGCCAAAACCGGTGCAGATTTTATATGGTCACATGGAGGAGATAACCAGTGTCACTATCAGTACAGAACTTGACATGACTGTTTCAAGCTCCAAGGTAGGTGTAGCAGCTGTTATTACTGAATAGCCTAACATTGCAACAGGCTGATTGGAGGTGCTCTGGTTGTACATACAGTATACAGTTTGTGTATTTTACAGGATGGAACTGTGATCATACACACCATTCGGAGAGGACAGTACATGAGGACTCTGCGACCGCCATGTGAGAGTTCACTTCCCATTTCAATTCCCAACTTGGCCATGTCATGGGAGGGACACATCATTATCAACACCATCATAGAGGGGAAATCCAATCTTAAGGTACAGTTCATGCACCAAATACAAGGTACTTGTTCAGGAGCAAAAACTGTTGGTGGCACACTTCTCCCTCCTGTGATGACTCAGAAAGCATTTGCACCATGTTGTTTGTTAGTGAAACACTTAATATCTTAACTGAGGAATCTGCTTTCAAGCTTGTGCCTGTTGGATACGGCAGAATGGAAATTGCTTGTAGTTTTTTAATTGTCTTGAAGCTGCTTGCTGCTATTTATTTCAATATTAGTTTGTAATGCAGTAGTCTTTCCAAACAGATTTGTGGTCTGATAAAACAACTGACATGAGCAAACATACAGTTTGGTGCATGATACTGGGTGTACCAATGCAGACTCCTGGTAATTGGGCAAAGGAATCTTGATTAGCAATGATGTGTTATACATGTATACGCACTTTTGTTCCCGACCAAATAACTGGCATCCTTTCACTTTTATGCAGGATAAGAATGCCCTACATTTATACTCTGTGAATGGGAAGCACTTACAGAGTGAGACGATAAGGGAGCAGGTGTCTGACCTGTGTGTCAGTGGAGAACAAATTGTGCTGGGCAGTGTGGAGGGATTTCTGTCAATACGAGACTTATACAGGTGAGATCAATATACCAGGAGATAGGAACATTCATCACAAATATATGGCATGGAATATTGCATTGCTTAATTTCAGCCCAAATATGTTTAAAAACTTGCCGAGGACCTATGTGATAGGATTTAATAATAATAATCTTTGCATTTGATATTGCTTTTTTCACGTCTTCTAGACGTCTCAAAGCACTTCACGGAATATATTGTAAAGTGAATTGATTGTTTGTGAGCGAAATGCAGCAATCAATTGCGCACAATTGTCCCACAAGAAAAAGGTCGTAGATTGAGTGACCAATCAACGGTCACTCAAGAAATCCCACAAGAAAACAAATTGTTATTTGTTTTCTTGAGGGATTTTTATCAAGCATGTGGAGTAAGGAAACTTACCCAAGGTTTTATCCTGTAAGATCTCTCATTTGCGAGGCACGCTCTAACGACTGAGCTACAGGGCTTTACAATAAGTTTCTTCTAAAGTCCGTGGATATGTGTTGTGAGAAAGAGGTAGAAATATCAGCTATTGGTTGTATTAAAGTGAAAATATCCTTTTTGATTTCATAGTGAATAGTTGGAATCACTGCAATCCTGTCCAAAATATGGGAGAATAACTAATTTTTAGATCACTAAATATTGGACTGACCTGAATGCCCGGATAACATGGTGGAAATGCTGCACTTGACTGAGCTTTCAGATAACTGTATGGCCAAAATGAGAATTGTACTCAAATTATACTGTCAATTGAGAAGCATTGTTTTTAGCAATAGTTTGATGATCAGTGAGTGAATACCAATAATAATAATGATAATAATCCTTGCATTTGATATAGCGCTTTATCACATCATCTAGATGCCTCAAAGCACTTCACAGAATATACTGTAAAGTGAGGGATTATTAGGGATTATTATCAGGTGTATAGAGTAAGGAAACTTGTCCAAGGTTTTGCTCTACCGGGAATCGAACCCTTGCTTGAAAGGCGAGTGTTCTAACCACTGAGCCACAGGACTCCACACACCTGCTAATAGTATTCTGAAATCACGATTTAATTATTAAAGCACTAATCATTAAGAGGAATACAAATGCCCCCCTAAACGGCTTGGTTTGTTTGATGGGAAATCCAAGAACATTAAATGAACCATGAGGGAATAGATCCTGATCAATTCACTCTGATGCGTTTCTACGAGAGAGGCACAAGCCAAAGTGCACTTAAAGATAGCTCGGCAGCAGGACTTCAGTAAGATACAATACTCAAATACAAATTTATGGTACAGTTTAAGCCGTTTTTTTTTTTAAAAAAGGTATAGTGTAAACGCATTAAGTGGAGGTAGTTAATCCACAGATTATGGGTTGTGAAAGGTTAGTTCCTTCAACAAAACAAATTTATCCCTCCTCCTCCTATAGCAGGAGCTATATTTTCATTGAGCACAGATTTAGTACTTTGTCACTCTTCCTATCTGATTGATTAAAGACGTTCTTCTCTGAACCCTTTTCACTACATGGACCTACACTCATAATCACAGTGACTAAGTCAAGATGCAATACTCAGGTTTTGTTTTCATAGGCTTTGTGTGACCACCTTTACAAATGGAAAGTTAATTGATATTATTGACTAACCCTTTGTATGTATTATTTCACTGCTTTGTTTCAGCCTGAAGCTCAGCGCTGCTCCATTGGCGATGCGGGTGCCAATCCATTGCGTGTCAATCACAAAAGAGAGCAGCCACATCCTGGTGGGACTGGCGGATGGCAAACTAATCATTGTGGGTGTGGGGAAGCCGACTGAGGTAAAATCCATGGTCATGGAGTATGTGTACCACGCAGTGGAGAGTACCTGTCTCTTCTTTCTATAAGGGCTGAATGGATGGCTTTAGGCTCAGCCCAAATCCACCCAGACAACAGCATATTCCAGTTTGTGATGCCAAAGAAACTAGATTTCAGCTATGAGGGTTAAGAATGGCTGGGACTTGGTTGTTCCCTTCTTTGTTTGGGAAGGAATGAAAAGGAAGAAAAAGGAAGAGGTGTGAAGAACATTAATAGGAAAGAAGTGCCACTCACATGGAGAGGACTGGTCCTTTGGATAGCTAGTTATTCAGCTTGCTAAAAATCCATCTTTGTTATCACACCTAGAAAATCGAATTTTAAAATGTTTTCTATAAAAAATAAATTTCTCTTGATGGAAAATATTTGGACAGCTTCACTCTATAAGGAAGACACAAACAACAATGTAGCATATATAAGTTTATAACCCCCTTACATAGAGTAACATCTCAGAACACTAACAGAGGCACTTGATTGTTAAGAGAACAAAATATATATTTATTGTTACCAAAAAGATTGAAAACTGATAGGATAAATTTTAAAGGAATAATGTGGTTCTCTTGCATCACAGGCCTATCTCTTGCACACCAGACCAGTAAGGGCAGAGAGTGGAGACCTCATTCCAGTACATCACTATATTCTCACAATATATGATTGCCTTTCAAAATGTCAGTCCTATATGTTTACAAGAAAGGATTTGCTGGAAATTTGGCATATTTTTAGTGAAGAATTAGCTTTGATGCTGGCTGCAGGCCTTTACCAATTTCTAGTCCATTGCAGGAGTTCTTTCCAATATTTGACTTGTTGCACAGGAATACTCTTCACAGGTTGTGAAATGTGCTTGTTCATTCCCAACACCTTGGTTGATTTGAGCAGTAAAATTAAAGGAGTTTAATTTTTTTCTTTCAAAAAGAAATGTCTTTTTGGAACGTGAACGCATTTCACATTCACCAGTCTCAAGATGTTCTCTGGGCTTCAGGCAATTTTTTTTTTTTTTGCAAAGAAGTATTCAGTCTGGTCTTGCTCAGTGACACTGCTTAGTGAGCTGATCTCAGCAGTGGTGGCAGTGTTTGTCTTGGCATCTGTGGTCAAGGGATAGGAAATATCATCTAGATCTTTCTGATCACCATCCTATTAGCTCTTCTGGAAGGAATGTGTGAAGTTGTGTCATAACAGGACTCAGGCAAACCAGAATAGTTTGCAGCTGGATTGTCCCAACCACACATTATTTCCAGCTCTCAGTGAAATTAGTCTTCATTCTCCAAACTGATGACTTTTCTCTTGCTTTAATGGATAGATGCGTTCAGGGCAAATTTCCAGGAAACTGTGGGGTTCAAGCAAGCGTCTGAATCAGATCTCATCCGGGGAGACGGAATACCATCCTCAAACCCAACCCAAATAATGGAACTGGAGGAGTGAAGGAAAGCCTACGGCTCACTGGACACTGTTGCTGGTTTCTTCTTGTTTTTACTCACATTGCTACCTAAATGAAGCTGTGTAGCAAATCTGACTGTTGATTTCTGATCATGTAACACATTGTGTTTCAATGGGACTTTTCCTCTGGAGACTTTCTCCTATGGTGGAGATGAATGGACCCATATTGTACAGCCAAAAAGACAAAAAAAATTTAAGTATCAAAATGTTTTTATCTTGCTTAATTTAGCTTTTTTTAAACTTGCCCACCCCAGCATTTTGAGGACCATTTAAAAGAAATTATTAACAACAAATTGCATTTACACAGCGCGTTTCTCTCAGGTGGAAGCCCAAAGGCGTTGAATCCATTATGTTGACATTTTATTTTTAAATGTCCCAGCTTTATGATTATCATGGAGTCTTTGAGGGCAGCAGTAACCGCTATATACTTAACCGATACTTGAATGGAGAGTTCATCTCACCTGTTTTTCTTGAGAAGATGTTGCAGAGTCTCATCAGGAATCTCTGAAGGATGGTGAGGCACTACATACCAGGTGTGGATGTTGAAAGCTCAGGTGATAAGTGTTTTATTCCGTGCAATGGCTTCACCTCAGAATGGAGAGAAATAAAGGCCTCAATTGCCACACACTTGGAATGTCACAGTAAACCCATATCGGCACATGGTTTGCTCCTCCTCCACCCACCACCAGCCCCCCACAAAACTTTTAAAATCATTAGAAATTTAGAATAGTAGTTCACATTGATGATATAATGTTTAAATCCATTGTGTAGCATCTCACGTATAGCAGTCTGACAATCATACAAATCTGAATGAGTTAGGCTCTTCTTCGCATGTTCTGTTTTTCGATGTGCACTTTATATTGTGAGCATAATTTATAGAAATGAAACTTATTTAAACTTTTATTTTTTTCCTTCATATTACTAATTTACCTGAAATGTACATCGCTTTCATAGCAGCTAGGAGAAGGAAACTTCTAGAGGTTTGTGTCTGATTTATTTTCCTTCTCATTCCCTCTCCCACCACCATACAATTCCGAGTGTAGAATAAAATTCTGTGTGTAAAAGTTTGTGTGTTTTGCCCACTGGTCCATCAGAACTGAGAATCTTTTCCTGTTGGTCAGTATCCAAGCATAATTCCTAGACCTTGGTGAGTGGCATGTTTAGAGACCTCCATAGGTTGACATATGGAAAGGATTGTGTGAAACAGCCAGCTTGCAGAGGGATAGAAAGAGTGAGAAAAAGTGTAAGGTTAAACCAAAGGTCATATCTTTCCTGATGCATCACAAGCACTACCTTTTAGGTAAGGCCCTATAAAATGTTATTTAGAGGTAAACCAAACCCACCACCCATAGGGAGAACCTAAAGAAAAGGTTGGCAGCCTTTCCATCTCAAAGCCAGAAGATGAAATTCTCATACACTGGAAGGTTGCACTATCTAGTAACTCATTTATTGTATTTGAAGTAGAGGAGGACTTCAACCTTTTGGGAGGACTTAGACCTTTTGTTTTTGCAACATACCAACTGTTTATTCCACTTTCTCTTCTGAAATTCAAGTGCTGCAGTCAATTAGAGATTCACTGAAGGTGCTTTCCTGTGTTGATCCAGGAAAAGTTAGTCATTCATTACAGAACAATGATACCACCCCCCTTACCTGAATCTGAAACGGCAGATCCCAGACCTATTAGTTAATGACAGAGATGCCAGCTGTACTCTATTCAAGAGAAACTTTTTTACTGGAATGAAAAATACATTGCCTGTTAATTTTTTTTAAAAAAAGCTAACTCAATTTGATTGGGAGATTTTCAGTTGTTTATGCATTAAACATTTGTTAGAGAATGTTTTTAGAGAAACCAGGGATGATCCTGATTTGGAATTCTCCAACCTTCCCTTGCATTGGCATCAAGCAATCCCTTCATTTGAAAATCCAGGGTTGTTAACTTTGTATACTGTAAGTAAGCATCACATATTATTTAGAGAGAGGTTTTCAATGTGTGCAATACTAAATGCATTTCCTTAAACGGTTATATTCCCATTCTTCTCACCTCAATGCAGCTGGAAGGTAAATGTAATAACTGTTTTCATTCATACCTGGGCACCATTTCCTAACTAAAATGATAGACTTTGATTACATTGCAATATTGTTTAACAGATTTATTTAATAAATTAGCAGGAAGTCTTTTTGAAGTCACTGATGTTTCCGCTGAAATCCTTAACTATAAGGAGCTAGTTAATCCACTCAACGCTCTTGTGTCGCTATCTTTCGATTTTACCTATAGTGTGTAAAATGGGCTCAAAATCTAAGAATAATCTATCTGCAGTGTTTTAATTCTTGTAGTTGAGTCAATTTGAGTCAAATTAATCTGTTGCTTGAAAGGCCACTATGGGAATGTGTCAATGGTGGACAAAGTATTCCCGTTTCAGTGCCAGAGCAAGTAAATACAGCAGCCATTGTAACGAATTCCCCACAAGTAACATCCACATCTGTTTGTTGATCTGGAATCATAACATGACATAGGTTTGGGTTGCTGTGTGATATGAGCAGTTAATGAGAATATGTTATATGATGGGATTCCTGTAAATCTACAGGAACCAATGCTTTGAACCTATTTCTTACAGTAGATTTATGCAGTTGAGGAAATATCAAGCTTTTTGGGATCAAATTCATAATAATAATTCTTGCACTTGATATAGACATCTCAAAGTGCTTCACAGAATACACTATAAAGTGAATTGACTATATTTGTGGGTGAAATGCGGTAACCAATTGCGCATGCAATGTCCCACAAACAGTGAGCAATTTTTTTTTACGGAATTATTAATAGGCGTGTAGAGTAAGGAAACTTGCCCACGGTTTTGGCCTGCCTGGAATTGAACCCAGGTCTCTCACTTCTGAGGCGAGTGCTCTAATTACTGCACTTCAGCACTCCACTGGTTATGGCATTTTAAAGTAGGAGGTTGTGTTAAGTTTACTCCATTCAACTGAAAATATACAATAAATAATTTAGAATTACAATACCAGACTAATCACATTGAATACTATAATCCAGTTTGGGGTATTTCCTTTGTTTAAATGCTGACAACAAATTGTGACTCAACTCAAAACCAAATCTCGTCTATAAAGCAACAAATCGTAATCCTAACTCCCATGTTTGTTAGAATGTATGGGGAATAGCAGGGTGTTTGTTAGCTGTCTCATAATTATTATGAATTAATCTATCAAAGCTGTAAATGTAATTTAAGACACTGTTCAACGCAATATGACAGGGAAATATTCAGAAATATTATAGTTTTGTTTCGCAAATAACTTTTTTTTAAAAACTTCTTATGTGCGTTTCTATTTTGTTGTGCGTTTCTATTTTGTGTGGGAGAGGGGTATTTTATGCCAAATGTGTACTTTCAAAGTCTTCATTTTTTCCCTAATTTGTGCAAGTTTACTACGTGAAATATTGATTACTGGTTGTGTTAGACATCTGCTGCATGTTCCCAGCCACTGTCTGCAGTGCCCCAGAGGTGATGCTCCTGATAGTTTTAGATTGTTCTATAATTTAACAGCTCACTTCAATGTTTGTACATTTTTCTGATTGTTTTATATGTATAGTGTGGTCGTTGAAAGGTGAGACTTTTAGCACTTTTCAAATACTGCAAATTGTAAAATTTAAAAACTGTTGTACACATTACCTGTACATAATAAATTATTAGATCTGCTTTGTATACAAGACCAATGAGACCTAAGGCAGCAAAAATGAATGGAATAATAGGTGTGGTATTTGTGTTGTGTAAATATTAACACATTGAAGATTATAGCAACATTTTTGCACCAGAATAAATTGTTTTGAAAATAATGTTTTTTATTCATAATGTTTAATTTATAGCATGTTGTCACATTGGAACATCTCAAAAGCACTGCTTACACAATCACTATCGAATGAAGTGGCTAAGACACTGCAGCTATTCATGTCAGTACACTATGAAGTGAATGGGAACTGGAGAATTGATGATAGTAACACTCCCCTTTTTAAATGTTGGCATGGGATCTTTGACATCCACTCGAACAGGCAGCTGGGACTTTAGTACAATGTCTCATTGAAAGGTGGTAACCTGTGTGATGGGAAGCCAGTTGAGTTGGGCTAGGGTGGGGGTGACATGGTCACAGAGCTTAATGTGGGAGAGGACATGGGCTGCAAACTTCTGGATGATCTGCAGCTTGTGGATGGAGGAGTTAGGGAGGCTTACAAGCATGGAGTTTGTATAGTCAAGCTTGGATTTTATGAATGGCGGAGCCGGGCAAGATGGCAGAGGTTGGGTAGAGCAGAACAGGTCATGGCACAGATGTGGAGTAGAAACAACAACAACAACTTTGGTTTATGTAGTGCCCTCCACGCCGGTAGGCATCTCAGAGCGCTTCACAATAACAGATCCCAGGCCCGAACCATGGATGGACAGGGGCAAAATGGTGACCAAAGGTGCGGTCGAAAGAAGGGATAGTTGAGGGTCGAATAAGAAGTCAAGGTTCCAGACTGGCTTGGTGAGATGGAGTGTGCATCCATGGATGGTGATGGTATCAGCACCTGAGGTGTGGAGGTTGTTGCACAAACAGAACATCTACTGTCTTGTGAACATATTATACAAACTTAAGCAAGTCTTCATTGCATAAATTCATTTAATAAGAGAGAGGTAGATAATATGGAATGCAAGAGATCATACAATACCAACACGACTCTTAAGTGATCAGGTTAGGCTGTAAGTTGTCTTTCTCTTCTTGTTGGTGATGAAATTATTCTCCGCAAGTAATTCCCCGGAGTCTCATCTGCCCTCTTGAGTGTTTGCCAAGTACTTTTTATGCAGTCTTACTTCCTCCTTCTCCTTGTCCTTATTAGGATTTATTATACAGCCACTTGGTGGTTTTTAATCATTAAACAATTAGGCGAATTGCAGTTTTGATACTTTGTTGTTGGTTGTCCTTCTTTGAGCCAATCCTGATCACTTATACGTGTAATGGGTTACATTTTACAACAAGGTGCTGACAGGTGTCAATCAGTAGCTTCAGTATTAGATTTAAATAATAAATTTAATACCTAATGAACATTATGCTTGCAATATTTTGACAGTTTTCAGCATCATGGTACATGAGCTGGTCTGGAAGAAATGAACCCTTGCTAAATCCAGGAGCCCCCACCATTCCCTCCTAATATTGTATGATAAGTGCTGAAAGTAATGCATTCTCTCTGAGCAAGGAGTTCTAAATGATTATGATGCAACTGGTGAGTTGTGTTGCTAACGGTTTCAGTTCAAAACACAACAACCAACTGTTTAAGATGAAGAAAGGCTGGTATTGGAAATGTTGAACGGTTAGGCTCGCCATTGTTAGCTGAGAGATAATGCTGACAATCTTCTGAAGATCAATGGACTTCCTTGATTAACCATTGTCTACATGAACAAGGAAATATTTGCATCAGCAGCGCATCTCTCAGCCACTAACAATTTGAAAGTTTAGCCTCTCATGTGATCATTCATTTGGAATGCCAAACCTGAACCTACCAGGTAGCAGCCAGGAGTAATCCTGCAGGATTAATAAAACAAAATGTTACCATTCAGAGAGAAATTGGAAAATATAATTCAGATATCCACCACATCCCAACAGAACCGCACAACTGACATCAATGAAAGATTAAGCTCCAAGTGGCTAGTGCCAAAAATCACAGAAACTTCATCTCGAAGAACCAATGCGTCTTCAAACATTAAAGCTTTCTCCAACAAAGACAAGCAACCTGGACTTATCCAGGTAAATCTAGATTTATTATCAAAGTGATTCAATTTGATACAATACCTATATGTTGAGATGCCTTAAAGAACTTCATGGGCAATTCCTATCATGTGTACTGACTGTAGGCAAGCATGTCACCATTTTGCCCACAGCACAGTCCACAATCACCATTTTAATCAGTAATAATAATAATCCTTCAATTTGGTATAGTACTTTCCACGATTTCTGGGCATCTCAAAGCATGTCACAGAATATACTGTAAAGTGAATTGGCTGTATATTTGTGGGCGAAACGTGTCAGCCAAGTTTATTATCAGGCGTGTGGAGTAAGGAAATTTGCCCAATGTTTCGTCCTGCCTGGAGTTGAACCCAGGTCTCCTGCTTGCAAGTCAAGTGCTCTAACCACTGACCTGCAGGACTCCATAGTACAATTATTTGCTAGAATTTTAGCTTGAAAAAGTATTGTGGGATTTTAACATTTGACTGCAAACTGCCAGCACAAATCTCTTAACAACATTCAGTAGCAAGAATCCTAAGGCATCTCCTCAGAAGCCAGTAGCACTCCACTGTTGCTCAGGATAAGATCAGCTAACATAAAACATTGAATAGAAAAGAAAACATAAGCGAGGAGGGAATACACACAAGTATGGGAAGGAGAGAGATACAGAGTATGGGTGGAAATTTATGTGGAGTATAAATATCAGCATAGACGAGTTCAAAAATAATATTTTAACTACTGTATAGGTATTTTTCCAATGCGTTGCCATGGGACATCCTCCTGATGTGCAAGGCACTATACAAATGTAATTTTGATGTTGTTATTATTGCTCATTCTGGTTTTGTAATCGATGTATACATTACCCTCATGCTGAGATTTCACTCTTATTGCAGAGCTTCATGGGAAGTTCCAAATTAAAGAAAGATGAGGAAGAACATACAGGGTTTCCCAGCCCATCTGATTTCGAGCTTGTAACTCAAGATGAGCCAGTAAGTTAGTTCATTTCTGCAGCTTGTAGATATCAAACTATAGATACTATAGAATCGTGGATGATGGGTGAGTTGAGTCATTCATATTATAATGGACTCCAGTTTTTTTTTTGACATTCGTTTATTATAATAATACTAATAATCCTTGCATTTGATATAGCGCTTTACACAACTTTAGACGTCTCAAAGAGTTTCACAGAGTATACTGTGAAGGGAATTGACTGTGTATTTGTGGGCGAAATACACACACACACACACACACACACAACCCGCGCACACCACTGCTCCAGCTAAAAGCAACTAACTCAGATCAATAATCAAACCTGACACCTTACTGAACAGCATAATTTGTAGAGTCTGTACCTAAGTGTCTCAAAGAGGTAGGGACATAATTTCTGGGGCCCAGGTCTGAGGTGTGTGGATGGTGTCTGTACAGTTTCTGTTGTCTGATTTTTAACTATTTTGGTTGCAGATTGGCTGCATATCGTTTCATATCAAACAATGCCAGGACTTTACCAATACATGTATCCTTTTACTCAGCTTACAGATTTCACTGTCTGGAGGTACTTTCTGCTGATTTTCTCAATATAATGTTTTCAAAAGATCAGTCTTCGAAGAGCTCATCTTTGGACAACAGTAAATGATTTGGGGGGGTGTGATTCCTGTAAGTACAGATACAGCTCCATTGGCAACTCACAACCCTCCAGATAAAAGCTCCTAAAAGTACAGAAGACACAGCAAGAGAATGAATGGGTAGAAACAATTGGAGGTGGGCTTTATATATTATTAGACTGTCAACCCTTGTCTTTGACATCTCAGATAATTTTTTTTCAGTTTCAGACAATTTCTTTGGGTCGTTAACAATTTATGTCTGCTTACCTGCAGTTCCTGGGCAGCAGAAGCGCCAGTTCCTGCAGGTAGGCGCCATCGTGGAGAAAGCTCTTCATGTACGACATGAAGATGGGAAAGGAGTGGGTGATGCAAGGGGGTTGAGGGAGGAAGTTCCAAAGTTTCGGGGCGTAGTGGCTGAAAGCATGGCTGCCAATGGTGAAACAGAGGATTTGGGGTACAAGGAGAAGGCCAGACCAGTAGAGCGGAGGCAACCGGTAGTACTGTGAGGAGAGAGGAGGTTAGAGAGATACGGGATGCCGAGTGGAGTGGAGGCATTTAAACACAAGAGTGAGGAGTGGCTTCACCAACTCAGACTCACCATCCATGACAAGGCCATCTCATACTATCACTTCATTACTATAATCGTTATTCCCATTGCTCACTACCCACTCCCTTCAAACCACCATTGACCTAAAGTCTTTTCTGAATTCACTTTACTTTGCCACCTGTCTCTTCATGTTCCTCACGTGGGCACGGCTACAAACAGCCTATGGACCCCACTGCAAGCCATGGAGCAGATGAAAGGAGACACCCGTTAAGTAATCAGTGATTTGCTCAAGGATAACTGGGATCTTTGAAAAATTGGGATTATTTTCTTTAAGGAATTTACCATTGTAGTGGTTCTGAGAAGGAAAATGCAGCTGATCATCCGCATCACTATAGGGGATAAACAGAAATGTACGATGCCTCACCACGTTAAGGATATCTTCAAGTTTAAGAAATCCAAAATGATTATTCATTTCGAAGAAGTCAAGTACTTCGTTGTTCAGGTATAGAATTGTCTCGCACATTGCAAAACTAAGTCTGGATGTTCAAGATATCATAGAATCATAGAACAATACAGCACAGAAGGAGGCCATTCGGCTCATCATGTCTGTGCCAGCTCTTTGAAAAACAGCTGTCCAAATCAATCGCGCTCCCCCACATTCTCCCTGTAGCCCTGCAAACCTGTCCTCCCCAAATCACTTTCTACTTCTCTCTTGAAAGCTGTTATTGAATCGACTTTCACCATCTTTTCAGGCAATGCATTCCAGATTTGAACAACTCACTGGGTGAAAAAATGTCTCCTCGCTTCCCCTCTGTTTCTTTTAACAACTATTTTAAATTGGTGTTCTCAGGTTACCGACCCACTTGCCAGTGGAAATAGTTTTTCTTTGTTCACCCAATCGAATCCCTTGATAATTTTGAAAAATTCTGTTAAGCTTCTTTTGCTCCAAGGAAAATAATCTTATCTATCTAGCTTCTCTTGATAATTGAAGTCCCTCATTCCAGGTACCATACTGGTAAAGATAGGTAAAGGAAGAATGTTTTACAGTACCCTATCACATTTGAGGTAACCTGGCTAGTATGGTGACTGTTTTTGTAAGCTTATATAACAGCCATTTGCACCAACAAGGTCTTACAAATAGCCATAAGGTGAAAGTCAGTCAAAAAATTGTCTGTCAGACATCAAGTCCTGGATGAAAGCTAACTTTTTTCATTGAACATCAACAAGACCAAGACCATCCTATTTGGCTCCCATCAGCCTCCACACCTCAGCATCACCATCCATCGATGCACACTCCACATCACTAAGTCAGTCTGGAATCTTGGCGTCTTGTTCGACCTTCAACTGTCCTTTCTACTCCACATTTGTGCCATGACCTACTCTGCTTTCCCCCACCTTGTCCTCATTGCCCGGCTCCGCCACTGTCTCACACCACCTGCCATCAAAACTCTCATATATGCATTCATACCATCCAGGCTTGACTAAGCAAACTCCTTGCATGTCGGCCTCCCCAATTCCTCCCTCCAAAGGCTGCAGATTATGTCCTCTCCTGTACTAGACTCTGTGACCATATCACCCTACCCTCACTCTACTCCACTGGCTTCCCATCACATAGAGGATAGAGTTCACGATTCTGGTTCTCACCTTCAAAGCCCTCCATGGCCTCATTGCCCCCTACCTCTGCGACCTCCTATCCCCCTACCACCTACTCACACCCTCTACTCAGCAGTCTCCAGTCTGTTTTGCGTACCCGTCCCTTACCGCCCCACCATTGGTGCGCAGACTTTCAGTCAATCTGCCCACACCCTCTGGAACTCCATCCACAGTCCCTCCAACTCTCCCCATCCCTTGCTCCTTTCAAGAACCCCCTCAACACCTTTCTCTTTGACTGCGCTTCAATCAATCTCCTTCCCAACCCCCCAGCCCTCCACCATAACCAAACCCTACTCCCAGAAAAGGTCCGGAATACTGTCTGTTCAGGGCATTGGGACATACTCCCGACATGATAGGCACTATGCAAATTTAATTTTGTTGTTGTTGTTCCTAACTTGTTAGGTTCCAAGACATATAAATGATGAAAGGAACAGGATCACAGTGGAGCTGATTGAAATTGAACGGCACTCTTCTTTACAAAGGCTTCTTGGTCGCACTGAACTCCACCTGATAAATATTATTCGGGTAAAGTTTACATTAATTGATGCTTGCTGACCATGCTAGAGGTAGAAGGAAAGATGAACGCTACTTTGTGCAAGGGGCACTATATAAATTGCAAGTTGTTATTGTTGTTGAATAGCCCATATGGCCCATACCATTATAGAGGATCAATGTAAACCCCAGAGTTTACACCTAATAATTTTGCAGAGCTGTGTGACCAAGTTTCTATCTAGACTACCAAGCTGACTGAAGGCATTTTTTGGTAAAGTTATCCCAGTTGAAGACCAGTGTTGGATCAAGACCATGTTATCCTCTGGTGAGGAGAATTTATGATCAGTGAGAGGGTGCAGATAGTAAACCTTTCCATAGAGATGAAGGAATAGAAAGTTTTATATCCAAGCTTGCAGACAACATTAATCGGAGGTTCAGTAAATTATGTAGATGGAAATAGGAAGTTACAAAGGAATTTAGACAGATTAAGTAAGTGAGCAAAACTGTGGCAGCTGGAGTTCAATGTAGAGAAGTGTGAGGTTGTCCACTATGGACCAAAAAAAGATACAGCAGAATATTTTCTTAATGGGGAGAAATTAAGAACTGTGGAGGAGCAAAGAAACTTGGCCTTCCATATCCACAAATCACTAAAAACTAATTCCCAGGTGCAAAGCGTAATCAAAAAGGTGGGTGGCTTTTATCTCAATGGGTTTGGAATACAAAGGGGAAGAAATTATGCTTCAGGTATACAGAGTGTTAGTCAGACTCCATCTGGAGTATTGCATTCAGTTTTGGGCACCACACCTCAGAAAAGATATATTGGCTCTGGAGTGGGTGACAGCCCAGGTTCACCTGAATGTCTAAACGAGTTAAGTTACGAGGAAAGCCTGTGTAAACTTGGGTTGTATCCCTTGAGTTTAGAAGGTGGAGGGGTGACTTGACTGAGGTATTTAAGATGATAAAGCGATTTGACAAGATAGATACAGAAAAGCTATTTCCTCTGGTGGGGGAATCCAAATCAAGGAATCCAGACAGCACAGTGGGAGAGGGTCATGGCTTACCAGGGACTGGGTGGACAAGGTAGCAGAATGATGATTGAATATACTGTACTTAACCTTCCCTGCTGGATTTGAAATTGGCGCTAGGAAGTGACGTTCACTATACCTACATTGCCCAGCTGGCCGGCCATCAAAATGGCAGCAGGAAGTGATGGTCGGCAGCGAGATTCAGCCGTTATTCAGGTGGAAAATTTTGAAATGGCTGAAACAGCTGAGACTCTACCTCTCCTCACTGCCGTCACCACTCATCTTGAGCTTGGTCTTGGCACATGCTGTACAGGTAGAGTCTTGACATTTTCCATACCAGTCCTCAACCTCCCTCTCCCGCCTTTTCTTGACTGCAATTTTCAACCCTCACTGCTCATGGCTTCCACTTGGGTTATCTGGGTCTCTTCTTGGTCTCCCACTCGAATGTCCATGCACTTAGGTTCCTCGAGGCCCTGCCACTCGCTGGCCCCTGACAATCCCTGCCGGTCACTGGCTCACACCTGTCCCTGCCGCTTGCTGGCTTACCAGGTTATTAGGGTCAGGGTATCAGGATGTTAAAGGATATGGGGATAAAGCGGGAAAGTGGAATTGAAAGCATTAGTTGAGGTACAGATCAGCCATGATCCGATTAAATGGCGGAACAGGCTTGAAGGGTCTACCCTTGTTCCTATAAAACACAATATTTGTTTATCATTTATAATTACATAGACAGTGTATATTAATGATTCAATGTTTGCTTTTGATATAAAACTATCTGCTTGCATTTCAGAATGTTTCACACACAGAACAATATGAACTGGGGATCAAGAACTTGGTAAGTATTTAATTTAGTGGTACTGGGACGGATATAATACTGTGTGCGTGTGAGAGAGAGAGGTGGACTGCCTAAAAGCTTGACTTCCAATGGTGGAGAGGAGTGAGTGGAGCACAAGTAGAAAAGCAGAGGACGTTGGCTGGGCTGAGCTGAACTGTAGGATATTTAAAAGTTTTCACAGATTGGGAGGAAAATGTCTATGGAAGAATTTGAAATTAAGGACAAGTAACTTGAAAATAATCTACTGAGGTAGATGATGAGATGCATGACATTCAGCACCTTGTTCTATGTGGGACAAGATATGGACAGAGGTAGGGATATGTTTGAATGTTTGAAGAGTAGAGTCATACTTCCTCTAATAATAATATGGTGTTACATTTTTCAGCGTGTCTGTACCCTTGAGCTGACGATAAGCTTTGCCTATGGATGCTTTGGATACAATTTCTCTCATCAGGTATGTTCCTGTTAAAAATCTTGGCGGGGAAGCATCACTTGTGTGGCAAACACATTACCCAGTTGTTATCATGTGTTGTCCACCTGTGGCACCATTTAACCATTTATCACCGTGAAAAGAAATCCCCAACTAGTGTGAGTTTAATGAACATGCCAACCTTGCAAAGAAGCAGAGAGCACAGCAGCGTGAGACTGAGTGGGACTGAACATGAGCAAGACCGAGGCCCTCCTGATTGGCTCAAGCCAGCGCTTCCGCACATCGGGCGCTGCCAGCATCAACATCCGAGGCTGTACTCTCCACCTCACAAAACCAGTCAGGAACCTCGGCATCACATTCGACTCCAAACTCTCCTTCCTCCCCCACATCCGGGCCTAGACCGGCACCGCCTATGCAGCGCCTTGGGACGTCCTCCCGACGTGAAAGGCACTTTATAAGTGTAATTTGTTGTTGTTATTTCCACCTGCGCAACATTGCCAGGCTCCGCAACTATCTCGCCCCGCCCTATCTTTCCGACCTACTCTCCCCCTACAAGCCCACCCGGACCCTCCGTTCAGCAGGTCTTGGCCTGCTCCAAGCCCCCCGCCCGAACCGCCCCACCATCAGAGGCCGGGCCTTCAGTTTTTCCGCTCCCACCCTTTGGAATTCCATCCCCCAATCCCTCCGCTTTGTTTTCTCCCTTTCCTCTTTCAAGGCCGGTTTGAAGACTTTCCTTTTCGACCGTGCCTTCTGTTCCCCCCCTAATTCTTCGACCTCCCCTACATTTTTTACCCCCTCCCGAACACTCCCCTCCCAGCTCGGGTCACACGCCTCCTGTGCAGCGCCTTGGAACGTCCTCCCGACGTGAAAGGCGCTTTATAAGTGTCATTTGTTGTTGTTGGGACTGAGTGATGTGGAACAGAGTGAGAATTCTGTTAGGCAATTAGGCAAGTGGGAATTTGGTGCAGAGGGGGGAAGGAGGTGCAGGTGAGAACTTGTTTCAATGTCCTTGTAAAGGAAAGACAAAAGTAGCTAGAGCAAAAGTAGAATGTGACAAAAGGTCACATTCCTGAGGCAGTAGGTGTTGAGTAGGTGTTACGTACAGTATTAAGGAGTGTGAGCAAGGGATTAAAGGTGTGAAATTACTTGTTTACCTATTTACCCTGAAATTGTTAATAGTAAAGTAGATTAAGGGGAAAATAAACGAACAATATACAAGGCAAAGCTAAAACCTTGTAAATATAAAAATATATATTAAAATAATCCTAAACTTTAGAAGAGTAGAAGCTAGAAAGTCTTGAGTCATTTTGGCTCAGGGTTTCTGATTTGGAGTGTTAGAGACACTCCAGAAGGAAGGGAATTAACTATTTGGACGTTTTACTTCAGAACATAGCCAAGCCACATAGAGAGGTACAGGAACAGGATTGTGCGATTGATAGCCAGCATGGTAGTAGAAACCCATAGAGGTAGAGAAAGAGGCACTGGTCCTGTCCAACAGCTACAATATACCTATTACATTGAATGAGGGAGAAGTCTGGGGAAGGAGGCCTGAATGCAAACCAAGGCACCATAGAGCAGAAGGCAGAGCAAGTGGGGGAGAGCAGAATAAGAACATAAGAATACAACAACAAAATTACACTTATATAACACCTTTCATATCACATCTCTGTCTCCTTGACCTCCTTGACCTCTCCGCCACCTTCCGACACTGTCGACCATGCCATCTTCCTACAGTGCCTTTCCTCCCTCCTCAATCTCTGCAGACCTGCCTTTGCCTACCTCTCTCATTGCCTACACTTTGTCACCACCAATGGTTTCTCTTCCGGCCCCCGCACTGTCACTTATGGCGTCTCCCAGGGCTCTGTCCTTGGCCCCTTATTTTTGAACATCTATATGCTCCCACTTGGTGACATCATCCGCAGACATGGAGTTAACTTTCACATGTGCGGATAACACCCAACTCTATCTCTTTGTCTCTACCCTCGACTCCAGGACTACCACTGTCCTGACAGATTGAATGAGAGCTAACTTCCTACAGTTGAATTTTGTCTGTCTGTCCACATCTTAAGTATTTCTATTATTCACTTAATATTGTTGGATATTGATTGATTATTTACACTTATATATGTTGCACATTTTATTATAATTATTGACTTGTATGTAAAATGCTTGAATTCTGAGGAGTGCCTTATAATGAGCATGGAATGTAGTTACCTCAAAGCATGTGCTGTATGTTTTAAATGGCTTACTCTTCATATCAGCTGAAGCAAAAGGAAAAAGACAAACAAAAAATCAATGAACAATCGATCTTCCTCCGAATTCCTCCACAGGATAATAGGAAAGACAATATCTAGTAAGTAAATGACATTTAACAATACTGTACTAAAGAAATGATCCTGTGCTAGAAGACAAAATAAATATGAACTACTCCTTTGATGATCCAGGTAAAAGCATGGATTTGATTGCTCTTCCCAATTATGGAGTGGGTACTCAAAAATTTCCAATGTGAGGCAGTCAACGTTGAGGGTTATTAGATGAAGACAGTATAAGTACTGCAGTAATTAGTTGCAACCAAACCTTGGCTTTCACTCCTCTAGAGAGAATGCACACTTCATTCAACTCACAGGGAAAGTTCTATGTGTGGGTGTATAGATATGTGGAGCTGTCTCTTTGGATACGTTAAACATAGTGACATGTTTCTGTTTGGGTAACTCACCCAGCTGACCTCAAAAATCAGTTGGCCTTAGCACCTAGTTGATGCATCACTCCATGTGACTTTAACAAATTATAACACATTCGTAAGCCAGCATTTATAATAATAATCCTTGCATTTGATATAGCACTTTTCACATTTTCTAGGTGTCTCAAAGTGCTTCACAGAATATACTGTAAAGTGAATTGACTGTATATTTGTGGGGAAAACACAGCAGCCAATTGTGTACAGTAGTGTCCCACAGACAGTCACGGATTGAAATGACCAATTTATTATTGGGTTTTTTCGAGGGATTATTATCAGGTATGTGGAGCAAGGAAACTTGCCCAAGGTTTTGCCCTGCCAGGAATTTAACTTAGGTCTCTTGCTTGCAAGGTGAGTGCTCTAGCCACTGAGTTATAGGACTCCAAAGTCTGTAAACTACAAGCTGTACACAAACGTACACACACGCGCACACAAACAATTTGTGTTCCACTGGCTTTTCCACTGCGAGATGATGCATGAAACTGGAGATTACAATGGATGTTACTTGTGAAAATTAGTATTTTGTTTGCAAAATTTGACTTATGTTTCAAGGATGTGGATACACTGGGAGGGAGTTCAGAGAAGAGTGCCAAGGATAAATCTGGGAAATGCTAAATAATTTGCCTCTCATGCAAGATTAAACGAATTAGGAAAGAATAGATGCTGTACATGTTTTGTCAGAAAGGGTTGAGCTTCAGGAACGGAATGGTCCTTCCTCATTCCATGCTTTTCGATGTTGAACTTCTCTTATATAGTAATGTGGTTAACTACAAGCCAATGCCATACCCGGAGTTCCTGCCTGAAGAACTACGCATATCTGTGGGCCCCCTAAGCAAAGAGAGAGAACAGCAAGTAGAGCAACCATCTGACCCTGGAGATACCTTCACTAGAGTGCCCCCAAAAATCATGAACCTGATACACTCGAGAAAAAGGCAAGTATTTGTAATCTTTATTCAGGTTTGCTTTGCAACCACAGCGTAAATGTTCCCTAACAACATTCTGCACCATAAAAGTTTACAATTTATTATTGAATTTATTGATCATCATCCCTTTTTTGGATTGAGTCACACATTAGATTCTGTCTGCCTTAGGATTCACACTGACAGTCGGGTATCTCCCACTTCTGTTTATATTTCCTGCTCATCCAAATTTACCCCCAATGTCAAATTGTCAATACCAAATTGTTGTTTACAGCAGCCAAATAATGTTTAAAATCCTTGAATTTGATACAGTGCCTACCTTTTATGTCGGGAGAATCAAGGGTGATGGGGCGATGGAAGCTGATTCGATAACAACTTTTAAAAGAGAAGTAGATAATTATTTGGGAAGGACAGGTTTGCAGGGTTATGGGGAAGAGACCAGCTGAGTGGAATTTGATTTGGATAGCTCTTTTCAAAGAGCAGACACAGACACAATGAGCCAACTGGCCTCCTTGTGTGCTGTACAATTCTATGATTCTGTGATTCTATGAACCTATCCTACCATGTTGTAGAATATACTGTAAAGTTCAGGGAAAGGCTCCTTATGTTGACATCCAGTACTTGATGTCTAACAGGCAACCGTCAAACAAGCAATGGTCCTCGAATTGAGGGTGAAGGCAAAAAGACAGAGTTGGGTGTTATCCACATACATGTGGATATTAACCACTGCATGCAGATAACATCAACAAGTGGGAGCATGTAGATGTTGAAAAGGGGATGACTAAGAATAGAGCCCCGCTCAATGCTGCAGTGGGACAGTGCGGAAATGGGAGGAGAAGCAATTAGAAGAGATGAAGCAGAAACACTGGGATAGATAAGAGTGATAAGAGGAGAGGACAGAAGCATGAAGGTGGAACTGGGAGTAGGTGGGAAGGATATCATCATTGACAGTGTTGAAGGCAATAGAGAAATCAAGAAGAATCGAGGACAACAACAGCAACAACTTCAATGCCCTCCATGCCAGATGGCATCTCATACTACTGAATAACCTCAGCAGAAAGAGGCCAAAAAAAGTCCAGAGAACCAACTCAAAATGTAGGGACTATTGAAAGGATTATTTGTATGGTTGTTAGCTACTTGTCTACCGTTCCCCCCAAGCCCTCCCCCACCTTCCCCTTGGACATCTCCACCCTCCTGTCTTTCCTCTTCCTCTGTTCTGAATGCCCCCTCATCTTAGGTGACTTCAACCTCCACTTCACCCCCTCCTGCTCTACCTCTGCTGACTTCTCCTCCCTCCCTCATCCTCTCTTTCTACATCCACTCCACCACCCACGTCCATGGCCACCATCTTGAGCTGGTGATTACCCAGGTTCTCACCATCTCAGACATCACCATCACCGTTAAAGCCAGTTCCGTCCACCAATTAATCTCCTTTTACACCCCCATACAATTCCCCTTACTCAACCCTCTACCATCACTACCTCCGTTGGTAAAATAATATCTCCTCCCGCCCCATCTCTGCTGCCCTGAAGTCATCGCAACTCCTACCCCTCTGCCTCTCGTAAACCGATCTACCCTCTTCGCTTCCTTTCCTCCACAACTCCCTCTCCTCCATCCTTAAATCCATTGCCCCCTTCACCTTCTGAACCATTTCATTTGTGGTCCTGTAGTAGTTAGAGCACTCATCTTACAAATGCGAAAACTGGGTTTGATTCCCGGCAGGGCAAAACCTTGGGCAAACCTTCCTTACTCCACACGCCTAACTAATAATAATCCCTCAAAAAAACAATAATAAATCAGTAATTCAATTTATGACTGTTTGTGGGATACTGCTGTGTGCAATTTGTTGCCATGTTCACCCACAAATATACAGTCAATTTGCTTTACAGCATATTCTGTGAAGCGCTTTCAGACATCTAGAAGACTTGAAAAGCGCTAAATCAAATGCAAGGTTGATTATTATAGAATCAATAATAACATGGCCATCGAGTCTGCGCTGGCTCCGAAAAGAGCTGTCCAACTCAACCCACTGGCCCACTTTCTCTCCATAGCTCTGCAATATCAAATGCAAGGATTGTTATTATCGTTATTATTATCTTGTGCTCCCCAAATACCCATCTACTTCTCTCTTAAAAGTTGTTATTGAATCGGCTTTCACTACCCTTTCAGGTAATGTATTCCAGATCCGAAAAACTCGCTGGGCAATAATTATTATTATTGTTGTTATTATTCGACATGCATCAAGACGTCTTGTCTGCTACACAAAATAACACTGTTTCTATGCCTAACTCCTCTTCAAAGTGAGTCTCCCTTCCTAAAGAGATACCTTGATCCTGGTCTCTTCTGTGAAATTTGTCTCTAAAACCTCTTATTTCAGACTGGAATACTTGAGGAATGAATGTGACAGACAGAAAACTCAAGAACAACGGATGGATTATATGGAAAGGCTGATCCTAAAGAAAACCGGAAGAACTTCTAAGTGGTCCAGATTTGAAAAGAAAACTTCCCAGGCAAGATTATCAAGTGCACTTTAAAGCCTAAAATAATGCTTAGATTGTGAACAGAATAGAATAGAGAATCTACGACTTTCTGTACCTTTCCCAAGTCATTCACCCCACAAATGAGGGCAGGTTCAGATATAAATTGGACCAGTTCACCAGTTATTTACCAGGGTTGGGCATCAGTGTTAGTGTTCTTTAGTGTTAGTGGGCGTTAACATCAAAAGCAGTGACACAGCTCTGAAAATGGTACCCTATGATGGACCTCTGCCTTTGCAACTCAATATTTCCCAAGAACAGAACGTTGAAAATGCCAAACTGTTAACTCAGCATCTTTTTCATCTGTGATTATTCCATTCAATCTAGTAGTAGAGCTCTGTTCTCCTATGACAAGAATACAGTATGTCTGATGGATAAGAGTTGGTTTATCAATCTGATAAACCCCTAAACTGTAAATTCAGGAGAGAAGCAAAGGGATAACAGATTCAGTAAGATTCACCATTTTGATGCTACTCGCACGAAGGGCCCAATATAAATGCAAATTGTTGTTGTATGCTTTTAGACTAAAAAAGCATCTTAAGTCTGAAGACTCATTCCAGGTTCTCCTTCATTTCAGGCAGAGAATATGTTAACAGAAGCAACAGCTGGTTTTTCTACGAGTTCTCTGGATATTTCAGGTACATCACTGAGTAGAAAATTATATTATATTATAATAATATTACATTAATATTATATTATGCTATTGGATTGTAAGAAGGTAAGTACAGGTACCTCAAAAGATTCTATACTATGTCCCATGCTACCAGAAACCCCAACCAAGGTACTGAGACGATTTTTTAGTTTCACACTATAAACCTTTTAAATGCATTCCACTTGTGATAAGGCACACCCTATTTCAACAACCATCTCTGCAAACAAGAATTACAACTGACTCCCCTTTTTTTTTTCTGGTGATGATCCTCAATCAATATCCTTTGCTACAACCTCACTGAATAGGCTTTTTAAGTGTTCTTTCGCAAACTGCATTTGAATCCACAAAGTATTTCACCTTTTATGGTCAATACATGAGTACCATGTCTAAGGAAATATGTTTTGAAATGAGGGTAGAGGGTATGGAAATAAGCAGTGACTCCACTGACTTCAAGGATCCACAAGCGTTAAAGCCGGGCTGATTGGCAGTAATCCAAAGTACTGTTGATGACTGACCAGTATGACGATCACATCATTAAGACAAGAAAGTTTGGATATGTCCTCAATCCTGCAAAATAAAGCAATAATTTTTTTCACTAAGTGTGCTTATGTAGACAAGTTGCTCCTGGAAAAGGAATACTTTCTCTATAGTCAACATAAACTTTCCTAGGTCAAGGTGTAGGACAAGAACATAAGAAATAGGAGCAGGAGTAGGCCATTTGGCCCATCGAGCCTGCCCCGCCATGGCTGATATTCTACTCTAACTCCAGCTACCTGCCTTATCCCCATACCCCTTAATCCCTTTATAAATGAGAAATCTATCTAACTCAGTCTTGAATATGTTCAAGGACTGAGCATCAACAGCCATTTGGGGTAAATAATTCCATACATTCACCACCCTTTGAGTGAAGAAGTTTTTTCTCAACTCAGTGTGAAAGGGCTGACCCCTAACTTTAAGACTGTGACCCCTGGTTTTAGATTCTCCAACCAGGGGAAACAATCTCCCACTAACTACTTTATCATGCCCCTTAATAATTTTATAGGTTTCTATAAGATCCCCTCTAATTATTTTATATTCCAGAGAATATAGGCCCAAATTAATCAACCGATCATCACAACTCATCCCCCTCATTCCAGGTATTAACCTAGTAAACCTACGCTGCACTCCCTCCAAGGCAAGTACATCCTTTCTTAAATAAGGAGACCAACACTGCACACAGTATTCCAGGTATGGTCTCACTAGGGCCCTATACAGCTGCAGCAAGGCTTCCCTACTCTTATATTCTAACCCTTTCATAATGAAAGCTAACATACCGTTAGCCTTCCTAATTGCCTGCTGCACCTGCATACTAACTTTCTGTGTTCGGTGGTGTACAAGGACACCCAAGTCCCTCTGCACGCTAATACTTTCCTTTTGTAAAGCCAAGTTGACTTGGCCTAATTATATCATGCTCCCCTAAATACCACATTAAAATATCCTTAATCAAGGATTCTAACATTTTTCCTATCACCCATGTCAGACTAATTGGCCTACAGTTCCCCATCTTTTTCTTTCTATCCTTTTTAAATAGTGGCGTGACATTTGCGATCTTCCAATCCGTGGGGACTGTTCCAGAATCCAAGAAATTTTGGAAGATCTGACACAAGGCCACCACTATCTCATAAGATACCATTTTTAAGAACCTGGGGTGCAAGTCATCCGGACAAGGGGATTTATCAATTTTTAGAGCTAATAGTTTCCCGAGCACAAATTCTCTGCTAATGAAGATTTCCCTAAGTTGCTCCCTGTTATTTACCCCTTGGTGCATCCCTATTGTTGGCAGACTTGTTGTGTCTTCTAGGGTGAACCCTAGATACACAAAGTATTCATTTCGGGACGCCGCCATATCACTATGCCCCATTACAACTTCTCCCATCTTTGCCTGAAGTGGACCTACATTTACTCTCACTAGCCTATTCCTCATAAGGGGCCAAAAACAGATCCAGAGGATTAATATATTTATAAAATATTTATAAAAATGTTTGCAATCTGACTTAATGTTCCTAGCTAACTTACCCTCATACTCCATTTTTTCACACTTAATGAGCTTTTTAGTTGTTTTTTGTTGGTTCTTTATGACAGGTGCATTACATGGCCTAAAGAATAATTGCTAATGGATGAGGCCATTTCACATGTTGTTAGCTGCTCCTCGACAAAGTCAAGAGCAAAGCCACTTCTCTACAACTAGTGCCACAAAAACAATTTCAGAACAGCTTCACTAATATTACTTACAAATGATATTTCCATTTCTAGCACAAAGCAAGACCTTTGAGTCAGATGGGCGATTAATGAATATATAGTGACTTTTAAAAAATGTTATCACTGTCCATTGGAAACTGGATAGTTGCTATAAAACACAATACATGGGTTGCATTGTCGTGTCAGTCTGGACTGTTTCTTTTTTCTTGCCGGGTGTCTGATACAAGCAGAAACCTATGATTAATGGGTATCCAAACCAAACTGAGAGTTCCACATATATATGCCATCTATCTATGTATGGAAATTTCCCTATATGAAAGGGAAAGTGTGTGAGTTGGTGGTGTATTGCTGAAGTCTAACCAGCAAAAAATCAGGTTGTTTCAATCAAGCTTCCCAATACTTGTCCAGCTATGACCATTAGGGTTTTGATTTTCAACAGCAACAAAATTACATTTTTAGAGTGCCTTTTACGTTGGGAGGACGTCCCAAGGTGCTGAACTGTCAGATAGGGACCCGAGCAAGGGGGAGGGGTTAACAAGAGGTGAGTGGGAAGGTTCCATCCCTCAAATGGAATGCCATCCCTCAATTTGGAATGCCATCCCTCAATCCCTCCGTTTCGTTTCTTCCCTTTCCTCTTTCAAGGTCGGTTTGAAGACTTTCCTCTTCGATCGTGCCTTTTGTTCCACCCCGAACTCTTCTGCCTCCCCTTCATGTTTCACCCCTTCCCAAACACTCCCCTCTCAGCTCGGGTCACACGCCTCCTGTACAGCGCCTTGGGACGTCCTCCCGACGTGAAAGGCGCTCTATAAATATAATTTGTTGTTGTTGTTGTTCCTGTCTTCAGTGAATGAAAGGATGGTGTGCTGAATCTACCTGAAGCTATCTAGTCCTTGACTGTCACTAAAGGATACATTATACGCAATACCTGATGCAAAATGTTTTGTTGTGGCACCAAAACAAATTGATTCGTGCAATTATCTTAAATCTGCTAATTGATATTAGCCAGACCATTGCTGGCAGCAAATAATAATAAAAGCACTTTGCACAATAAAACACAACAAACTTCTATGGATATTGTTATATTTGCCTGTATTTCAATTAATAATAATAATAATCTTTGCATTTAATATGGCGCTTTTCACATCTTATCGACGTCCCAAAGCGCTTCACAGAATATACTGTAAAGTATATTTTTGTAAAGTATATAATTGAATGTAAAGTATATAATTGAATGTATATTTGTGGGTGAATCGCGGCAGCCATTTGCGCACAGCAGTGTCCCACAAACAGTCGTGGATTGAAATGACCGATTTTATTATTGTGGTTTTTTTTGGACGGATTATTATTAGGCGTGTAATAGCTTGTTTATTCCAGCTGATGATCTTTAGGTCACTCAATATTCTCTGCTCTCCTATCCAACAGAATCATATGACACATTTCAAGATACAAAGATGGTATGTACACCAAGATATTCTTAAGGAATTCTATAATGTACAACACTAACACCAACTTGCATTTATATAGCACCCTCCATGCTGGGTGGCATCTCTGAGTACTTCATAATGGCGGAGCCCGAGGCCAAACCAGGGGGAGTGGGGAGGTAACCATAAGCTTGGTCAAAGAGAAAGGAGCCTGAAGATTGGAAAGGAGGGAGTGAGGTGAAGAGGGTTGTGGGAGGGTGTTCCAAGATTTTGGGGTTTAGTGGCTGAAAGCATGGCTGGCGATGTTAGAGTGGAGGATTTGGGGGACAAGGAGGAGGCCAGACCCAGTAGAGTTGAGGCAGCGGGTACTCCTGTGAGAAGAGAGGAAGGTTAGAGAGGTAGGGACATGCTGAGGAGTGGAGGGATTTAAACACAAGAGTGAGAATTTTGAAGTCGATCCACTCTGTGACAGAGAGCCAGTGTAGTTTGGCAAAGACTAGGGAATCGGGGTATGAAGCTTGGTGCAGGTGATTATGCGGGCAGTGGAGTTGGCTGACCAAAATAACAAAATGCCCCTTGTTCCTTACAATCAATACCTTCAATATCACCTTTTGAACCATGCAGGGACATAATACTGCACTTGGGGGAATCTAGATTTGTGAGTTCAAAGTCACGTTCTACTGCTTGAATCCATTCTGATACAGAATTGAGTGTGTAACCAATTGATCCAGGCTAACACCAAGTAGATTTAAATGTAAAGTGATATGACCAGGAATACTACAACAACAAGAAAAACTTCCATTTATATAGTGCCTTTCACAAGGAGTAGCGTCCTGACCATGGCATAGTCTAACACCAAGCCAGAGGAAGAAGGAGTGGGGAGGTGATAGTAAGCATGAACAAAAATAAAGGGCATTAGGTAGGATTTGAAAGTGGGGAGGGAGAGGGCAAAACAGAGGGATTGAAGGGAGAGGAGTTTTGGGGCATATTTCAGGGAATGCCCAAAATAAAGTAAGAAGGATTGACGTCTCCTGAAATTGTTTCTGGTTGCTGTTAGCACCACAGATGAACTTCTGAGAATTTAATAAATTCTGGTGGAATCTCTGCAATCCTGGATCAGCAAGTGCTGGTTAATCATATTTAATCTGCATGTAATTGAGTGCAGTCAATGAAGCTGCTCAGCAGACAATCTTGAAGCTGACAAAGTCACCTAAGTATTGGTAATTGATCATTTTGATTATTGCTCTTGCAGTTTTTGAGCGCTCCTGATGATTATACAGTACCATCAGATATGAGGCCTGTAGAGAATAAAAGTTCAGTAGTCCTTTTCAAAACATCTTTAATCAGTGGCCCGCATGTCTCAGAAAATGTTCAGATGGACACATCAAGTCGTGTCTCACTCTCAACACTATCATTCAGAGTGTCCTCAGCGAATGCATTTTCGGTAAGTTCATTACAATCTTGTAGTTGTAGTTAACAAATCTTGTAGTTAACAAGTATTGAGTTTGTTTATTCCTATTGACAACGATATTCGATTATTTCTTTTTACTGCTACACACTGGGGTTAGGGCAAGCATTTAAAAAATAATGAAAAGGATTGACAACAAGATGTTCAACTCTTTCCTTTGGTAGAGAAATTCATTACGGGGTATGAGGAGCGAGGCTTAAATTCTAAATTAATATAGTTAGAACTGAGGTCAAGCAGCATTTCTCTCATCAACAACAACAACAACTTCAATTTATAATCTGTTGTCAAGAGGTGGAGTCCTGTAGCTCAGTGGTTAGAGCATTCACCTTACAAGCATGAGACTCTGTTCGAATCCAGGCTGATCAGGGCGAAACCTTGGGCACGTTTCCTTACTTCACACGCTTAATATCAATCTCTCTAATAAAATTGATCATTTCAATCCACAACTGTTTCAATCCAGGGACACTACTGTGTGCAATTGGCTGATGCATTTTGCCCACAAATATACAGTCAATTCACTTTACAGTATATTCTGTGAAGTGCTTTGAGACGTCCAGAATATGTGAAAAGTACTATATCAAATGCAAGGATCATTATTATTAACAGGTGGTATGTTCTGCCACAGAAAGTGTACAGGCAGAACTGACATGGATGTTTACAAGAGAAATGGACAAATACTTGTACAGTAGAAGGTAATGAGGGATATGGTGAAAAGGCAGGGCTTTGAGATTAAAATATCTACCATGATTGAACAAACAGGCTTGACAGGCTGAATCCTTCATGCTGTTTTCCTATTCCACAGAAAAAAATAATAAATAACGAGAGAATGACAATGAAGTAGCCAGTCAGGTAATCTCAAACTACAGCAGGCTGGGGTTAAACTCTATAGAGTGAAAATACAAATACTGTTTTGATGAGTGATGAGTCAACTAACATCCTAGGGTTTTAAAGATTTGCATCCTAGGATTTTCAGAGGTGGCTCTTGAGATAGTGGAGGCCTTGTGTCTGATCTTCCAAAATTCTTTGGATTCTGGAACAGTTTCCATTGATTGGAAGATCACAAATGTCACATCACTATTTAAGAAGGGAGGGAGAGAAAAGATGGGGAACTATAGACCAGTTAGTCTGAGATCAGTAGTAGGGAAAATTCTAGAATCCTTAATTAAGGATATTTAGAGGACCACAATATGATTAGGCAGAGTCAACATGGCTCTACAAAATGAAAGTCATGCCTGACAAATCTTTTAGATTTTTTGACGACGTATCAAGTAGATTAGATAGGGGGAATCAGTAGATGTAGTGTATTTAAATTTCCAAAAGGCATTCGATAAGGTGCCTCATAAAAGGTTGATCCACAAGATGAGGGCTCATGGAATTAAGGGGAATATATTAGCATGGATTGAAGAATGGCTAACGGAAGAAAACAGAGAGTTGGGATAAACGGGTCCTTCTCAGATTGGGAGGATGTGACTAGTGGAGTGCCACAAGGATCAGTGCTTGGGCCTCAACTATTTACAATCTACATCAACGATCTAGATGAGGACATCAAACCTAAAATATCCAAATTCATGGATGACACTAAACTAGGAGGGAGAGTAAACACCGAGGATGACATTAAAATAATGCAATGCAATATAGATAGGCTAAGTGAGTGGGCAAGTAGGTGGCAGATGAAGTATAATGTAGGGAAGTGTGAAGTCATCCACCTAGGTGGTAAAAACAATAGAGCAAATTAGTTTGTTTGAATGGGAGAGACTAGATGATGTTAGTATTCAGAGGGACTTGGGTGCCCTTGTACAACAGTCACAGAAAATTAGTTTGCAGGTACAGCAAGCAATTACGAAGACTAATGGTATGTTGGCGTTCGTTACAAAGGGGTTAGAATATAAGAGTAGGGAAGTCTTGCTGCCCTGTATAGGGCCCTGGTAAGGCCACACCTTGAATATTGTGTGCAGTTTTGGTCTCCCTATTTAAGAAAGGATGTACTCGCCTTGGAGGGGGTACAACGTAGATTCACTAGGTTGGTACCTGGGCTGAGCTATGAGGATAGGTTGAGCAATCTAGGCCTAGATCTAGGCCGAGAATATTCTATATTCTCTAGAATATAAAAGAATCAGAGGTGATCTTGTAAAAACCTATAAGATTATTAAGGGTACGACAGAGTAGATAGTGGGAGAATGTTTCCCTTGGTTGGAGAAACTATAATCAGGGATCAAAGTCTTACAATAAGGGGTCAGCCATTTCGCATTGAGTTGAGGAAAAACTTCTTCACTCAAAGGATAATGAATTTATGGAATTCTCTAACCCAAAGGAACATATTCAAGACTGAGATTGATAGATTTCTTGTGGATAAAGGGATTAAGGAATATGGGGATAAGGCAGGTAGGTAAAGTTAGATTAGAAGATCAGCCATGATCCTATTGAATGGTGAGGCAGGCTCAAGGGCTGAATGGCCTACTCCTGCTCCTAATTCTTACGTTCTTATGTATAACTAAGCAGAACTTCAGTGTCTTGTTTGACCCTCCAAATGTCTTTCAAGCTCCACATCTGGGCCCTTACTTGCTCAGCTATCTCTCAACTTTGTAATATTGCTGCCTCTGCTATTCCTCCAAGCTGATGAGACTCTCATAACAGTTTCCTCACATTCAGGTTTGTCTATACTAACGCTCTTCTCCCTGGACTCCCAGGCCTCGCCTACGCAAGTTGCAGGCTATCCAGATCTCTGCATCCCATGTCTGCTCCCACATCAGGCAATGTGGCCTATCACCCCATCCTTCATCAGCTCCTTTGGTTCTCCAAACCCTTGTGGATCTAATTCAAAATCCTCATTCTCACTTACAAATTCCCCACAGTCTCCACTTAACCTACTGCTGTGACCTATTGCAACCCTCAGTTCCCTCAACAAACATCGGCCTGCTTTATGTATCCCGCCCTATCTGCCCAGGGTTAGCAAATTTCTTACAAACCCTAACACAAACCCCTTAACTTGTTGTCATTTATATCTTTAACAACCTTACTCTAGGTCTGTAAATCCAAACTATTAATATGTACAAGGACCAGGAGGGTTCCAGTACAGATCCCAGAGGCACCCTTCATTTGACCAAGCTTCCACTAGCTGCTGCCTTCGACTTCCTTCCCTCCAAACATTTTCAAATCAATTTCCTTATCTTGCCCTTAATAATTATATTTAATAATGAATAGGTGAGGACAATGAGGGTGTCAGAGAGTGTCCTGCAACCAGACTAGGTTGCGCTTGCATACTCGTGCCTGAATATTGTATTTATGGATCACAGGCAACCCCAGATGACAGTAAGAACCATTTGAATCTAAGTAACTTTGGTAAACGGTTGCTGGAACGTACAAGCAAATTCCATCCAAGATCAAGATATTTCCCAAGCAGAAAATTGTTCTCAAGTTTCGCGAAATCTGTTTCACAGCCCAAACAAAAGATTTCAGAATTTGTCAAATCTACTGTGAGTATCATTTGTTACTATTTTCACCACGAATACCCAGCGTTTTGATGAAATGTGATTTTTTTTTTTTAAATTCCGCAAAATAATTTTCTAACTTTCTTGGCTTCTCATCAGCCATGGGATGTGTTACACCCATTGACATGCAAGTTGCTCTCTCACAGGTGACTTCTGTACCCTGCTGTGTTGCTCATGGCACTGTATGGTACTATTTGTTGCTCGTGATTTGAGTCAAATAAGTGTTCAGAGTCATCCTATGTTCTCTGCCTAGCATTCCAAGGACAGAAAATTAAAATCAGTGGCAGATTTTTACCCAATTCACCTGTGGGTTTTTTTTTGGGTACAAATTGTTTCCTCCTCATATTTTCTCCTTTTTTGAATTGGAAAAGAAACCAGAGAAATCCACTAAAATACACAGGTTTTCACATTAGAGATAAAAAATGACTTTAATAGTCCTTACTCTTTCATGGATTGATCATTGAATTCTTGCTCTTTCAGATGCATAGATCTCATCTGCATAGAATGATCTCATCATTTGCTAAACATAAATCTAGGAAAAGGAATGTTGTCCAGACTTCAAGGAGCATGTCATTTAATTCAAAAACTGTAAGTTTGGAGCCAACTTTTAACACAGAACCATACGGAACAGAAAGCCATTCAGCCCACTGGGTCTGGGCTCTATCTTTGAAAGAGTAATCCATTGAATCACATTTACCTGCCTTTTCTCAAACCTTGTAAATTACACCTTTTTAGATTATATCAATCGTTAGATATAGTAGTATACCTCATAATATCTGTTGATCAATGTAGTCCTGGACCATCAATTAACTCTGTTGAGGTGCAGCCAATAAGCTGATGGGGAGAGGCTCCCATGGTCAGGCAATTGGCTGCCGCGTTTCGCCCACAAATATACAGTCAATTCACTTTACAGTATATTCTGTGAAGCGCTTTGAGACATCTAGAAGACATAAAAAGCGCTATATCAAATGCAAGCATTATTATTATTAGTAGTAGTATATGTACATTTGTATTTATGACTAATCTGTGTATTTTTGTTGTCCAGGTTATTGATGAAAATGATGAGTTTAGTGACAATTTTGAGTCAGAAAAAGAGGTTGACCAGAGAATATTACACAGGCAACAGTCAACCTCTGGGTCAGCAACTTTAAAACGTGAGGAAGCAAGTTCCAGACCTCAATCAATCATTTCAAGTCATGGGTTAGCAACTTCCAGACGTGTATCAGCCACTTTAAGACGTTGGTCAAAAGATTCAAGACATGGGTCAGCAGATTCAAGACGTAGGTCAACAGATTCAAGACGTGGGTCAGCAAGCCCGAGATATGGGTCACCAAACTCAAGACAAGTGTCCCCAAAACCAAGGCATCAGTCACCAAACTCAACACAGTCCTCAGGAATCGCACAACAAGCCCTCCCAAGGTCCCGCAGAATGAGCCTACAACAAGAGTCCATCAATTCACAAACTATTTTACCAAAAACACGACATCCCTCAATCATCTCAAGACGTGACTCAACCTCACGACGCACTTCAATCATTCCAGTAACTTTCAACAAACATTTGGAAGATCAACGAACCTCATTGTCCTCAGATCCAGTATGTTAATTTATGTTAACACCTCACCCAGCCAGTCAGGAACCTAGGTGTCTTGTTTGACCCTCAACTGTCTTTCCTCCCTCACATCCAAGCAATGACTTGCTCTGCCTTTCCCCACCTCCGCAACATTTCCCGACTCCCCCATTACCTCACCCCTAAAGCCACCGAAACCCTCATCCACGCCTTCATTACATCCCAGCTCGAATATGCAAATGCGTTGCTGGCCGGCCTTCCCAATTCCTCCCTCCACAGGCTGCAGATAATCCAGAACTCTGCTGCCCATGTCGTCTACCGTTCCAAACTCCGTGATCCCATCTCCCCCATCCTTGCCCGACTCCATTGGCTCCCCATCATCCAGAGGATACAATTCAAGATCCTGGCTCTGGCCTGCTCCATGTCCGACAACCCACCCGCCCAACCATTGGAGGGCGAGCCTTCAGCCACTCTGCCCCCAACCTCTGGAATTCCATCCCGAAGTCCATCCGCCTCGCCCCCTCCCTAGCTTCCTTCAAGTCTCATCTCAAGACTCTCCTCTTTGATGGACCCATTGGCCACTCCTCCCCCAACCCCCACCCTTTCCTCAGTTGGAGTCTGAATCAATAACTGTCCAGTGCTTGGGACGTCCTCCTGATGTGAAAGGAGCTATGCAAATATAATTGTGTTGTTAATCAGCCTATCATCACCATTTCCTCAAAATATACTACCCATCATCTCTCCAAATCTCCAACTATTAGCTCATCTCCAATGTGCCTTTCCTATCCAAAGTCCTGGAACTGGACCTAGAACAAGAGCTAGGCCAATGTTCACTGAGTCAACTCAACTCTACACCCATATTTGCCTCCACTCCCCACTTGAGCCCCTCACGTCTGGCTTCTGCTCTGCTCACAGCCTTTTTCAACATAATCTCTTTGTCACAGGGCTCCCTTTGCCTCCTTGTCCTGTAGCTCAGTAGGTAGAGCACTCGCCTTGCAAGTGTGAGACCTGTGTTTGAATCCAGGCAGGTCAGGGTGAAACCTTGGGCAAGTTTCCACACGTCTAATAATAATGCCTCTACCCAAAAATTAAAAATTGGTCATTTCAATCCACGATTGTTTGTGGGACACGTTGTGCACAATTGGTTGTCGCGTTTCACCCACAAGTATACAGTCAATTCACTTTACAGTATATTCTGTGCAGCACTTTGAGATGTCTACAAGACCTGAAAACATCAAATGCAAGGATTATTAGTGTCCTCCTTGAGTTCTCTGCCATTTTTGAAAATGTTGACCACACTGAGGTTCTGCACTAGCTCAAGGTGGAGTGAATAATGTGCTCGGTGTCGGAGCTTGAATTGAAGAGGCTCTGGAGGGAGAGTCTAGCCTTGTCTACCTACATTTAGTTGAGGGAAGTTACCCACTTGGCGACATCATCCACAGACATGGGGTCAACTTTCCTATGTATGCGGATGACACTCAATTCTATCTTTCTGCCTCTACCCTTGACTCCAGGACCACTGCTGTCCTGACAGATATCAAGTCCTGGATGAGAGCTAACTTTCTACAGTTGATTGTCAACAAGACAGAGGCCCTCCTGCACCAGCGCCTTCACACATCAGGCACTGATAGCATCAACCTCCATGGTTGCTCACTCAACCTCACCAAGCCAGTCAGGAACATAAGTGCCTTGTTCGATCCTCAACCGTCTTTCCTCCCCCATATTGAAGCCATGAACCGCTCTGCCTTCCCAACCCTCAGCAATATTGCCCACCTCTGGCACTATCTCAACCCTCAGGCTGCTGAAACCCTCATTCATGCCTTCATCAAATCCAGGCTCGACTACACCAATACCCTTCTTGTCGGCCTTCCCAATTCCTCCCTCCATAGGTTGCAGATAATCCAGAACTCTGCGGTCCATGTCCTCTACCACTCCAAGCTTTGGGACCCTATCTCCCCCATCCTTGCCCGACTCCATTGATTCCCCATCACCTAGAAGATTCAATTTAAGATCCTGGTCCTCACATTCAAAGCCCTCCATGGCCTTGCCCCACCCTACTCTGCGACTTCCTAACCTCCTACCAACCTGCCTGCCCTCTCCGATCAGCAGGCTCCAGCCTGCTCCATATCCCCCAACCCACCCACACAACTATTGCTGGGCAAGCTTTCAGCCACTCAGCTCCTAACCTGTGGAACTCCATCCCGCAATCCCTCTTACTCACCCCTTCCCTGGCCTCCTTGAAGTCCCGCCTCAAGACCCTTCTCTTCGACGGTCCCATCGGTCACCCCAAATTCCCCCCCTTTTCCCTTCATCGTCCCCGACCCCAACTCAGGTCTGAAACAATGACTGACCAGTGCCTTAGAACGTCCTCCTGACGTGAAAGGCGCTATACAAGTGTAATTTTGTTGTTGTTACAAGTCATCCAAGACTTAATGTAAATGCAAGTTGCTACTGTTAGTTTTAAGAGTTGTAAGTGTTATAAGCATAACATAACCCCACCCCCAATCCTCCAATATTTCTTCTGATATCAAGATCAGGACTCTCGCTGTGAAAGGCACTATACAAATGTAATTTTGTTGTTGTTGTTGAAGAACATTGCAGCAATAGGTGCAGCCAAATGAGGCTGGGTGGGAGACAGTACGACACGTGCATGTAAATATTTGTGATTTGCCATTTGTATTTGTTCTTTTGCAGGCTGGCACGTCTACTCTCGGTGTTAATGGTACAACAGAACCCAATATACACGAATTAGACTTGGACAATGTGAACACCACAAACAAGCTCTTAAAACAATTTAATTTGTCTTCATTGCAAATAAGACATCCCTTGCAGATTGAAGTTGATGAATCAAAAAGAACTTCAGAGGTACTGTATTTTGGATACGTTAAGGGCCACAAGTAGTGAGCCACTGTAGCTTTAATGCTGACAAGTTATTGATTTTTTGCTCTTGAATTCTGAATGCAATGATCATAAGGGTCGAGAAGAGTGACTGTGAAATGGATAAGATGTATTGTTCTATATTAGTTGAAATAACAAAGCATTGTCCAAGATTTTTATAAAAGTACTGTACTAAGGTCTAAGGTAACGTGTAAGGCCCTATAGAAATGTAATTTTGTTAGAATCATAGAATTATATAGCTCAGAAGGTTGCCATTCGGCCCATCATGTCTGCATCAGCTCCATAAAAAGCAATCCAACTCAATCTCACTGGCCCATTTTCTCTCCAAAGCCCTGCAATCATGTCCTCCCCAAATACCCATCTACTTCTCTCTTAAAAGTTGTTTTTGAATTGGCTTCCACTGCTGTTGGAGTTGGAAGCAGACTTATATTGCTGTATCTCACCCCTCTGGAAAGCCCGCAGTTTGATTCCTTGGTCCCAGTCCACGTTACTGCATCATTCGACGAGAGCCCCAAAGGACACGGTAGCTTCTTCCCATGTGAGTCAGCTTCACCAATTTGGCAATTTCCCCTTTTAAACCCGACATGAAAGCTGCCTTCATGGGTCCTCTGGTAATGGCATCCAGGTCGTCTGGTCCGTTATTTTCTGCTAAACCGGAGTATTCGATCCAGACTGACCTGAATCTGTCATCATACTGGCGAACAGACTCGGTACTTTCTTGATGGCAGGCGGATATTTTATTCCAATCGATTCGAGCTGGACCTTGGTTGCGAAGCTAGGTTTGGACAGCCGTCCATCCTGCTTCCAAGTTCCCATCATCAGGTCCCATTGCCACAGTTACTTGTTGTTGCAGCAAACGCGCATCTTGACCCGTGGCCATCACAGACAATATTTTGACCCCGTCTTGAGGGTGTAAGCGGTAAACAATTGAGCTCCTCCCAAGTCTTTAGGGCACCTTTCCGGGGATCAGATAGTGATTTGGACCATTTGTCGATCTTTTCTGGATCCTCTGGAGCATGGACCGATACCATTACATCCCAAAAAGCCCCGGGTACTGTGACATTGGCTTGTCGACCTCGATGAACCAGTGCTGCTTGCGGCGCACAGAGATCAGTAACTACAGGTCACAACATTGCCGAAAGGCCTGGTGGCACATTGAAGTCCCATTCCCATGGGCTGGGTGGATTAGTAGACGGGTCCCAATCATCGTGGAGGTAGTTACAGACATTGGTCACATTAGGGTCGGTGTAACTTGGTAAGGCAGACAATGGTGCATATAACGGTGTCGGTGCACTCGGTCCTTTGCGTGCTTCCCCACTCTTAACCACTTCGGCTTTAAGCTTTTCAATTTCCGTGTTTTTCTTAGCCAATTGTTCTGCCTAACTGATCCTTGGCTTTGTTTGCTTTAGCATTGTGCTGGGTGTTATGCATTGTTTCGCCTCTTTGCCGTAGTTGATTCATAACAATCATTGCCCATTTCGTTTGACAATTGCCCTTCAAACGGATAGTTTTACCCCATGCTTTCTGTATACTGGGCAAAGCCCATTGCCCTTCCCCAATACTGTATTTCTTTTCCACGTTGTGTTGGATAGTATTTAAGTCCAAATTAGTCTGGAGAATTTTTGTCAATCCTTCTATCATCTCAGTTTCAGTCACATCGGGAGGTGCCAGACCTCCTTTGACCATAGTGGTCTTACTTGCATCTTTTGAATTACCCATATCTACTAAACTTTGAGTCCGTAGGCAGTTTCACCGCCGATGGAGGATATTTCACCCCGAGGATCCGAATAAGCTTCTCAAACTTAGTAAACTTTAAACAGTTCGCACAACATTCTTCAAGGATCACGAGAAAACTCAAACAAATCAACACCCAAGACGAGGAATTTTAAGAGGATTCCTTACCTCGGGGCCAGCCAGCGATGGGTCTCTGACACACCCGACAGTAGACCGTGGAATTTTTTTCAAAAAGATTCCTTCACCTTGGGGTTGGTCGGCGATGGGTCTCTGACCAATGTGGGTCTTGGTGACACCTAGCAATCTGTTTTTCTTGCCTTCTGCGATTCTGCCAACTATGCCAGAATTGTAGGATTACTCCTAAACCATTCTTCCGTTTGTGCGAAATGATCTTCAGACAATGAGTAGATTCAAAAGGTCGTATTTATTCAGCATTGTAAACGAGTTACAAAACAGGCACTCTTTTTGTGGTTCGAACAAAACAAAGACTTGGCACACATCCCATATATAACTACAATGCTCCAATCACAATAGTGTTGCTAATTAGTTTCTCTGCTTACAACCCTTGTACTGGCCCCCTTCCTGGTCATCTACATACTCTTGACCTCTTCTCTGCTTGTCCTAATATGGGCCTGTCCTTGTGCGTGATCTTTGGCCAAACATCTGGTTCATTCCAGTTTAACCTACTCTATGCTGGTTCTGAAACCACTAACCTAAGCAGGTATTTTTTTTACAGGGTCACTATAGGTCATTTACTACCAGAAAGACTGTTCTCCTTCAATGTGTGACTCGTCATTTTGCTTTGTTCTCACAGTTTGGTTTGGATATTTGCTTTTCCAGACACCAAGTAATATTCCAAAGACAAAGTTCACAGGGTCGAGGAGGTGAATGTGAAATTGATGGAAAATAACAAGGAATTGTCTGAGATTGTATAAAAGAGCCAAGCTCTTTGGAAATTGTCCTTGGTGGGGGTTCACACCACAAAATAATAATAAATAATGCTTTATCACCTAGCTCCTTACCATGGTGAGATGCATTAAAGTGGACCGACCGTATACACAATAATAATAATAATAATCCTTGCATCGATAGTGCCTGATCACGTCTTTGAGATGTCTCAAAGCACTTCACAAAATATACTGTAAAGTGAATTGACTGCATTTTGTGAGTGAACAGCAATGTCCCACAAACAACAACAGCAACAAAATTAATTTTTTAGAGTGCCTTTCACGTTGTGTGGACATCCCAAGGCACTGAACATTCTGGGATCAGGACCAGATCATGTGGGAGGGAGGTGGGCATGGTTAGGATGAGGGGAGGAAGGAGGGCTTGAGTGAGCTGTCAGAGTTTTGGATGATCTGCAGTTTTTGGAAGGAAGAATTGGGGAGGCCAACAAAGAGGGAGTTACCATAGTCAGGCCTTGAGGTGATAAATGCATGTGTGAGGGTTTTGGCGGCTTGAGGGTGAGGCAGTCTTAAAGTCGGGCAATGTTGCATAAGTGGTGAAAGGAAGTGCTTTATCACCCAGCTCCTTTTCATGTTATTGTGCCATTTTAAATGCTTCACTGGACATACTATAAAGTGGATTCACTGTATACACAATAATCATCATAATAATAATCCTTGCATTTGAATAGTGTCTTATCATGTCTTTGAGATGTCTCAAAGCACTTCACGGAATATACTGTAAAGTGAACTGAATATATTTTGGGAGTGGAAAAATATGGCACAGAACTGAGATACTGTATTCTCATTACGAGAAAGCATACCAGAATTGTAAAAAAAATCACAATGGCAAAGAAAAGTTTTAACTGGTACTTAGCAAGAAATATGAAGGTTAAAAATAAAATAAGTTAGATACAAAAAGAAAAGGTAAAACAAAGGATGGTTGAGGTTTATAGTCCAGCGATTCTTTTTTAAATGGAGTGGGTGGAGTGCGTATGACTTTAAAGTCATACTAGCGGCAAGCCGATAACGCTAGCCAATAATCCACATTGTCATGCAAGTACAGTATTTCGGTTTGCTGCTAGCAGAGTCTAGGGCTTCGGCTTGCCGCTTGTAAAGTCGCGCAACTTTAAAATCATGCTGCCGTTTTTTTCACCCGCTTGGCGTCCTCCATTTAAAAAAGAATCGCTGGACTGTAAACCTCAATCAGTAAAGGTGAGAAGCGCAAGAGAGTAGTTTTAACAATAAGTACTAATATAATATTCTGTTATTATCTGTTAATTACTTAATAATAACAGTGGGACACTGCTGTGTGCAATTGGCTGCCGCGTTTAAACCACAAATATACAGTCAATTCACTTTACAGTGTATTCTGTGAAACACTTTGAGGCACTATATCAAATGCAAGGATTATTATTATTATTATTATTACTACTTAGTCACAACTGATTATTGTTTTTTTAATTTTCAGATCACCCTCCTATCCTCCCCCAGAACCACAAAACATATGGAGGAGGAGGAAGGAAATAAACTTGAAGTAAATGTCTCCAAGGATATCCGACGATATAACTGGCTGAGTGAGAAGGCTGCTATACCATTGCCAAGTACTGTAAGTCTGGAGATAACTCTTACTTAACGTAGACAAATATAACTTATGATTAATAGCAATGACTACATGTAACCTTATATAACTCATGAATGTACCACAATCCATTAGATCACAATAAATACTCACATTAAAACAGGCTCTTTTGGCTCCGCAATTGGAAGTGTAGTCTTGAACCTCCATCGCATGCGCATTTACTGCCTGCATTAAACTACACATGCATAGGGTAGATAATTAATTAAATCGGATTTTCTATGACTTGTATAGTTTGCCTGCAACTTGCAAAGGTCATATTAAATATTATAATCCAGACTGATTTCATGTGTGTTTGGGGAGTGGGATGGTGTATCTGGCCACCTATCTCTGCCAGGCTTTGCCGCATCACTGGTTCCAGGATACATGCCAGAAAATGGCTTGGGTACCCTGACCACATTCATCTTTCTCCACTAACAGGAACCATTCAACCTTTTCATTGACTCTTCTGATTCCTGGTCTGTTGTGAGGACCTATGCATTAGCTGCAGTTAATTAGAGACCCCCCCCCCCCCCCAAGGCCAGACAAAGTTTTTGTGTCTCAGGTTGTTTCTGATTCTTTCAATGTTGAGGCTAATCAGGGACAAAATACAAAATCAATGCTTTTCACAATAAATTGTGTGAAGCGCTTTGAGTTGTCTGCCTGATGTGAAAGGCACTATGTCAGATGAAAGGATTAGTGAGTATATTATCATATGGAGATATCTGATCATCAAGGGAGCAGGTGGTGGGTTTAATTTCACATAGGAACAGGAGAAGGCCGTTCAGCACTTCAAGCCTGTTCCACATTTAATTAGATCATGGCTGATTTGTACCTCTACTAATCCTTTCAATTCAAATTTCCCACTTTCTTCCCTTAACAACAACAAAATTACATTTGTATTTCGCCTTTCACATCGGGAAGACGTTCCCAGGCACTGGACAGTCAGTGTTTCAGACCCAAGCTGGGTCTGTGTAACAAGTGCAGTCGACAAACCTGACCATGAGGTTGCCATACCGTGTTTGTGTACATCGTTTCAGCCTCTCTGCTCCCACACTGGAACGCCATCCCGCAGCCCCTCCCCCTCATTTCCTTCCTTTCCTCCTTCAAGGCCGGTCTCAAGACCTTCCTCTTCGACCGCGCCTTCGGCTGCCCCACTAACTCTTTCTCCTCTCCCACTATCCTTCCCTTTCCTCGAACCTCCCCCACCCCCACCCTGCTCGGATCCTGACCAGACTATTCAGCGACGTGAAAGGCGCTTTATAAGTGCAATGTTGTTGTTGTTGTTTCTCATTGCCTTAACAACATACATCAATAAACTCAAAATCAGTTGTAAGACATGCCTCAGTAGATGTAAGTTATGGGTCAAAGGTAAAGCAAGCAGTGAGTGTGCTTATCTTTAGTCACAACTGATTATTAGCTTTTTAATTTTCCAGATTTTTCAGTCACTTGAAAGCAGCACAGAAGATACAGTGGACGAGGAAGAGAATAAACTTTCCCCTAGCTTGGTCCAACAATCTAGCCAGCATGGTCAGAAGCCTATTACACCAATGCTAAGTAATGTAAGAGATAGCTCTTACTTAACATAGACACATGTAATTGATGATTCGTAGCAATAACCACATGTAATCTTATATAACTTATGAATGTACCACAATCCACTAGATCAAAGTAGAGACTCACATCAAAACAGGCTCTTTTAGCTTTGCAATTGGAAGTATAGTCTTGACCCTTTACCACATGCACATTTACTGCCTGCATTAAACTACATATGCGTAGGGTAGATAATTGATTAAATCGGATTTTCTACGATTTATACAGTTTGTCTGCAACTTGCGAAGGTCATATTAAATATTATGATCCAGTTCACGTATGTGTGGGAGTGGGATGGTATATCTGACCATCTGCCAGGTATTCAGAGTCACTGGTTCCATGACACAGACCAGAAAATGGCTTGGTTACCCTGACTACCCCCATCAGGAAGTATTCCACGTTTTCATTGTCTCTTCTGATTCCGAGTTTGTCGTGATGACCCTGTGCATTAAGCTGCGGTTAGTTAAAGCACTCTGAGACGTCGTCCGGCGTGGAGGGCGCTATATAAAGTTGTTGTTGTTGTTGTGATTGATTGCTTGCTTGCTTGATTGATTGATTGATTGATCTCTACCTAACTACCCTCTACCTCTGTTTTGAACTCCTCCTCATCCTCAGAGACTTCAATCTTCAATTCACCCTCTAACTTCTCCTCTCTCCTCTCCTCCTCAACCTCACCCTCCGCTCCACCACCATGTTCACGGGCACCCGCTCGACCTGTTGATCACCCGGGGCCTCAGTGTCCCGGATATCATTATCACAGACAAGGCTCTGATCACCACTTCATCTCCTTTAACTCCTCAAACCCTCTCCCCACTACCATCAAACCCACTTCCATCCTCTGAAGTCATCTGAACTCGTCCCTCTCCCACATTTATCATCCTTGCGCACTCTCCTCCAAAGTACCCTCTCCACCACTCTCAATGTCCTTCCCCACTCACCTTAAGAACTACCTCCTATTCATGAACCTGATACCGGTACACCAGCCACCTCTGCTCCCTCATCGGTTAAGTGTGTGCCTGACTCAAATGCACCTGACTCAAATCCCGACCTAACATCTGACCCACTATCATCTCTGGCTGGATCACATCAAATCATACATCTTCACTCATGCCTCCGCCAAATCGTCCTCTTACTCCAAGAAAATCTTGGAGGCGACGGGCAGCCCCAGGCTCCTATTCTCCATCACCAACCAGCTTCTCCATCCACCACTCCTACGCCTCGCCTATTCTTTCCTCAAATTCTGACTGTGGAGATGATGAATTTCCTCTCGTCCAACAAGGAGGAAATCTGTTCGGTTGCCTCTGCCCTCCCAACTGCCACTCCCTCCATATCTCCCCCCACTCCTCCCCTTAACAATTCCTTCCTCCATATTTTCAAAACTAGCTTTCTCCTCCTCTCTCATTATCACTGTATATATCACTGTATATACACATGCTCGGTTGACCCCATCCCCTCTCCTTGCCTCCCAGCTCCACCTCTACTCTCTGACACCATCAATCTCTCCATATTATCTGGCAACATTCCCATCCCCCTTAAAATAGCTACAATCACCAACATCCTGAAGAAACCTTCCCTGGATGCATCCCTGCTTTGCAGCTACCAGCCCATCTCCAACCTCTGACGACATGCCCTCTGTTGCTGCCTTGGTAGTCCAGTTCCTGAGCCAGGCAGTTCCACGTTATTCCAGGGCACTACTTAAGACACAATAGGCTCATCGATAGAATCTGGAAGGGCAGAACAGTCATTGGGATCAGGGGTTCATCCCGCTCAGCTAATATTAACCCTGCAAGCCATAGGACTAATGGGAAGGATGATCCCAGCTGTAGAAGCAGTGGGAAAGTTTTCCAGACAGCAATATATGTTGTGTTTCACCCACAAAATATATATTCATTTCACTTTACAGTTTATTCTATGAAGCACATTGTAAAGTCTCAAAGATTATACCAAATGCAAGGATTATTATTATTATTATTATTATTATCTATGCAATTTGGGCTGGTTAGATACCAACAGTACCTCAACAAACACACTACAGTCCCCAAGCCTTGGCTCTTGTCAACCTGCGCTTAATACTTTCTGGAATTAGGTAAGCAGGAGGTGAACTTACAGAGAGAGAGAACCTCCTTCTATTCAATCTATCTCTGGGGTGTCCATGTATAGGTGAGATGCATGGAAATCTCAGCTTGGTTTGGATATTCTTAAACATGGTGATGGGTTACTACATGTGTCAGACACCAGCTGACAAAAAAAAAGTATGGAACAATTTCCCTTGGGAAAATGGTGGAAGGTAGATAGCATTGATTCTTTCATTGAATCATAGAATATTATAGCACAGAAGCAGGCTATTTGGCTCATATTCCCTTTGCTGGCTCTATCAAAGAACTATCCAATCAGTCCCACTCCCCGTTCATGACCTTATCTCTGCAAATGTTTTCTTTTTTCAAATACGTATCTAATTCCCTTTTCAAAGCTCCTTTTCAGGCAGTGCATTCCAGATGGAAATCTCAGCTTGGTTTGGATACACTTAAAAAGCGCATTTCCGCTGTACAAATATAATTTTGTTTTTCTTTTTGTTGTTTGAAAGCAAATTAGATTTTTTTTAGCATCTAATATCCTGGGGTACAGTATATAGTTTAGGACTTGACATGTGCATGTGACTACCAGGATAATGGAAGGTGAACTGGCTGGACCTTGGTCTCTTTTGCCTAGCAAACTTATGTTCTTATGTTTGGGGAATATAAAAAAAACTACTGGGCTCTGTGAGATGTTAATGAGCTTCTGATAAATGTGTATATACATCTGCAATACATTTGTGATATTAGCTGAAGTGCTGTTATATAGCTGTGAAAGCTCTTATACCTCATGGTTTGTCTCTGATGTGTGTTGGCACCATAGAATGATGTTAATCTGGCATTTAATGGATGTTCCTCAATCATAGATCAGCAAATGCTGATTATCTCTGTTTAAACTATGTTCCCGCTCGGCGGGCTCCACCCTGCTTCACGTTGCCTGCCTTGCACTCCCCACCATTACCATGTGAACCTTCTATGCCTCTGCCCAACCCTCTGAAACTCCATCCCACAGTATCACCGCCTTGCCCTCTCCCTTGCGTCCTTCAACACCCATCTCAAGACCCTTCTCTTCGATTGTACCTTTGATTACCCTACTTCTCCCTTTACCCCACCCTCCCTGATCCCGACCCCAGCTCAGATCTGAAACTGTTATTGTTCAGCGCCTTGCAACATCCTCCTGACATGAGCGGTGCTATACTGAATACCGTGATAATGTATATGTTTCTTATTGCATGTACAATAATAATAATGATCCTTGCATTTGATATAGCTCTTTTCACGTTTTCTAGACATCTCAAAGCGCTTTCCAGAATATACTGTAAAGTGAATACGCACAGCAGTGTCCTACAAACAGTCATGGATTGAAAATGACCAATTTATTATAGCTTTCTTTTATTATTAGGGATTATTGTTATGTATATGGAGTAAGAAAACTTGCCCAAAGTACACCTATCAACTCAAAATCAATTGTAAGGCATGCCTCAGTAGGTGTCAGTTATGGGTCATACGTAAAGCAAGCAATGAGTATGTTTATCTTTAGTCACAACTGATTGTTAGATTTTTAATTTCCCAGCATCATCTCCAAACGATTGAAAGCAGCGCAGATGATATTGTGTCAGACGGAGAGAAAGAACTTGCTTTCCACTACCAAGCCCAACAATCTCACCGGCAGTTGTCAAATCCTATTTCACCATCGCCAAGTACTGTAAGTCTAGAGCTAACTCTTACTTAAAGTGGACAAATATAACTGATGATTAGCAGCAATAAACACATGTAATCTTATATAACTCATGAATGTACCACAATCCATTAGATCACAACAGAAACTCATGTCAAAACAGGCTCTTTTAGCTCTGCAATTGGAAGTGCAGTCTTGACCCTTCACCACATGCACATTTACTGCCTGCATTAAACTATACATGCGTCGGGAGATAATTGATTAAATCGGATTATCTACGACTTGTACAGTTTGTCTGCAACTTGTGAAGGTCATATTAAATATTATGATCCAGACTGATTTCACATTTGTGCATGGAAGTGGGATGGTGTATCTGACCCCCTCTACCTTTTCCAGCTTTTGTAGCGTCATCCTGGGCACTGACCTGAAAATGACTGCCAAAGTTCATCTTTCTTCCCGATTTGGACACAGTCAGCCTTTTTATTGTCTCTTCTGGTTCCTGGTCTGTTGTGAGGACCTATGCATTAGGTGCAATTAATTAGAGACCCCGCAAGGCCAGACAATGTTTTTGTGCCTCAGGTTGTTTCTGATTCTTTCAATGATGAGTCTAATCGAATGCAAAATACAATAAATTGTGTGAAGCACTTTGCATTGTCCTTCTGATGTGAAAGGCACTACGTCAAATGAAAGGGTTAATGAGTATATTAAAATATGGAGATACCTGATGATTGGCAGTAAAATTCCTAGCACCAAACACAACCTCTCAGCACTCAATTACAAGACCTTAGCCAAGTGTCATTACTCTGTTTATTTAGCAAAAAGTAGGAATCCAGTTGTTTGTCGATTGGCGGATCGCTTTCACCGATTTAGAATAGTTGTCAAAAGTAACAGTGGGGAGGTGAGGAGAAATTTTTTCATGCAGCGAATTGTTCGGATCTGTAATGCGTTGCCTGAAAGGATGGTGGAAGCCGAATCGATAATAATTTTTAAGAGAGAAGTAGATATTTATTTGGGGAGCATGGGTTTGTAGGGCTATGGGGAGAGAGCAGGGGAGAGGGATTGATTTGGACAGCTCTTTTCAAAGTTCTTTTCACATACATGATGGGCCAAATGGCCTCCTTCTATGCTGTATAATTCTGTGATTCTATGAAATCCTACTGCATTGGCTGCAAAACCTTAGGCAAGTTTCATTACTCCGAATCGTCTCTGTTGCATGCCCCACTATTGCTGTGTGAACCTTCTGCGTCTCTGCCCAACCCTCTGGAATTCCATCATGCAGTAGTCTCACCACCTTGTCCTCTCCCTTTCCTCCTTCAACACCTATCTCAAGACCCTTCTCTTCGACCATACCTTTGATCACCCTCCTTCTCCCCTGTCCCCCACCCTCCCTGATCCCGCCCCCAGCTCAGATCCCAAAACCGTTATTGTTCAGCACCTTGCAGCATCCTCCCGACGTGAGAGGCACTATACAAAATATAATGTTGTTGTTGTGAGGTAGAAATGCAGTCGATAAACCTGACCATGAAGTTGCACAGCCATCAATACCAGGATTGTGTACATTGTTTCTCATTGCCTGAACAAAGTACAGAAATAAACTCAAAATCAGTTGTAAGACATGTCTCAGTAGATGTAAGTTACGGGTCATAGGTAAAGCAAGCAGTGAGTGTGTTTATCTTTTGTTACAACTGAGTATTTATTGTCTTCTTATTTTTCCAGATTTCTCTCCTTAAGACAAAAAGGAAAAGTGTCGTCACCAAGTACCGACGATCTAGCTGGCAGGATCCGAGGCTTATTGCACCATTGGCAAGTAATTTAAGTCTGGAGATAACTCTTACTTAACGTAGACAAATATAACTGATGATTAGCAGCAATAAACACATGTAACCTTATATAACTCATGAATATACCACAATCCACTAGATCACATGGAAACTCATGTCAAAACAGACTCTTTTGATTCTGCAATTGGAAGTGTAGTCTTGACCCTACACCACATGCGCATTTACTGCCTGCATTAAACTACCCTTGCGTGGGTAGATAATTGATTAAATCAGATTATCTACAACTTGTACAGTCCAGAATCAAGCAGTGAGGTGGATTTGTGATAAAAACAGGAAGTATCTACAGGGAGGGAGGGCTCTGGCCTACATTGACCTGTCGCTAAAGATCCGGGGGATGGAGGCGGCTTCACATCTATTTGCCAAAGCTCCTCGGATGAGGATGTGGATTGAGCAGCTAATGCTGTGTAAGCCTGGAACATGGCATTCGAGGTGGATCTCAAGATCATCAAAGTGGCTGGCATGTCACAAACTGTCGTACAAAGGTACTCCCACCATGCTGAAGGCAGATGCCCACCAGAGAGCTGTTGAGGAAACTCTGAGGCTTGGCATGACAGCTGCTGGAGGGAGTTATCTGGAGTCTAAGTTTGTGAGCAAATATTCACATGTCCAGTAACTGGATTCCACCTTGATTGGCCTGCGGAGTAGCAAGCAGCAGCTGCTTAAGATCTGTGAGATGTAAATGAGCGTCCGATTGATCTACAATACATCTACAATACATTTGTGATGTTAGCCAGAATGGTTTGAGATATGTGTGAAACCTCTAATAGCCTCTGGTGGATGAGGCACCACAGAAAGATGTGAGCCTGGCAACAGGCTGCCTGATATCTGATGGATGCTCCTCAATTGTAGATCAGCAAGTGCTGATTATCTGTTTAAACTGTGTTCCCACTCGGTAGGCTCCAGCCTGCTTCATGTCCCCCACCTCACACACCCTACAAATGGAGGGTGGCCACTCCTCCCACCCTCTGGAACTCCCTCCCGCAATCCCTTCGCCTCCTTCATGATCCATTGTAACCTGTTCCTGCAGGTTGATCTAACTACTTCAAAAAGTGAGAATAGAAGAGTGTATTTATCCTCAGACACAATTGATTATTGGCTTTTTGATTTTCCTGGTTGATTTTCTTACCATTCAGAAAGAGAAAAAGGTACAAGAGAATCACTTGAAAGACCAACCATCAAGCGGGCTGAATCCGGAGGCTATTGAACCATTGACAAGTAATGTAAGTCCAGAGATAATTCTTATTTAACATAGACAAATATAACTGATGATTGGTAGCAATATCCATATGTACCTTAATATATAACTCATGAATGTAACACAATTCACTAGATGACAACATCAAAAAATGTTCTTTTGATCCCAGTCTTTCAGAATACCCACGCTACCATCTTCACACTATAGCTTCAAGCTGTTTTGTGAATTAAACCGGTCTTGGCCTCTACTGATAACGTTGCAATTGTTAATTACCCTTTGGGTAAATAAATATTTCCTGATGTTTGACCTGAAATTCCATTGAACACTAGTGTCCTCTTGTTCTGCAGCACTGAAAAGTCATCGCTCCCCCAAAGCTCAAGCAAACAGGAGCAGCAAATAGGTTGTTTTGATTCTGAAATGATGGGTATCGATGTGTCAAACCATTGCCTTATTCTGATCTTAATATGGGAATCTCGGGGTTTCAAAAAGTGGGAAAGTGAGGGGGAGTGTCTGTCCCTCAGCCAGGCTTTTGCAGCACCACTACCATGGCACAGTTCCAGGACACAGATCAGAGAATTGCAAGGTTACCCTGACAGCTGTTCATTTTGTCCCCTGGTAGGAAGATGGAGCATATAGATTAGGAAGAGGAGGGGACCAAGGATGGATCCTTGGGGTACCCCACAGGTAACCGGGTGAGAGTGAGGGAAAACCATTTGTGGAGATGTACTGCTAGCAGTTTGTGAGGTAGGACTCGAACCAGGCGAGTACGGTCCCACTGAGGTGCATGATGGAGGACAGACAGTGGAGGAGGATGGTGTGATCGAGTGTGTCGAAAGCGGCAGAGAGGTCCAGGAGGACAAGGAGGCAGAGGGAGTCCTGGGCATAGATAGAGAGATGTCACATATGAATTTCATAAGTGCAATTTCTGTACTGTGGGTAAGGCGGAAACCGGACTGGAGGGGTTCGAAGAGGGAATGGGAGGAGAGGTGTGCGCAGAGTTGATTGGCAACAATGCGTTCTAAGACTTTTGAAATGAAAGGCAAGTTTGAAATAGGGCAGTAGTAGCTAATGCAGTAGGGTTTGAGGGATCTGGGGAAGGTTTTTTGAAGAGAGGTGTGATGACAGCAATTTTGAGGGGGCAGGGACTGATCCAGAGGAGAGGGATAGATTTATGACATCAGCCAGTGGGCAGAGGAGGGGGAACTGGGTGACCAGCAGGTTGGTGGGAAGGGGGGCGAGGCAACAGGTGGTGGGTTTCATCAAAGTGATGGTGGGTGAGAGGGAGGAAGAGGAGATAGGGAGAAAGGAATGTAGGATAGGGGTTGTGGTATGAGCTGATGATGGGGAGGGTAGGGACGGAAGGGGGGTGGTGGTGGACAACAAGAGGCAGGAGCATGACCTCCTCGAATTTGGCATTTGAAGTGAAAATTGAGGAGGCCTGAGGGGGCACACGAAGCAGGTAGTGGAAAAAAGGGCTTTTAGGGAGCGGAGATGAGTGTTATACCACGGGGATCGGGTGGGTTTGGAAATGGTCCTGGATTTCAGCGGGACAAGAGAGTTGAAGGTGGAGGAGGGCAGTGAAGCCAGAGGATGTAGTGCAAGGGAAACATTCAGCCTTATCTTTGTATCTCTGATATTCTCGTTAAAATCAAGGCCTTCCCCTGCAAGGAACATTGGAAGAAACTTATACAATAGGTACAGCCAAAACAGTAGTCTAGAATCTCAGTCAGACAGAGCCATGCATCATTGATTTGTGTATGTGTGACTGGTCACTATTCTTTGATCTCACAGGTTGCTTTCGATATTATGAATGATGAGGATACGACAATATCCAATGAAAGTCAGTCAGACTTGGTGAGTCTTTATACTAAGACAGCTGATTGCCTATTTACTTTTCCAGACACCAAGTAATATTCTAAAGACAAAGTTCACCAGGGTCGAGGATCTAAATGTGAAATGTATAATAATAATCTTTGTATTTGATGTAACGCTTTTTCACGTCTTATAGACATCTCAAAGCGCTTCACAGAATGTACTGTAAAGTGAATTGACTGTATATTTTTGGGCGAAACGCGGCAGCCAGTTGCACACAGCAGTATCCCACAAACAGTCGTGGATTGAAATGACCAATTTTATTATTGTGTTTTTTTAGGAGGGATTATTATTAGGCGTGAGGGGTAAGGAAACTTGCTCAAGGTTTTGCCCTAACCTGCTTGGATTCAAACACAGGTCTCATGCTTGTAAGACGACTGCTCTAACCACTGAGCTACAGGACTCCATGATGATCAGATGCATTGTTCTATATTACGTTAAATAACAAGCAATTGCCTGAGATTGGATAAAAGACCTAAGCTCTTGGGAAATTGGCCTTGGTTGGGATTCATACCACAAAATAATAAACATAAATAATGCTTTATCACCTAGCTCCTTATCATGCCATCAAAGATGTCTAAAAGAGCTTCACGGGAATGACTGAGTACACAAGGACTTTATTGGCAAACACTCCCTGAAGTCTAATTCCGAATCCTCAACAGGCATGATTCAGCTTGTGCTGGTTACCTGTGGTTTAATGTTGGGGGAATAAATGCAGCCAATCAGGCTTGTCTGACACCATTGATCTCTCCATTTCATCTGGTGCCGTTTCCACCCCTTCAACACAGCCACAACAACCCACATCCTCAAGAAACCTTCACTGGATGCAACCCGCTCTCCAATTACCGGACCATCTCCAACCCACCTTTTCTTTCCAACGTCCTTGAAAGTGTCATTGCTTCCCAGCTTTGTTCTTTCCTCTCCTCCTATTCCCTCCACGAGCACCTCCAAACAGGTTTCCGTACTGCTCCCAGCAAGGAAAATGCTCAGGTTAATGCCACAAATTACATCATGTCCATCTGGGACCAGGGCTCCCTCTGCCTCCTCCTCCACCTTGGTCTCTCTGACACCTTCAACACTGTGGACATCCTCCTCCACTGCTTCTCCTCTCACCTCAACTTTTAAGGTTCTGTCCTTGATTGGTTCAATTCCTACTTTTCACACCATCTCCACTTTGTCTCTGTCAATGGTTTCTATTCCAGCCCCCACACCATCTGATGTGGTGTTCCTCAAGGCTCTGTCCTTCGTCCCCTCCTCTTCAAATTCTACATGATCCCCCTTGGTGGCACCATCCACAGACTTGGGTAAATTTCCAAATGTTTGCAGATGCCAACCAAATCTATCCCTCTACCTCCATGTTTGTTTCCAGGACTACTGGTGTCCTGACAGACTGCCTGTGAGATATCTCATCCTGGATAAGAGATAACTTTCTACAGCTGAACATCTGCAAAATCAAAACTTTCCTAATTGGCTTGAGCTAGCACCTCCACTCCTCAGGCATTGGCAGCATCAGCATCCACAGATGCACTCCACCTAACCAAGGCAGTCACCAGGTGTCTTGTTTGACCCTGAGCTGTCCTTTCTCCCCCATACCCATGCCATGACCAGCACCGCCATCCACCACTTCTGCAACATCACCCATCTCCATTACTATCTCAACCCTCAGGCCACTGAAACCCTGACACATCTTTTGTCACATCTAGGCTCAACTACGGCAACTCTTTCCTTTTTGACCTCCCCAGCTCTTCCCTCCACAAGCCGCAGATCATGCAAAATGCTATAGTTCATGTCATCTCCGCACCAGGCTTCAAGACACCATCAACCCCAACCTTGCCCAGCTCCACTGGCTCCCCATTCCTCAGAGGATCAAATTCAAAATCCTTCTCCTACTGTTCAAGGCCCTCCATTCTTTACCCCCTGCTGCCTCTCTGACCTGCTGCCTCCCTATTGTCTTCTCCCTCCGTTCAACGGCCTGCTCCATGTCTCCCGCCCAACCCGCCATACCATCAGTGGCCAGGCCTTCAGCCTCTCTGCCTGCACACTTTGGAACTCTATCCCTCAATCCCTTTGCCTTGCTCCCTCCCTTGCCTCCTTCAAGGCTGGTCTCAAGTCCCTCCTCTTCAACTACGCCATCCTACCTCTCTGCCCTCCCTCACCCCAACCCTGCCACCCACCCTGCTCATGTCCCATCCCCTGACTGTACAGCACTTTGGGACATCCTCCTAATGTGAAAGGTACTCTACAGATGTAATGTTGTTGTTCTTCGAGGAGGTTGAAGTCAGGAGGTCCAATAGCCATGTGCATATATCTGTATTTGCACCACATCATTTGACCGATCAAGTATTAGCTTTGGATGTTCTCTTCCCTTTGGACAGAAGATTATGGGTGACACACCATGTCAGGATTTGAATGGGAGTGGAAAGTGATTGCCACGGTGACAAGATGATAAGAATACATGATGTTTCAATACTACAGTCAGTCATTGGAGCACTCTATTACTGCCAACAATTATTCTGGAATCGAATGCAAACAGGATGTTTTGCCCCAATATGAAATTGTCTCATCATGAAATTACTGTATGATGTATTTTATTTCAAAATGATTTCAAGTACATGATTTATTAAATCTGAGCAAGCAAAAGTAGTTTGTATAACATGAATTTCTTTAAACTGTGTGAAACAAGTACAGTCAATAAATCTGGCCGGGAACGTTGCACAGCCATCAATAGCATGACTGTGTACATCTGCATCAGTGACTAATCGTTTGCATTTTTGCTCCCGCAGGTTGGTCTGTATGGTTTAAATAATGATCATAAAACATCAGATGGCTAGCTTTAAATGCCATGGATGTATTACTGATCATTTCCATTTTTGCTCTTGCAGGATAATCTACCTACTTCGAAAAGTGAGAATAAACAGCCAGAAGATGAGAAGTCAATACTGTCCAAAGCCAAGGAAACGTCAAGCGGCACCTCACACAGGCCCTCAGTGAGCAGAAGGCATTTCTCATTGCCCGGTCAAAACACTTCAATGCAGACAAAATCAATTGTAAGACATGCCTCTGTAGATATAAGTAAATTAAGGATCACAGGTAAAGCAAGCGGTGAGTATGTTTATTCTAAAACACAACTGATTATTGGCTTTTTGATTTTCTAGGTTGCTGTAGAAAGCAGCACAGAGGAGGAAGAGAAGAATATTTATATTTTCCCCAGGAAAACGCGAAAATCTAGCAGGATGAGTAGTGTATGGTTTAAACTGTGGTAACCCACAGTTGTTAATTACCTTTTGGGCAAAAAAGTATTTCCTGATGTTTCACCTGAAATTCCATGTTACCACCTTGAACACTAGTGTCCTCTTGTTCTGCAGCACTGAAAAGTCATCGCTTCCCCAAAGCTCCAGTAAATAGGAGCAGCAAATCAAAATCAAATTTTGATTCTGAAATGATTGGTATGGATGTGCCAAATCATTGTCTTATTCTGATCTTAATATGGGAATCTCGGGGTTTCAAAGAGGGAGAAAGTGAGGGGGAGTGTCTGACCCTCAGCCAGGCTTTTGCAGCAGCACTATCATGGCACAGTTCCAGGATACAGATCGGAGGATCGCTAGGTTACCCTGACAGCAGTTCATTTTGTCCCCTATTAGGAAGCATTCAGCCTTATCTTTGCATCTCTGATATTCTGGTCAAAATCGAGGCCTTTCCCTGTAAGAAACATTGGAAGAAACTTATACAATAGGTACAGCCAAAGCAGTAGTCTAGAATCTCAGTCAGACAGAGACATGCGTCATTGATTTGTGTATGTGTGACAATCCTAGACTCCTTTTCTCCACCACTAACTGCCTCCCCTGCTCATCCTCCCATGCCTCACCCATCCTATCCTTCAACTCCAACTGTGAGGAGATGCTGGACTTCCTTGAATGAAAAATCACGGGCATCCGTTCAGCCACCTCTACCCCATCCTCCATAACTTCCCTTCAAGATCCTGTCCTTACATTCAAAGCCCTTCACAACCTCGCCCCACCCTACATCCGTGACATTCTAACCTCTTACCAACCTGCCCGCCCACTCCGTTCAACAAGCTCTGGCCTGATCCATGTCCCCCGACCCATCCACCCTATCATTGGCAAGCGAGCCTTTAGCCACTCTGCCCCCAACCTCTGGAACTCCCACAGTCCCTCCACCTCGCCCCCTCCCTCTTCTCCTTCTGGTCCCGCCTCAAAACGCTCCTCTTCGATGGTCCCTTTGGCAACTCCTAATTCCCCCCCTTCTCTTCTCACCCCGTCCCAGCTTGGGTCCGACATAGTATCTGTCCAGCGCTTTGGGAAGTCCTCCTGACGTGAAAGGTGCTATAAAAGTGTAATTTTGTTGTTGGTCATTTTTCTTTGTTCTCACAGGTTGCTTTGGATATTATGCATGGTGAGGATACGACAATATCCAATGAAAAGAGGTCAAGCATAGTAGGCCAGGACCACACAATCATTGCCAGATTGAGTCCATCTATTTCCTTACAGTTTGAAGAATATGAACCAATTGTCATCACATACATTGAAAATTCTGCTGAAGAGGACATATCTCCAGTAAGTTACAGGCCACAAGCAGTGAGTCTTTGTACTAAGACAGCTGATTGCCTATTTACTTTTCCAGACACCAAGTAATATTCTAAAGACAAAGTTCACCAGGGTCGAGGATCTAAATGTGAAATGTATTAAAATAATAATAATCTTTGTATTTGATGTAACGCTTTTTCACGTCTTATAGACATCTCAAAGCGCTTCACAGAATGTACTGTAAAGTGAATTGACTGTATATTTGTGGGCGAAATGCGGCAGCCAGTTGCACACAGCTGTATCCCACAAACAGTCGTGGATTGAAATGACCAATTTTATTATTGTGTTTTTTTAGGAGGGATTATTATTAGGCGTGAGGGGTAAGGAAACTTGCTCAAGGTTTTGCCCTAACCTGCTTGGATTCAAACACAGGTCTCATGCTTGTAAGACGACTGCTCTAACCACTGAGCTACAGGACTCCATGATGATCAGATGCATTGTTCTATATTACGTTAAATAACAAGCAATTGCCTGAGATTGGATAAAAGACCTAAGCTCTTGGGAAATTGGCCTTGGTTGGGATTCATACCACAAAATAATAAACATAAATAATGCTTTATCACCTAGCTCCTTATCATGCCATCAAAGATGTCTAAACGAGCTTCACGGGAATGACTGAGTACACAAGGACTTTATTGGCAAACACTCCCTGAAGTCTAATTCCGAATCCTCAACAGGCATGATTCAGCTTGTGCTGGTTACCTGTGGTTTAATGTTGGGGGAATAAATGCAGCCAATCAGGCTTGTCTGACACCATTGATCTCTCCATTTCATCTGGTGCCGTTTCCACCCCTTCAACACAGCCACAACAACCCACATCCTCAAGAAACCTTCACTGGATGCAACCCGCTCTCCAATTACCGGACCATCTCCAACCCACCTTTTCTTTCCAACGTCCTTGAAAGTGTCATTGCTTCCCAGCTTTGTTCTTTCCTCTCCTCCTATTCCCTCCACGAGCACCTCCAAACAGGTTTCCGTACTGCTCCCAGCAAGGAAAATGCTCAGGTTAACGCCACAAATGACATCTTGTCGATCTGGGACCAAGGCTCCCTCTACCTCTGGCTCCCTCCTCCTCCTCCTCCTCCTCCTCAGTCTCTCTGCCAGTCTCTCTCTGTTGAGACACCATGGACATCCTCCTCCACTGCCTCTCCTCTCACCTCAACCTTTAAGGTTCTGTCCTTGACTGGTTCAATTCCTACTTCTCACACCATCTCCACTTTGTCTCTGTCAATGGTTTTCATCCAGCCCCCACACTGTCTGGTGTGGTGTTCCTCAGGGCTGTGTCCTTGATCCCCTCCTCTTCAACCTCTACATGATTCCCCTTGGTGGCACCATCCGTAGACTTGGGTAAATTTCCACATATATGCGGATGACAATCAAATCTATCCCTCTGCCTCCACGTTTGTTTCCAGGACTACTGTTGTCCTGACAGACTGCCTGTGAGACATCAAGTCCTATATAAGAGACAACTTTCTACAGCTGAACGTGAGCTAAATCGAAGCCCTCCTAATTGGCTTGAGCTTTCGGCACTGGAAGCATCAGTGCCCACAGATGCACACTCCACCTAACCAAGCCAGTCAGGAACATCAGTGTCTTGTTTAACCTTAAGCTGTCCTTTGTCCCCCATACCCATGCCATGACCAGCACCGCCTTTCACCACTTCCACAACATCACGCAGCTCCGTCAAACAAGTGCTCAGCAAGCTCTAGACGTTCCTCACTGCCTGAAAAAAATACATCAATTAACTCAATACCAGTTGAAAGACATCCCACAGCAGGCACAGTGGGACAGTAATTTAAGGGCCACAGGTATAGCAACTAATGAGTGTGTGTGTGTATCTTCAAACAGGACTGATCACTGAATTCTTGCTCTTCTAGAGGTATAAAGACACTATTGGCGAGGAAGATATCCGCAATTTGGCGCAACGCCGTGTGAGCTGGCAGGAGGATTTCAAAGTAATTCCACAGAATGCAGATGTAAGCATAGCCAAATATAACTGATGAATTGTAGTGATGTTCACATGTACATTAATATGACTAATGCATTGTAACAATATTAACAAGGTCACAAAAAAGGATGATATATATACGCATTTGATCTATTTGATTTTGCTCTTCCAGAATAACCATCCTAATGTATTTTCAGTTTAGCATTAAGCTACAACACACCCACAGAATACCAAAAATAAGCCCCAAACAATTATTGGTGCCTCCGTAAAATGCGCTCAAATACCAATCTAAAATCTGCCTCAGTGGACATATCTTTGGTAAGTTAAGGACCACAAGAAATTAGTGAATTTCTTTAATCATAATAATAATCCTTGCATTTGATATAGCGACTTATCATGTCATTGAGATGTTTCAAAGCACTTTACAGGAAATGTTGCAAAGTGGAGTGACTATTGTATTTTGTGGGCAATGCTGTGTCACAGTCGTGTGTGAATTATACGTTCCTTTCAGGTGCATTCTGAAAGTCACGATCCTTCACTTCTCATTTTTATCGAAGATATCAGCCCAGTCAGAGCCATCGCAAGAACTACCCACAACAGTTTATTTATTTTAAACTATTCTGTTTTATTCAGATAATTAATGGTAAACAACAGATTTCCTGAATGCGGGACAGTGACACAAACATAAAAAAAACTCTAACCTATAGGCAATACTTTAAAAATACTTTAGCAAGACTTGGTTTAAACAGACTTTAATACAACATGCAATCTTATATTTTAAAACCTACTGAGCCTCAATAAACAAACACCTCTTGGGAAACAGAATTGATAATTTACCCAGTTTATAACTTCTGGGAAAGTTTCAATCTAAGTGGTGCTAGATCCATCTCAGACACTTACTCACTTCCTCAAATTTAGCTAAACCGTCCATCTTCTATACTCTGGTTTAGTCGATGTGACCTTTACAACCAAAACCGAATTCATAGATTGTTTTGTCCAATCAATCATATTCAAAGTTTGATTAGCCAATCATATTGCCAAATTGGTTCATCCAATCAACTTTTCACAGCCAGGCGACCCCCTAGATTATCATGTTTCAACCTCACAGAAATTTGGCAGTTTTTTCAAGGCCCCTGGTCCTGAGCTTCAAAAGTTCAACTTGGCATTTAATTTCCCTTCTTTTACACCTTAAGGTCATAATATCTTCATCTTATAGTGTCCCAGACATTGAGACACCAAACTAGTGCATCTATCAAGAATATTTTACGATTGTTGAGCATATCATCCATTTACCCAATGTTGGTGTATCTATCCCTTAATTAACAGCATCTGGAATGCATCATTGTGAACTCTGATTTACCTCAGTAGTATTTCTTAATTTTGATTCCTGTTTACAATCTTTAACTTTATAAGTGTTTCACTTTAACCTTTATTTACAACCACCTGTATATGTCAGTGGTTACCAAAGCTCTTGCTGCACTAATTCTCATGTTGCACTACCTCGCAGCGGCAACCAATACGTGCACAGCATTGTCCCACAAATAGCCATGAAGAAAGCAACCAATTTCATTTGGGGGAACTGTTGGCCAAAACTCGAGGAAATTCCCTTCTCTTTTCAAATAGTGCCATGTTGGTTGCTGGGTGAATGAGAAAGTTTAGTCTCCCTCTTGGCCTGTATATTCTCTGCACTCCATACTTTTCATCGGTATCATTCCAACTTTGCCTATTGGCTAGTTCATCTATTTCCATTTCTGTTTTTGTCTCCATGTCTCTCATATTTATTTTTGTCACCCGACCTTGCCAAGCTGATGCACATTATATTTTTTACATTATATTTGTTAAATGAATCATGGCTTATTATTGGATATTTGTTCTTCTTGTTATTGAGTGATATTCTTAATACAATGTTCACAAGTAGAGTAACTATGAAATAGACAATACGAAAGTTCATAGCCACTCAGGGATTCAGGCAATACATTTATACTGTGACCAAATTAAACAGGATATTAGATTCAAAAGTACAATTATATTTTCACAAAGGATTTATTAACTACAATTAAAACAACTTGCATTTATACAGCACCCTTCGTGTAGGATAAATTCGCAAAAACAAGGTTGGTTGCCAAGTGAAGGAGAAAGTTTAGTGTGGATATTCTCACCTACAATAAATATAATGACCAATCACACCAGTCCTCGCCAGGCTTCACTAGCTTCCTATCACAGAATGCATCAATTTCAAAATACTCGCCCTTCATGCCCTGGCACTTCCCTCCCTCTTTGACATGCTTTCTTCCCACTCCACTACCCACTGCCTAGGCTTGGCTGGCTCTAGCTCCTGCTTGACCCTTGTCCCCTCCGCTCCATCATTGGTGGATGTGCTTGCAGCCTCTACTTCCCAAAGTTTGAGATCTCTCTCCCAATCCTTCTGTCTTACCCCTTCCTTGTCCTCTATTAGATGACCACTGAAGCTCTTCCTCTTTGATGCAAGTTGTTGTTGTTGGTATTGAAAGGAAACCTTAAATACCCTCAGATTGTTAATTTTTCAGGCAGCTTGAAAGACACAGAGTCAGAGGGGCAGAGGGGGGTATTTTCAGGCATTTGGGGTGTAGTAACTAAAGGCTTGTCCACCATTGCTGACACAAACAATAACAAGAAGAACAACAACAACAAAATTACATTTGTAAAGCGCCATTCACGTTGGGAGGATGTCCCAAGGCGCTGGGCAATTATTGCTTCACACCCAAGCTGAAGACAGTGTGTGGGGAGGGAAGGGGGATTAGGAGTTGCTGGTGGGGCCATCGAAGAGGAGAGTCTTGAGGCGAGACTTGAAGAAGGATAGGGAGGGGGTGCGGAGAAGGACTGGGGGATGGGATTCCACAGGTTGGGGGCAGAGTGGCTGAAGGATCACCCACCAATGGTGGAGTGGGTGGTTGGGAGACATGGAGCAGGCCAGAGCCTGCTGAGCGGAGGGGGCGGGAAGGGAGAGAGAAAATCACAGAGATAGGGAGGTCCTAAGGTATGGAGGGATTTAGTTGAGGGTGAGAGTCTTGAAGTTGATCTATAACCAGAGATAAGTGAGATCTCGTACTATGTCTCTTGAGATGTGTTTGCGCCACAAAATGACTTGGAGCTGGCAACAAGTTGTAGAAGCCTGCTGGATGCTCCACAATCCTGGATCAGCAGGTTCTGATTTTCTCTGTTTCAGTTATTTGCAATGGTCTGTAAATCCACATGCATAAACCCACATGCCATGCATACACAACTGATCATTTATATTTTGCTCTTGCAAGTCAATACGGCTTTGGAAAATCAAAATAAAATATCAGAAGATCAGCAGGTACCGTCAAAGCACTCCTCGAGTAGGTCCTCAGTCATCACTAAACATTGCTCACTATTTGCAAGGAAGAAATTAATACCAGTTGTGAGTCACGCCTCAGTGGATACTTCTGCAGTACATTTAGGGCCTCATGTAGATAAAGCAGGGAGTGTTTCTTCTGATATCCTGATCAAAATCAGGATTTCCACTATAAGGATAATTAGAGTAAACCTGTGCAGTATGGTTGCAAAAACTGTGTCTAGGAGAGAGTCCCATAGTCAAGCAGAGTTAATCTGTGTATTCGTGACTAACCATTTGTATTTGTTCCCTCGCAGGTTGATCTAGGTACATCAGACAATGAGAATATGATAACATTAGATGGAATGCAGTTAGACAATGACACCAGCGACGATTCCTCAGTCTGCCAAGGAACTTCCTTAAGGTCTGAAGAAAGTGAATTATTTCTCAATTCAACCACAAAATCTGCCACTAAAGACGTATCTCCAGTAAGTTACAGGCCACAGGTAGAACAAGGAGTTTGTTTATATATTTAACTATGACTGATCCTTGGATACCTTAATTGTTCTTCCAGACTCCAAGTGATATTCTGAATATCAATATCTTAGAGATAGAGGACAATGTAGATAAATTAATCACCCTGCACAAATCCATGAATGTACTTGATTTCAGTTCTAAATCAAACAGCGCCTCTACTGTAAGTAAATCAAAGTTGTTGTTGTTGTTGTTAAGTGTGAAGCCAATTCCTAACATGTATCCAAATTCAATTTGAAGTAATATACAGTTGTTTTAGTTTTAGTCAGCTGGACTCACCATGCTTAAGAATATTCAAATCAAACTGAGAATTCCACATATGTATGCCACTTTTGGAGTCCTGCAGCTCAGTGGTTAGAGCACTCACTTTACAACCATGAGACCTGGGTTCAATTCCAGGCAGGGCAAAACCTTGGGCAAGTTTCCTTACTCCACACGCTGATTAATAATAATCCCTCCTAAAAAAAACACAACAATAAAATTGGTCATTTCAATCCACGACTGTTTGTGGGACACAGCTGTGCACAATTGGCCGTCGCTTTTCACCTGCAAATGCACAGTTAATTCACTTTACAGTATATTCTGTGAAGCGCTTTAAGATGTGTAAAAGACATGAAAAGTGCTATATCAAATGCAAGGATTATTATTATTAAGTTTCCCTGTATCTGAAATATAATGTGCATTCTTTCTTTGGAGAATCACAAATTGTTTACCTAATTTCAGAGAGTATTAATAATAATCCTTGCATTTCATACAGCGCCTTATCACGTCTTTGAGACATCTCAAAGCGCTTCACAGAATATATTGTAAAATGAACTTACCTTATATTTTGTGGGCAAAACGCGGCAGGGAATCAAATCCTAATTACCAAAGGGCAGCAGAAATGCCTCTGGGATATATCTATAAATGATTTTAACCTCTTTGGTAATGAAAAATAACTTTTGCTTCTGATCTTTCTGTGAAATAAATTTTCCTGGTCTGATCTATTGTCTGTAAATTGGATCAGAAGGTGCTGGTTATCACTGTTTGAACTGTAATTGGTGCAATCAATAAGTCTGACAGGGAGAGGGTCCTACATCTATCAATACTAAGTATGCTCCTGTATTTGTGACTGATCATTTATATTTTTTCTCTCACAGATTAAAAATGTAAGTGATGAGGAAACACCAATGTTGGGTGAAATTGACTCCAAGGACACACTCTTTATACGTATCCATGAAGTGTATCCACAGAGCGCCTCAATAAATGGGACAGATACAGTGCTCTCTGAAGAAGATGAATTAATCACACAATTCAATGCAAAACATTCCTCAGTGGATAAATCTCCAGTAAGTTAAGGCCCCAAGTAGAACAAGTGATGATTTTGTGTATCTTTAATTATGACTAATAATAGGATTATTGCTCTTTTAGTCTCCTCGTCATCTTCTGGATGCAAAGATTGCAGATCTTGATGATCATGGAATGACCTGTTCTGAAAGCAAAGACCAAGGGTGGCCAAAGGCAGCGGAAAGTAACGTAAGTCCTGAGCCAACTCTTAATATATACTGAAATTCAACTACAACAACTTGGATTTGAGACATTTTGATGATGTGATAAGGCGATATATCAAATGCAAAGATTATTATTATCTTTCCCATTCCCCTCAGCTCTCACCCTGAGCTCGGGTAACCAGCCAGCATTGTCAAGGCACTTTGAGATGTCCTCTTATCGTGAACGATGCTATGTAAATTGTGTTATATTGTTCTCACTGGAGTACATTACTACATAATGAATCACAAGCGAGAGGACTCGGGTTTGGTTCCCAGCAGGAAGAAATGTTCGGCATGTTTCCTTAATCTACGTGCCTCTGTTTATCTAGCAGTAAGTGGGGACCTGGTTGTTAGTTGATTGCCAATCGCTCTGTCAATAATTGCTTAAAAAAAATTGGACACTCAATCCATGACTGATTGTATACAATTGGCTGCCATGTTTTACCCACAAAATAGCATTAGATTTTACAGAGCTTTCAAATACTACAGCAATTACTGTGGACCCAGCAAAACTCCCCTTCAGAAAATTGCTGTGCAGATACTTTCCACTGCCAATACAATCAGCTCCCTCTCAGCTGCTAAAACAACAACAACAACCACAAGATTGCACTTGCATAGTGCCTTTCACATCAAGAGGACAACCCAAGGCACTGGACAGTCATTGTTCCAGTCCAATGCAGTCCAATGGTCAGACACAGTATCATCTCCAACTAATACTTTTGCTTTTGCAGACTGTCAGTGTTGTTTGAATTCATGCAACAGATTCTGCAGACAGTGTTACCAAAAGCAAAAATTGTTCGCTCTCCCAAAGTCTTGAATTATTAATGCCTCTGCCTGACTTAAACGTCTCATCGGCATTAATAGACGCAGCAAAGCTTATCTCAACAGCCATTTCTCCCGTACTTCAGTCCAAAGGCAGATCATGTTGCATGTCAGTTTATCTCCATTCATGACTGATTGTTATATTGTTACTGTTTCAGACATTTCATGATCTTCTGAGCAGGAAGGGCACAGGGAAAGATGAGCTTCAAAGACCAGGGTCCACAAAGTCCACCATACAAGCTTCCATTCCTGACTCAGTGACGGTGAGTCCAGAGACAAATTGTAAAACGTATTGAATAAAACTGAAACATTCTGTCAATATTCTTCTGAATAAATCACAAGATTTAATTGCATTTCCCCACTTCCATTTCCTATCCTCCATTTAGTTCATACCTTTACTTCCCATGTCTGTTTGTCCGTCTATCCTTCCTGTCCATCTGTCTGTCTAGTTCCCTTTTAAACATTCAAATCAATTCTGCATCTAAGGCCTTCTGAAGCCGTCAGTTCCACATTCTCACAACCCTCTGTGAAGAAATAAATTCTGATCATCTTAGTTCTAATTTTGGATCCCTCTACTAGAGTGAAGCATCTATTCAGGTTGGCAATTTCCTTCATTTCTTTAAGCATCTAATTTAAATGACCTCTCAGTTATATGGAATGTAACCTGCACACAGGTATGGTCTGATTGTGCAGCAGATGAGCTTATCCACTAGAGAGCCCATGGCCAAACAAAGCTGTTTGGATGTGGATCCGTATTTGTTGCTCCTCATATGGATCTTTTGCCACTTGCAGATTCCTTTGATGCCTGAGAATCAAAGATAGAAGTGACTCAACTCTTGTTAGACAATAGGACAAGTTGCATGCATGAGGGTCTGGATTTGTGTTTAAGCTCCACTTGCACCAATAAACATGTTTTCTACACTTCGCAGTAACTTTTTATTGGGAGCTTTGAAACATTGCAGCCTTATAAGACGATATATTAAATACAAGTTTATTTATTTATTTTGACTCATTATCCATTTGGAGAATTAATTGGTGAACCAAGGTCCCATTTGCCTTGTGATTCATGTGGATGTTAAAGGACATGTTGCTGCTCCCACGTATCCTGGTTAATATCCCTTCCTCATTCTAATTCACCTTAAAAAATCATATTGATCATCTGTTGTTTTTCAGATGCTGCTGTAGTAGGTTGCTAACATAACATTCTGACCATTTGAGATTATCCTTGTGTTCTGAAGCTCTTTGAAATGCTCTTTTACATAAAAATATTGTATCAATGGAAGGTTTTGATGTTTACTTTCGCAGATACTTCTTCAAGAGCATTCAAACACGACCATGGGAAATTTTGATGTCTCACTCCACCGTGTTCACTCAAAACGTAATTCACTTAACACAATTTCTCATTCAATGCTGCAAGAAGATGAGTCCAAGGATCCCACAACAGGAGTTTCACATTATGTCTCAACAAACAGACTTCAGGTGAAAACAACAACATGCATTTATATTGCATCCCTCATACAGGGTAACATCCCACAGCACTTCCAAACAATACTGCAAGCAGAACCAGTCATTTGTATTCCTAGCTGTATTGGTGACTGATTGTTGAACTCTTTTTCCTCCAGATACAATCGAATGTTACGTCTGATTGGTTCTCAGTTGAACAGGTTCAAAAGAATACCACTACTCACATAAGTAACTCAAGTAATGTAAGTCTAAAGCTAACAAGTAACTAAACTGAACTGATGAATTCTAACAGAGTATCAATAATTGGAAGAACTGTGAGTGTACAGATTCCTTCCTGCAGTGTGTCACATTAATAACTTCCTTGCCTTACTGGAAAAATTGAAGGAAAAATTGGTGAGAAGAGGGATGAGGTGCTTATTTATCCACAGGAAGAATGGAGAGGGAGGGGGACTATTTCATGAAGCCCAACACAGACCATAGCTTCACAGATCACAATCATGCTAATACTGAGGTTTTCTGTAATTTTGTTAGGTCCCTACATTAGTGAAACAACACCAATAAAACATGCAAGTAGACAATTCATTGTTTTTTTTCTTGAACAATAATGATAATAACACCCTGATTTCAAATTGGAACCAGGAATTGGGCTCCCAATCTATTGTATGGAAAACTTTGAAATATAGAAATATGAATTGAAATTGAATAGGAATATAAAACAAGAGGAAAAACTAACCATTTTATAGACTGGGAAATTATAGAAAATCAATAGATGGTAGACGTGTTGCCTTGAGTTTTCACAGCAACTGTTACACATTTAGACTTTGGTCAAATGTGCTCAGGGTATCTTCCATTCAAGTAATCAGAATAGGCTGGGATTTGGAGAAGCCTAACAAATAGAAGTGTATTCAAAGTACTTGAGGCAGTTTGGGCAGACCCTAAAATCCTTAAGGAAATCTGGGAGAAAAGTATTGAGATGACACATAATGCTTTATGTATAGGAATGGATTTAGACCTGGGAACTGCAGTCAGCAAATGTTAACCCATTTTTCAAACGGGATTGGTACATCAAATAGGTCATACAACTACCCCCTGGAGAGGGGAAATGATTCAGTGCATTGTATTGGATGATCTAAATGTCATTTATTTAGATATTTTCATCACCTCAGTGGGACTATCCTCTGAATGTGCAGTAGGCAGACCAAAAAATGTAATCATTTCCTAACAGCTGCAGCTGAAGCAAACCAAGTGTTAGATAGCTTGCTGGAGGATGTGAAGGAAGCACCGGACTTTCAGGCTCCTTTTTGCAGATGTATGTGCCAACAGCACATTGTGGCCTGTGATCTAATTGCATACAAGCACATAGATCATCTGCTGAGCAGCATTGATAAATTAATAAATTAACCTTAAACTGTAGAGGACAGCACAAAACATCTCATACTGGTGACAATGAAACTGCTGAAATTGCATGCCTTTTTGACTGATTTTGTGATTTATTTTTGCTCTTCCAGGTCAATGTTATTGATATTCCTCAGAATGCAAGTGACTTAATAAAAGTGAAATTCGATGTAATGGACCCAACCCTATCTACTTCCGTGCCTAACTTTAGAGAAAACTCTTCATTAGACATGCCCTCGATCAGCTCAGTAGAACCAAAAGTATGATGCCAACGTAACATGTAGTTGAATGTTCTGATGATTTGCATCAATTAAAATAATTTCAATTCAACTGTTAATAATTGTACAGTTATTACTAAACTAAGAACACGAGATGTGCTGCTTTGTAGTTCCAATTTCATAAAACCTGGGCACAATGGTGAAATGGTGTTCCAAAGCTTACCCACAGGAAGGTGGGCAGAGAGAACAACTATACGAATACATAGCCAAAGCAGATACCAGGGTTCACACTTCACAATCACAATTCTCTGTAGAATTCTCTTGTTTTATTCTGTTTATTATCAGATTTCTTGGGACATAGCTCCAAAACAGTGCAGAAAAGCAAAGGAGTAATGCCTATCATACTTGAGGGAGAAGAGAACAACAACAAAATTACATTTATAGAGCACCTTTCATGTCAGGAGGACGTCCCAAGGCGCTGAGAATAAAGGGGATTAGGAGTGTTGGAGCTTCATATTAAAAATACAAACCCTGGTACAGACTATTTGGGTGAATGAACGGTACAGTTCTATGTAATAATGTACTAATCATGAATTGGTTGTTTTGCTGTGACCTGTGAAATTTGATAAATCGGTAACTTCTACTTGCCAGTAATGACTGTGGATCTGTGCTACATACTCTATTTGGGTGGCTTAACAGAGTGGCAGATAACTCATGAAATTAACCCTGTTTGTTCGCTCCACAGAGAGACTTGGAAAAATTGTACTGGGCTACGAGCAGGCAGGCAGTATATTTTTCATAACCTAATGGATTCTCTGCAACCCTGGTTTAATAAGTGATTAACTCTGTGTGTGGGAGGCAGTGCTGAGTGTGTGTGGGGTTATACAGACAGAAGAAGCTGTATTCATGTTTAATATGAAGGCATGTTGGTAATTGATTATTTGATTATTTTTCTTCCAGATAGCTTATGTTGAGAAATCAACAATTTTCAAAGCTCAGAAACCTGAGGTGTACAAGCCTGAGGTTCACGTGCCAGAGGTTCAGGGGCCCAAACTTGAGCTCAAGATTCAGAAACATGAGGTTCAGGAACCTGTGCCTGAAACTCAGGAGTCGGTGCCAAAGATTCAGGAGCCCAAGGATCAGGAGGAGCAAGTGAGTATCGAGACCCACATGTCCTGTAACTTAGTGGTTGGAGCACTCGCCAAGCCATTGAGAGTGAATATACATTTCACTCCGATCTCTAAGGTCTCTCTTCCTTTCTAATCCAGGCAGAGTCAATAAGAGCACCTGATACAGAAGAGGGACGTGACAATGATCTTGTGATAACTGATGCACCAACAGATGTGCTTGTGACCGGCACAAACTATCCAGAAGATGCAGAACTACCTGAAATTGTGGCAGAGCCACTTAGGGCAACAAAAAGTGAGAATAACCAAGGTACAGTTGAGGCCAAGACTCTCAAAGACAAAAAATGCAGACATCGCCAGGATGTGAAGCGTGATTTGACTAATCCTTCAGTCCAACCCCCGGCTGAGCGGGAGGACGAAGACCAGTCAATTGTAGTGAAAGATGAACCAGACAAAATAATCTTGGCCGCACTGGAAGAGCTTGAAGTTGAAGGAAAGGGGGTAAAACAAAAGGCTTTAAGATGCAGGCCAAGAAACTCAGCAGAGTCAAAAAAGGTATGAATGTTCAGAGAAGTCTTAGCAACTTTAAAATTGATATGACTTAAACAACCAATTATTGACTATTCTCCTTGTGGGGGAGGTAAAGCAGGGTGTGCTGAGAGCTTAACTAGCTCTATGGTGACATGTTTGGTAATGGAATGTCAGAATCAAGACAACCCTCTGTGGCAGACCTGGTGGTACAGTTTCTCAACAGGAGTCTAGGACACTGCTGATGAAAGCAGAGCCAGCCTCGCTGTTCAGCAAGACATGGGAAAGACGATCAGTCACTGGTGGCAGGGACTCCCTCCAGGGAGAGAGTGTGCATTCCATTCCAATAAATATTGCTGGAATTTCCATGTATAGATGGGATGAATTGGACTGTGTTTGGTTTGGATACCAATCTTAAACATGGTGCTGGGTTTCCACATATGTCAGCAACCCAGCTGACCCCCAGCAATGTGATTCTATCTTAGACAATGTTCTTTTTTGTCTTTTCTCACACATAACCAGTGTCTTTTTTGTGTGTTTCACCCACAAATATACAGTCAATTCACTTCACAGTATATTCTGTGAAGTGCTTTGAGACGTCGGTAAAATGTGAAAAGTGTTATACCAAATGCAAGGATTATTATTATTTATTAGTGTTCAATTAACTGCATAACAGCAGCAGATATGGAATATAATTATTGTATTCATTTTGGCATCTTCATGTTGTGTGCTACCATTCTAATCTCTACTGCAAATTGTATATTAGCTGATCTCAGGGTGCTACAATTCACTTGAATGCTCCTGAGTTAGGGAGGAGCAGTCAGCCAGGGCCACTGCTTTTAATCACTAAGTTCTTTCCCGCTCCTCCCCGTGGCCCGATGGCAGGATCTGCATGTATGCATGTGGACCAGATCCAATTTGGCTGCAATAAATTGTTGGCATTGGCCATCAAGGTTCACATGTGAATTGTGGTGTGTCGGCATGGTCCATCTGATAGCACTCTCCTCTCTTAATTCACAATGCTGTATATTGAAGCCCCACATCAGGATGTGGAATCCATAAAGGCTATGATGATGCTTAAATCCAGTGCTGGCTGGGGTTGTGCTAGATTATCAGAGGTGCTGTCCTTCGGATTATATGCTAAACTGAGTTCTGTCAACCTGTCCAAATGGACATTAAAGATTTAATGACTTTAAACAAAATGAGAAACAAGTTTCTCCTAGTGTCCTGCCCAACAATCCCCCAAATAAAATTAGTCATTCACTCCATGGCTATTTGTGTGCAAGTTAACTGTTGCATTTGCTCACAAAATACACAGTTACATCAATTTACAGTATGTCCTGTGAAGCGCTTTGAGACATCATGATAAGGTTCAATATCAAAATGCAAGTACTGTATTATTGTTATTTGTGAAATGGTAGAGGAGGACTGGCATTTGTGGAACCATATCCAATAGATACAGAGTCCAGACTAAAAGATTAATAAAATGTTAGAATGCTTGCAATTGTTGGGATTACGTTTACATGCACAATAAATAATGTCCTCCCTAAATGTAATTTTGTTGTTGTTGTTGTTGTGTCTCCGGACATCACTCATTAAACAACAGTACTTCCTCTCACATAAACTGCAGCTCACTTATTTGGTTTAAGTGTTTTGAGGGAAGGGTAATAACATGAAAATACAATTACATGAAAATATAATCCATTGTTAAGACTAAATGGTTCTTTCTTCAATACAGAAATATTCACCAAAACATAGTGACTCACTGCAAACAGGAATAATGATGCTTCCAGTAACAACAATTTCAGGCCCACAAACTGAATCTATGACCTACTCAGCCAACACATCTACAGCCAGCTCATTTTATCCAGCAGACAAGAGCCTTTCCCACCCTGGGTTACAAGAACCCAATGAGATGAAACAGCAAACACAATATACTGTTGAAACCAAAAAGGCATTTGGTTTCCGAAAAGATGAGCAGGCAGCTGTACACATCCTGCCAAAGGGTCTTGATCTAGATTCCCCTATAGTGGAGACAGATAGCATTGGAATTTTGATTCCCTCGGTGCTAAACGAACTGGAAGCAGAAGAGCAGAAAAAGAGCTTCAATCCGGATAGAAAGATGCATGCCCCTTCAAGAGAACATCAAATGGTATGGAGAATGGATGTGTTTGCTGAGAATTCTAGTAATGCTAAATTCAACATTAGCTATGGTATTTCAGTAAGCACTATGGCTCCTGAAAAATGAAGCTACCTTCTGATGAATCATTTATATCCAGTAAGCAAACCCATTCTCTCTAGTCACCTGAGCCTGGTTCAGTTAGTAGCACTCAGGCTTTTGAGACAAAAGATTGTAATTTTAAAGCCTTCATCTCATGTAGTCTAAGATGACATTCCAATACAGTACTCAAGGTGCAGTAGATTGTTATTGTTGTCCTTTGGGTAAGGACATTAAACCAAAGCCCATTCTGCCTGTTTATGTAGGTGTTTAAGATCAAGTGGCATTTCTTGAAAATACACCTGATAGATAACACATGGTGTGAATCACAGGAAGAATTGGGTTCGGCTGCAAATGGCCTCCACATTTCAATAGCCCTTGAGCGCTCACTCGTCTACACTTGTAAATTAAAAATAGCCACCTAGGCAAGGTACAGAGGAAGGCCAACACCCTTATGGAGCATAATGTCTGGGTAAGCCAGCATTTCAGGAGAGGGGTGAGTGAGAAAGGTGTGGGGTAGGGGGTGGTGGTTAACTGAGGGAAGGAAAAATGTTAATTATTCCTCTTTTTTCTTAAAAAAAGATGCATTCTTCAAAACGAAAATTAATGTTTCGAAAACTAGTGGTTGCAGATCGACAGAAAAACATCCTGTGTTTCTTGCCACCCGGCCGAAAGAAGATTACGACAGAAGATTACCCGGTGATTTTAATGCAATCCAAGACTCAACAGACAACCCTTATCACAAGACCCAAAAGGGAGAGAGGAAAATCGTGGAGTGAAGCCTGCTATGTAGCAAAATCTCACCATTCCTCAGTCAAGAGGATTTTCAAGACCAACATAGTCAGAACATCGGGGTCCTCCACAGGTGATCCACTGACTGTGCATGACCTTGATGAGGAATATCCTGTAGACATCGAGTTCAAACAGCTAGTGGCTGCAGCACAGACGGAGCTTGAAATGGAGCAGCAGCAGGAGAGTGTGCAGAGTGAGCAGGAAAGTGGGCACGGGGTGAACCCCAATATCGGCAAGTCACATGAGGGGCAGGAGCCAGAGACGTCCACACCATGAATGCAGATTCGAAGTGAAGACAGAAGTCTCATCAGTCATGTTCGACCCAGTATAACAAGGAGACTTGCTGTTTTCCGCAAAACCACACAATGCAGCAGATGAAAGGAAAATACACCAAGTATCTAAAGTTCTGCATGTATTTATAATCATATACAAACATGCTTTATGTGTTTGTAATAAATAAAGCTTAAGACTATTGCCCAGAGATTGCTTCAGTGAGCTCTCTTCACTCTACACAGCATCTTTAGCCCCACTGTATTCAAGTTCTGAAATTTTAATTGTTCTCACATCCCACTATAGATGAGGTGAGAGAAGAGCATTCCAGAGTGAGAAGTTGACAGTTAAACAACATCGGATTGATAAGAGGCCTTAGAGTCATTTCATTTTATCCTTCAGAATATCTATCCTATCATCCTTGTAGCACATCATTGAGCTGTTTTTTTAAAAAAAATATTAACCATCCTTCTTGGTAAACTGCTCCATTGTTAATTACCTTGTGGTAAATAAATATATCCTGGCACCTGTCCTGAAATTATTCTGTCCTGAAATTATTCTTTGGAACTCTAAACCTGTGTCTTCTTCTTCTGCCAATTTGTTAAGTATTGTTCTCAGTCCCATTTAAAATATTGGTCATCTCTACAAGGGCTCCTTTGAGATGTATCTTGCCATATTCAATTAAAAGCTTTTCTTTGCCATTCTGATGCCCTTTTGTTTTTTCTGTTCTAGCAGTCTTATGACTTATTTCCATACCACTTTCCTTCATGGCCTTGAATTATTTATTTTCCCCCTCTTTATGATTTGCTTTGTAGCCCAGTACAATCAGACAGGTGTGCCTTTAACCTTGGTACCAGTGGATCCTAATTAATTTGGGGATAATCCCAATCAAAATCTGCAACCACTATGGTTGATCCCTTACTAGTGGCCCTCCTAATTGGTTTGGGTGCTCTCTTACACATGCCATCTCTGCCTAATTTAAGCACACCCTAACTAAACTATTCTTGCCTGCCACACCTCCACATTCATTTTGTTTAGGTGGAGATCTGTATTGATGCCCCATTCCAAAAGGTGCCCCACTATTGGGAGGAAACGAAAGCCTGACTCTAACTAATGCCTTAGCCACTGTAAATTGACTGTATTTTGAAGGCATAAAACAGACCTGCAATACAGACATATACAGAAGCTATCAACCAATTGTAATACAAATGTATTCCATTATGTCTTCATTTTATTAACTGCCCTGGTACTCAGATAATAAATATAATGTTCCTGTTAATGTGGGATAAGATTGGAAAAGTAAAATTGGCAAATCTGGATGTATAATCACCCACAAACTATACCCCATAGGACCAAATGTGGCACTGGGTTGGAAAAACAAAGGTTAAGTACTACAAACATTTATATTTTGTTTATTTAAGTATTTATTTTGAAATTGTGCTCCTCATACAGACATGATCTGCTGAAAATAGCAGCAACGTAGTGTTGTTACCTGAAGAAACATGTTGTCTGATTTGTCCAGTTTAACCTGCAAGCCAGGATAAAAGTTAGGTGAAAGTCTTGTTCCATTCACAATACATTCACTCCAAACACTTTTTGTAATAATATGCATCCCATATTAAAATAGACTGAAGGCACTGTGGTATATATACTTGCAGTAACTGGTGAAAACAAACCATACAAACACCTCTGGATTGTGCTCTCCTTCTCTCCATTTTAACATATGGAAGCTATAAATGGCATAAAATATTTTACATTCTGTTCGGATGAGAGCTTTGACAATATGGTTACTCTCCCATTTTAAACAGAAGAGAATAAAAATGGTATCCTTCTCCAGTTTTTGAGAGACCGATCCCCAATTCTCCAGGATCCTTCTCCGGACATTCTGCAACTGGAGTTAAGGGACAAAGACATCTCTAGTTAACTTATCTTTCGGTTTCTCCTCTATTTTCCTCCAGTCTTTGCTCATTCACCCCTTTCCCAAATAAGCCCAGGAGCACAAAGTGTGGAGATATACAGCTAAAAATCTTTCCAAGACACATCTCATAAATACACCAACACACTGCAACACATGGCTGCCTAGTCCTTTCTTTAATAATACACCCAGACTGGTTATAACACTGTTCCTGAAAGAAGAAAATAAAAGGGATACATACTAAAAATATTACATTTGTACATATGGCCAGTTTGGGCATCTTGGGCAAAGGTAGAAGCTGAGGTCCCAAAGCACCATTGAAGGGCATGTCTCAACACCGAGTATAAAAATCACTTGTAATGGTGACACAGCTCCAAATGAGCACCACAATGAATTTGGATCAAGCTGGATAAACGTCTGCTCGGTATATAGTACTAAATTCCTGAAGTGCAAATTACGGTTGTTCAGTGACATGTAACTCATATAGCGAGTGGCCTAATTCTGTGTATCAGGTTTTCTGGCTTAAACCACGTCTTGTATTGCTACACCAGCAACAACTACAAAGCATGTGGTTCACATTTAATCAACTCAATCTTGTTTTGACCCAGTGCATTGGGAAAGACGCTGTATATATGCAATGTTTTGTTGTTTTGTGCATGTATATGTGTGTGTATATATTTATTTTGAAGGTGAGAGAAGAGGTTAAAAACAACAGGATGAAGAGATTTGGTTAAAAGTCCCAGTCACTATCCAGTTCCTGCATGGGGCAGATGGGAGCGAATCTGTGTTGCTGTGAAGTCTCTGTCGTGGCTTGAGCACTGGACAGCGGCATTGCTGGTAGAAGAAGATTCAGCAGCATTGCTCTGGTCTGTTTTTTCACCTGCAGAAAAATTAAACCAAGGTAATCATCTAAGAGCAAGGTTCAGCAACCCTCTCTTAAATCTCTTCTCAAACATTATTTACCCTAAGATGGTCTGAATCACCCGCACAGATGGTCTATCCTACCAAAATGAATATGTCACATCATTTACACCCCCATTGGAACCAAATGAGGCCCTGCAATAACTTGTTAAGAGGAAATCAAGGAATATTTTTGCTGTTGGTGGGACTGCTTTGTCATGGTTTCTATATTCTATGTGCAATACTGGAATCACTGGTTCAAAACCCCAAATGATTATACATCAACAAGAGTGCCTGTATGGTGTTTAACAGTAATGGCAATACTGTTTCAGTGCTTTGAGACACCCTCCCCTAATGAAAGGCGCTCTACAAATGTAATTTTGTTATTGTATTGACGAGGTGATGCAATGGGGCGCTTCCAACCTCAGGTACAATTCCAGTGTAGCTTGCACATTACTTTGCAGAACACTAACGTATGTTTAGACATATGTATTGAGGTCTGTACCCTGAATAAAAGCCAGGGATAAATCACCCACCTGTTTGAAGAATGAGTGAGTTAACAATGTCTTCGCTGATGGTCTAGAATAGAAGATTGAAAATTTCACGTCAGATGTTTATAGTTTGTATATCTATAAAAACACCAATAGCTAATCAGCAGTGAAGGGATATTTTTTGTGAAAAGCAGTGATTAGCTTGTGGAATAAACTAACCAGCACTAGTGACAGATTCAGAAACTTACAGCCTGAATAAAGATTCAGGTTATCACATGAGATCACTATGGACAGACTGAAAAGAAGTGTCCTGTGGAGCATTTTCTGCTTAAGGATAGTTCCTACTCGTGGATATTTAATAAAATAGTAATCCTTGCATTTGATGAAGTGCCTTATCAAGTCGTCGAGACGTCTTAAAGCGCTTCAGAGGTTTTATATATATATATTAAAAATATATACACAAAACCTTCAGAGAGATTGAAGTGACTGCATTTTATGGGCGAAACGCAGCAGCATATAGTGTCCCACAAACAGTCTTGGATTGAGTCAACAAATCATTATTATGTTTTGAAGTGATTATTACCTACAGAAAGCAATCTGTCAATTGACTAACAAGCGGGTCCCTGACTGTTCAACACCTTGGGATGTCCTCCCGATGTGAAAGGCACCCTATAAATGTAAATTTGTTGTTGTTTGTTGTTGTTCTTACTGCTGGTAAACAGAGTAGGTGTGTGGAGTAAGGAAACTTGCCTTAGGTTTTGCCCCTCCTGGGAATCGAATCAATACCAGGTCCTTTTGCTTGTGAGGCGAGTACACTAACCCCTGGGCTATAGAACTCCAGCTTCACAAACTGGGGAGAAGAATGTCACGTGGCTCCTCCAGCAGAGGGGTGGGGAATCACAGTAACAACAAGAGCCTTTCTCTTAATACAAATAAGCCGACGGATTGTAAAACAACAAAAGGCCCCAGACCCACCGATTTTCCGGATGTCTCTGCAGACACTGCTCTATAAAGCTGTGAAAGTTTGCAGAGAGGTTTCTGCCCACGGCACTCTGGGATTGTTGACTGGTGTTTGTCCTCATCATGCTGCTGGTGGCAACACTCTCATCAATGCCAGAATCCACGCCGGAGCAGGAGTTCTTCATCCTAAATTCCCTTGGAGGAAAAGTCAGGTCCAACATGCACAAGGAGCCCTTCAACTTCTGGAGAAGCATCTGGGAAATAATGGAAGGATTAAGCAATCTGCTCTAGCTCTTCACTTTTAACTAGAAATGCTGCACTTATGTATGTGTGTTCATTTCTTTCATCAAAGTGAAGATTGTCACTGCTGGAATTTCCAGTTTCAGTTCCCCAAGTTCCCCAGCTGCCTGGTAAAGCTCCCTCGAGCAACATCAGAAGATCTTCTAGAACGGTTCCATCCAGCATTCTTGTTGCCATATTCGTGCCACGGTAGCCCACACAACAACAACATCATTACATTTATGTAGTGCCTTTCACGACGGGAGGACGTCCCACCCTTGCAGAGAGAGGCTTGTGCCATCAATCTGCGCTAAATTCGAGTCTAGATCTCAAATAATTTACATCCACAGAGATCCTGCAAAACCTTTTTGCATGTGTCTGAAACTTTCACAAATGTTATACATTGTGTGATACAATGCAATAACTGATGGCACTATTCTCCTGTATAGTACCGTGTTCTACAGGTAGTTGGACTATCCTCTTACATCTGTTGTAGTGGCTAACCTTTCAACCAAATTTGCATTTTTTGCTGCATTCTCAGACCCCCAAGCTGAAGCATGGAACTCATTCCCTTCTATATACACAGTGAAGGCATCAATAAAGCTCAGTTTGGATGTGGCGTTGTTCTGATCAATGTTAAGCACCTCACCACTGAACGGTGACAGCAGCCATAGAAAAGAGGAAAATTTCTGTGATCCTTTTTGTATTAGTACCGTTATTGTGTAATAGGATCAAAGTGCTGTACAATTACTACTACATAGAATGTGCGGAGGTTTGGGTTAAAGGAGATTACCTGGGTGGGACGCATACCCTGAAAGGGAACCTGGCCTCTAGCCAGCTCACATGCCGTGATCCCAAGGCTGTAGATATCAGACTTCACATCATACCCATGCAAATCCTAGTGTGGAAGGAAAGATGTCATTTTAAAAGCTAAAGGAGGTAAGGATTGTTTCAGGATTGTACAGCACAGGAGGAGGTCATTCGGCCCATTGTGCATCTGAAAATTATTCATTTAACTCCCCTCCTCTAACACTTTGTTTCAATACTCTATATCTTTATGTTGCCAATATTTGTTTAATTCCCTTTTAAAAGCTACTATTGGATTTTACTTCAAACACCAATTTTGATAAGAGCATTCCATTTCTTAATAATCTTTTGTAATATAAACCTCAAAACCTCTCCCTTGGTTGTTTTGGTCATTTTAATTTCATGTCCAGTCCCTGACAGACTGATCAGTGTAAATGCAGAGGAACACTCTTCGCTATAACACGGGGTAGACAACTAATGAATCCCCAAATTTGTGACATTGAAACACAAAAATTCCAAGATCTCAGTAGCAAAAGAACACTGTTCCATGTTGAAACAATTCGCAAGGAGCTGAAATGTACCTGTTGAAGAACTTCAGGGCTCAGCCATGGCAAAATGGAAGCACCGAACTCTGGAAAGTTGTGAACAACCTTTGATCTTCGCCCCTCAGTGACCATGCTGCACAGACCATGCAGCCCAGAGAGATAAACATGCCCATCCCCAGAAATCAGAATGTTGCTGGGTGTCACACTTCTATTGAAGAGGAATTTAGAGGAGAAAGTCACTGTCAGACATATGATTAAACTCTTATTTTAGCTTGAGTAAGGAAAATAAGTAATGCAAGATGATCCCATTGGAGAAGCACAGAGGCAGACTAAAGCAGAGACACTAATTACCCTCACTAAATATACTGTACTCACTAACTGTAACTGGCCCAAATGAAAATGAAGACAAGTGTGTATACTATACGTAAGTGGCTGTGCGTGTTTCTCTCTGCCTCAGTTTGTGTCTGTCTAGGTTTATCTGTCTAATCTATGTACAGACTCTGCCTTGTGATGCCAGAGCAAAATCACATGCATGATATTAACAAAAAACATTTGTTGCCCAGTTTCATTTCCACACAATGGATATGTGGCATTTTATTGATCCATCACGAGAATTTCTGTCATAATAGCCGACCGTGCAATTCATCAAAATATCTCAAAGTCCTTCACACGATTATTGTAAAGTGTAGTCACTACATTTATAAGTGACAGGTCAGGATTATGTTTATGCATGTCAAACTAAGCACTGGTGCCACTTCCACTGAGTGTAGTCAAAGGAAATGGGGCGCCACATTGCACCTCCATTCTCCACTTAATGCAACTGCCATCAATTACCTTTTGCATTTCCCAATTGTACAGGACTGATGAAAAGGATTGACATTTGTGGAACACTGCTGTGTGCAATTGGCTGCTGTGTTCGCCCACAAAATATAAGAACATATGAAATGCTAGACAAAAACAGACCAAAGTCCATCTTTGCTGGTGGTCACATGCTCATATGTCCCAAACTACCTATGTACTATATCCCATAATAATAATAAATAATCCTTGCATTTGATATAGAACTTTACAGAATATTCTGTAAAGTGAGTTGACTGTATATTTGTAGGTAAAATACGCAGCCAATTGTGCAGCAGTGTCCCACAAACAGTCGAGGATTTAAATAAGAACATAAGAATTAGGAGCAGGAGTAGGCCAATCGGCCCTTCAAGCCTGCTCCGCCAGTCAATAAGATCATGGCTGATCTTCTCACGTAACTCTGATTACCTGCCCTATCCCCATATTCCCTAATCCCTCTATTTTTCAAAAATCTATCAGTCTCAGCCTTGAAAATGTTCAAGGACTGAGCATCTACAGCCCTCTGAGTGAAGAAATGTTTCCTCAACTCTGTTCTAAAAGGCTGACCCTTAATTTTAAGACTGTGATCCCTGGTTATATTCTCCTACCAGGGGAAACAGTCCCTCGGTGCCTACTTTATCTAGCCCTTTAAGAATCTTATATGTTTCAATAAGATCCCCCTTAATTCTTCTGTACTCTAGAGACTCTGATTTACATCTGATTTTCCAGAAAATTACCAATTTAGTATCGAGTTTTTTGAGGGATTATTATTAGGCGTGTGGAGTAAGGAAAGTTGCCCAAGATTTTGCCCTGTCTGGAATTGAACCCAGGTCTCTCGCTTGTAAAGCAAGTGCTGCACCCATTGACCTATAGGACTCTACAAATCTCCACATGTAATAACCCTTACATTCGATAAATTGTCTTTCACATCAGGAGGACATCCCAAAGTGCTACATAGCATATTTACTGTAAAGTGTAGTGACAGTTCTGTGGGAAAACAGCAGCTAAATTGTCTCCCAAACAGTACTGGACTATATCTAGAATATACAGCCTTGAAAATGCATTGGAATAAGGAAGAAGAATTCAAAGACAGGAGAAACTGGCTTTTTAAAATAAAAAGTTTACAAATATTAGGTATATTATCACTCACCTATGAATACATCGCATTTGGTGAATGTAATTCAGTGCCTTTATGACTCCATAAAGTATATGTGAGATAAGGCTTTCATTCAGGCCTTCAGTAAAATACGACTTCAGGAGCCCCCTGGCTGAACCTACACAAGGACCGAAAGACAGGGTCAAACTTCAGGATAACCTCATTACAATGTGGCCATCCCTATAGGTCTAATCTCAGTGCTTATGTTGGAAACAAAGGCCAAAACAGTGGACACCTTCCATGTCACAGAGCACACAGGAAGTAGTAGCAACAATCTGACAACTGAAGTTGACCACTTTTTGAGTGTACTGAATGTTTCCACTCAGCACAGGTCCAAAGGACACGAGGGTTGTAAACAGGGGGGCACTATTAGTAGGAGGGGCACGGAAATGAGATAATGGTGTTCATCTGAATCAGCATTTTCTACAACCATTCACTGTGAGCACTTTCCATAAAGTATGAAACTATCAGAAATCTTACAGAAAGTGCTGATGCAGCTTTTCTCTTACCATAGGCTGTGAATGGTGTGATTACCCACAGCTCACTGCCCTCAGTGAACACAGCTCTGTGTGGTAAGATGTTAGGGTGCCGGAACAGTCGCCAGAACAGTAGTTCATTCTGAAACCAAACCAGAACATTCTTGCAAGTTGGTGTTACATGGGAGTATTGTGACCATACTTGTTGAACGAATAAGTCTTCCGTATATACCAAATAAACTCAAGTTCATGGATTTTATATTCCAATTTCTCTATCATAATCGCTTAACAATACCTACAAGGTTGCAAAATTAAATCTTTGTCTCTGAATGAGATAGCTGATGGCAGCTAGGACAGCGTTACAGCTCCCAGTGTTTCTACTCTGATTTCCAGCTGATTTTCCAGAAAATGCATGTGTGGATGTTGCACAAAGAGAGGATCGGGTTCAGCTGTGATGCTGTCTTACATTCAATATAGCATCTTTTGTATGTGTACCTAAAAGCACTCCACAGCATATACCCAAGAGTAAAACAATTGAGTATTTTCTGAGCAGACACAGCAAACAAGTTCACACACGTCATGTCCCACCAACAGCCATGAAGTGAATGACTAATATTTTTGGGGGATTGTTGGCCAGGACACCAGGAGCACTTCTCTTTTTGAATAATGTCATAGGATCTTTAAAATCCACCTGATCAGGCAGACAGCATCTGAGTTTAATAATAATAACCCTTGCATTTGATATAGCGCTTTTCACGTCTTCTGGACGTCTCAAAGCGCTTCACAGAATATACTATAAAGTGAATTGATTGTATATTTTGTGTGAAACACGGCAGCCAATTGCACACAGCAATGTCTCACAAACAGTTGTGATTTGAAATGACCCATTTTATTATTGTGTTTTTTTTGCAGTGATTATTATTAGGCTTAAGGAAACTTTCTGGATTCGAACAAAGATATCATGCTTGTAAGGCGAGTGCTCTAACCACTGAAATACAGGACTCTAAATCTAACATCTTATCTAAAGGACGACACCTTCTTCTACATCCTGACGTAGGGCTTGAAACCACTACCTTCTGACTCAGAAAATAACCTACCAGCACTCACTGTTTAGGCTCCCAAAACAAAGGATGACTTGGGTAAAGAAGTGAAAGGTAATCACTGTCTCTGAAACCATACTTCAGCCTTTCAGAGAGGAAATCAGTAAGCTGACAAAACAAATTACTGTTAAAATGAATGCAGTTTAATAGGACTGATTTTTTTTCTATACTCACCTGAAGAAAAGACAGGTTCTCTTCTGAACAAGTGTCCATATTAGTCTGTTTAACAACCACCATGTTACCCGATGGAACGTGCCTAGCCAAGGTCATTCTGGTTCGGTTACAAAATGTCTTACCTAGTAAAGAAATAGTAAAATATATGCATAGATGCATGCACCACACATGTACACACAATCAAACCAGCAATAAATCATTTACAGCCAGACAGATTCTCCAGAGAAAAGAGACTTTGAAATGTAAATGATCCATGTCATTGTTATTATGCTCACCAGAAAAATATATTTACCTAGTTCAGAAAGAAGCTCATAGTGACTGGCACTAGCTGTGTATATCACCTCTGCATCTCTGACTGCATAAGTTGAAAATTCATCGCTCTGTGAAGGGGACAAAAGTCAATTTACTTAATTGCATATACCTCATTCTATTTTCAAACAAAAGGAAAAAAAAGGACAGATGCCTCCAGCTGGTTTGCTATGAATAGCACTAAAGATTTGTTTTGGTACTGGCCAATTCCAAAATAGCAAAACTAAAGGACTGGGTGTTTAGTCCTCTAATGAACACCCAGTTCATTGAATGAACACATGCATTCAAATGAACAAAACTTCCAAGAAAAAGACGTAACTCAATCATGTCTGAGATGCTCTGTAGTTACTGTACACGTCTCTCTTATGCACAAGTTTCCCTTTGCTGCATTTGTTTTCGTTTATCGCATAGAAACATAGGAAGAGGAGTAAGCCATTCGGCCACTCAAGCCTGTTGCGCTATTCTATAAGATCATGGCTAAACTGCACCTCAAGTCCAATTACCTGATCTTACCTCATATCTCTAATACCCTGAACTAACAAATGTCTATTCACCTCAGTATTGACGATGTGAATGCATCCAGCATCCACAGCCTTTTGGGGGAGAAAGTTCCAGATTTCCACTTCCCTTTGGGTGGAAAACTGCCTCCTAATTTCACTCCTCAATGGCCCAGCTCGAATTTTAAAATACAGCATGCCTTTGTTCCAGATTCCCCTACCAGAGGAAATAGTTTCTCTGTATCTACCTATCCAATATCTTTATTAATTTAAACTCCCCAGTTAGATCACCCCTCAACCTTCTAAACTCAAGTGAATAGAGACCAAACCTATCCTAACCTCCCTTAACTCCTCAAACCCTCTCCCCACCACCACCCAAACCTCCATCTACTGCCCCAGAAAGAAAATCTCCCCCACCTACCTCTCGGCTGCCTTGGGAGTCATCCGAACTCCTGCCCCTTTTGGCTTACTCCCGCCAAGAACTACCCGCCTTGGTCACTCTCCTCAATGCCCTCTCCACCACTCTCAATTCCCTTGCTCCCCTCACTTCCTGTACTGTCTCCTACTCATGCAAGTCAACATGGTACACCAGCCCCCTCCACACCCTTAAAGCACAGATAGGTGCCACTGAACCCAACTGGCTTAAATCGAATTTAAAGGTCCATTGGCTGGCTGGAACTTATCAGACTGCTTTGTCTGAGCCTCTGCTAAATCGTCATTCTACTCCAAGTTTTTGCATCAAGAATCGTGCATGGTTTTCAATGCAGTACATTCATCGTATCCATGTATCAAAAGAGTGGAAGGGAGGCTTGCAGACTTTTCATGTCGGAAAGATGTCCCAGGGCGATATACATTCAGGGTTTTTTGGATCCCTGACAGTCTGGTAACCAACTCCAATGGGTTGTATTAATGTCTAAACATGCTGCTTTTGCCTGTTGGTTTGGGTCCAGTGAGATCTTGGCCCTGTTATACCAAAGTTTCCACAATTAACTTTATAGGGCAAGCAAGAAGTCAACCAAGTGGAGATATTTCAACTGAAAAATTGTGGCCCTTTCAGCATAATCACTTTCATAATAATAATAATCCTTGCATTTGATATAGCACTTTATTACATTTTCTGAGGCGTCTCAAATAACATACTGTAAAGTGAATTGACCATATATTTTGTGGGCAAAACACAGCTGCCAATTGTGCATAGCAATGGTAGTTTAACCTCAAAACTACAACTTACAAGATGCAAATGGTCTGGTTGGCCCACATTGTCAATTGATTGTATTGTCGTCCGGGAAAGGCAGTAACAGTCCTTGAAACAGAAAAAGGTACATGGAAAAGTAATCTTTTAAAATACAAAGTTAAAGCACAATGAGATCCAATGGAAACAATAGAAGGTAGGTTTGAAAAAATGGATTTGCTTTCACTGGAATAGAAAAGATTCAGATGAAATGATGAACATAAGAACATAAGAAATAGAAGCAAGAATAGGCCATTCGGCCCATTGAGCTTGCCCCGCCATTCAATCATGGTTGATATTCTACTTTAACTCCAGCTACCTACCTTATCCAAATATCCCTTAATCCCTTTATAAATGAGAAATCTATCTAAATCAGTCTTGAATATGTTCAAGGACTGAGTATCAACAGTCCTTTGGGGTAAAGAATTTCATATATTCACCACCCTCTGAGTGAAGAAGTTTTTTCTCAACTCAGTGTGAAAGGTCTGACCCCTAACTTTAAGACTGTGACCCCTGGTTTTAGATTCTCCAACCAGGGGAAACAATCTCCCACTATCTACTTTGTCGTGTCCCTTAATAATCTTATAGGTTTCTATAAGATCCCCTTTAATTCTTCTATATTCCAGAGAATATAGGCCCAAATTAATCAACCTATCGTCATAACACAGAATAGTGAAAGCTTATTCTTACTGGTAATAAATCGGTCATAGGGTATAAACTCTGGAATGTTATTGGAGCAGGCAGTAGTTTGGAGAAAGTTTTAATCAGAATAAGATATTTTTAATTTGAGTATTTATCAACTTACCAGAAAAGACATGGAAGCTTCAAATTCTTCTGATTATTCACATGAGGACAGCAAAACTGAAAATTAAAGGTACAGTATAGATGTAAAGTGCATTTCCCCTTACTGTCTGGCTTTCTAATAAAAGGACTTTGGAGAACTCCCAAAACACATTCACTGAAGGAGGATTCTGCATACAAATTCAGGCTGGTTCTGTGACAACTGCTTCTAAAGCAAAAAACACAATAAACAACTTTAGTTATTAATTGTTCTCATCCCACTAGCCCTTCAACTCCAGAAGCTGCATTCAGATCCAGGTCAATCAAAAGTATGTCTCACGTTTTTCTCCTTTCAGTTTTTGGGGATGGGGAAAAGGAAAGTGTCCTTTTTGAAATGAGTTTCAGGCAGCCTCATTCCAGTTCATCAAAATTTTGCAAAGCTCTCTATATTCAGTTGTGCCCTTTGATTAGAAAATTACAGGTCACTCCATTATTTAGGAAGGGAAGAAGGGAGAAACCAGATAACTACAGATCTGTCATCTTAACTTCAGTTATGGTGAAGTTACTGGAATCTCTCATCAGGGAAAGAATGACTGAGCATTTAGATACGCATGAGATAATCAAAGAGGGTCAACAAGGAATTGTAATGGGCAGCTCTTATCTAACAAATCAAATAGAATTTTTTGAGGTCACCAATATGGTGGAAATGAAAGTGTTTAGAGATGTCATGTATATGGACTTTCTGAAGGCGCTTAATCAAGTTCTGCACATTAGGCTATCAATAAAAATGAAAACACATGGAATCAGAGGTCAAAACACAAAATACTACAGATGCTGGGAATCTGAAACAAAAACAGAAGTTGCTGGGGAAACTCAGCAGATCAGGCAGCATCCATGGAGAAAGGAAAAAGAGACCCGAAACGTTGACTCATTTTCCTTTCTCCATGGATGCTGCCTGACCTGCTGAGTTTCCCCAGCAACTTCTGTTTCAGATTCCCAGCATCTGTAGTACTTTGTGTTTTAGTAAATTGTGTAGATGGAATAGGAAGTTACAAAGGGATTTAGACATCTTAAGAGTGAGTAGGCAATGACTTCAATGAGTTGGGATGCATGAGGTCATCTGCTATTGAGTCAAAAATGACAAAACACACAGAATAATTTCTAAATTATTCAAGAGCAATGGGATTTGGGTGTCCACGTACACAAATCACTAAAAACAAGCTCACAGGCACAAAAATGTTATCAAAAAGGCTAATGGGATGTTGACTTTTATTTCAGGAGGGCTAGAATATAAAGGAGAGGAAAGGATACTTCAACTGTATAGGGCCTTGGTAAGAACCCATCTGGAATACAGCTTTCAATTTGGGGCACTGCATCTCAGAAAATATATACAGTATTTGCTCTGGAGAGGGTGCAGATATATTTACTGTGGAGGCTGGATTCATTCATATTTTCAAGACTGAGGTGGATAGATTTTTGTGAGGTATGGTTTCGAGGGATGTGGGGCAAAGGCGGGTAATTGAAGTTGAGGTACAGATAGGCCTGATCTAATAGAATGACAAAACAGGATATTCCTGTTATATCTATTAAAAAATATTTTTAAAATCCTATTCCTATGACTCTTATGCCATAAATGATGTACAATCTATATACATGGATACTTTTACAAGTCTGGTCTATGTTTCATCCTGAGCTTTTTTTTAAAAAAAGCCAGTTTTGTCCAGGTGCTGCCCATAACATAACGCACACTCTCCTTAAGACAGTAGCAATCCGGGATGCTACCAGGGGTGAAAGATGCTAAATGTAAGTTGTTGTCGCAGAGTTCTGTCTGGGACCTACTCCCAACGTGAAAGGCGCTGGACAAGTGTAATTTTGTTGTTGTTGTTGTTGTTGTTGAAATAATTTGCGGTGTGGGAACACTTTTGCGTTCAGAGATCTGGATGAAGAAAGCCCTCTTCACTGTCCTCCCACATGACAGCATTACTGAAGACATCAAAGCCTTCATCACTTTCCAGACTAGACTCGTTGGTGCCCTGCACACAGTAGTTCCCAGGTTCTCCCCACACCGGCTCAGCCCCCCCCCCCCCCCCCACCCCGGCTATCAGCCCTAATCCCCGCTTGGCTCCAAGCCCCCAAGCAATTTGAATCCAAGACCCTCGCCCTCCTGTTCAAATCCATCCACAAGTCTCATCATCATTTTACTTCCCGCAACCCGACTGACCCAGCTATTCCCTCTGCTCAGAAACACCGGCCTCGTTCATACCCCCACCTGCCCCGCCAGAGGTGGACGAGCTTCTTTCCGCCCGTCGACACCGCTCTGTGAAACTCCATGACAGGGCGCCAGGCCCGGGGAGGAGTGAGGGTCGGGGCAATAGTGGCAACAAGCGAGGGCGGCTTTTCTCTCGCCTTCCCGGCCTCGGGAAAAATATTCCAAACCGTGTCGCAGATTCTCCCCTCTCATTAGGCCGCGTGTGTGTCTCTCCCTCACCTTCGCCAGAATCCTTCTTCTCGTACCGTCTCCTCAGGGGGCCGCCATTTTACTGCCCGGAACCAGCGCCCGGCGCCCAGCAGCTACACTCACTCCTCCCACTCACTCCCCGCCCTCTCCCCCTTGTGATTTGATCACTACAAACCCCACCGGCGAGTGAACCGCTTATCTTAGTCACCCAAAGGTCTCGATAGCCCAGCCTCCGGGTATCAATCCGGTTTATTCTGTGGTAGTAAACTGCAGTCGGAGGGAAGACTTGGGTGCACCGGGGGGGCGGCGGGTGGTGCGCTGGTGTTTGGGTTCCGCTGTTGAGTGGCTCTGGTTGCCTGGTAACCGGGGTGGGTGAAGGGGGAGGGGGAGGCTTCTGTCAGTGACCCAACAACAAGGAGAGGGAATAGAAACTCCGTTTGTAATAATAATGTTTGTATGTATTTGGTATCACGCCTTATCACAGTGAAAGGCCATCCCAAATCGCTTTATTCCTTTTTAACACAAAAAAACGAGAATCACTAAAAAGCTTAGAGGAATTTTAAAAGCGGTTTGGGGCATCCTCCCAACATGATAGGTGCTGTATAAATGTAAATTGCAATGATTCGTATAATGGTAATCAAAACTTACATCAAAACTTCTCTAAGCGCCTCTTTACTGTTAGGTTTATTTGCAATGAACACGGCAGCTGATTGAACAGCGAATGGCCTGGTGTGATCTAAAGAACAGCCTGATGGTGCAATGGAATAAAATAATAATAATCCTTGCATTTGACATAGCACTTTTCACCTCTTCTAGACATCTCAAAGACGTTTCACAGAAAATACTGTAAACAACGATAACAAAATTACGTTGGTATAGTGCCTTTCACATTGTTCTCGACAAAACAATCCTCTTCCCACTAAGGCAACTGCTGAGAGGACAGTTTAAGTGGATCGTCCACCCTTGTAACATCATGAAGAGGGAGTTCTACTCACAATCCTCTACAGTCTTGCAATTAGTTCGCGACAAAACACCACAGTCTCACCACTTAACTGGAAAGCACTTTGAGACGTCTCGATGACATGCTAAGGTGGTATCAAATGCAAGGGTTGTTATTGCAACTCGGTTATAATAGAACTTGCAGAAAGCCGGCTTCGCGTTTAAGATAGTAAATAAGATTTGCATTATGGCACGGCTGAAGAAAAGCCTTTCTTAAAATTGAAGCCAGGGCAGGAAGCGTTTTGTCACACAAATGGTTGTGAAGATGTGGATTGTTCTGTCCAAGAAAAGTGTAGAGGAGGAATTAATAAGGAATTTTACAAGAAAGATAGACATAATAATCCTTACATTTGATATAGGGCTTTTCATGTCTTGTAGATATTTCAAAGCGCTTCGCAGAATATACTGCAAAGTAAATTGGCTGTATTTTTGTGGGAGAAACACAGCAGTCAATTGCATGCAGCAGTGACCACAAACAGTCATGGATTGAGTAGCCAAATTATTGGAGGTTTTTAAGGATTATTATCCTCAGAAAAGCAATCCACCAATCATCTAACAACTGGATTCCTACTTACTGCCAGTGCTAGGTAAATACAGGCACGTGGAGGAAATAAACTTGTGGAGTCCTGTGGTTCAGTGGTTGGAGCACTCACCTTATAAGGTCTCGACGGCTGCTCAATACTTCATTTACCAGAATTTCCACCAGAGGGCAGCTACACAATAAAAATAATTAATGATCCTTGCTTTTGATATAGACCCTTATAATTTCAGGAGAATGTCTCATAATCTGTCAGATATGTTTCACGGATGTTTATAATAATATAATAATAATAATTGCATTCGATATAGTGCCTTACTAGATGTCTTAAAGTGCTTCACAGAATATACTATAAAGTGAATTGACTGTCGATTTTTGTGGGTGAAGCAAAGCAGCCAATGGCACACAGCAATTGTCTACTAACAGTTGTGGGTTGAAATGACCAATATATTATTAGTATTTTTTTGAGGATTAATTATGAGGCAATATGGAGTAAAGAAACATGTCCAAGGTTTTGCCCTGCCTAGTATCGAACCCAGGTCTCTCACTTGCAAGGCAAGTGCTCTAACCACTGAGCTACAGGCGTCTACAAATAATAATAATCATGTCTTGACAATGGGATAAGGCACTATATCAAATGCAAAGATTATTATAGTGACTGTGTATTTTGTGGGTGAATAAAATCAGAACCAAAACAGTTAAATTCACATTGAATTAATCTAATGTTAATGAATTAATCTAGCGGTGAAAAAGTTAAAAACTATTGTTGTAACGGCAGTTGAGATATAATCATTAACATAGTAATTGCAGTGATTGTGTCATTCCATTGTATAGATATTAATTTAATTCCAATACACCAGTGGTCTCAATGACTATTCTCAGCCATTTCCTACATAAAACCATCAACACTCCTTGATGTAACAAAACATTAATTTCTATCAATAGTCTTCAATGAATAAGCCATTAAAGCAACCTCAGTTCTGCAGTCTAAATTACTCAAATTGGCCTCAGCATATTTGTGCTAAGGAGGGCAAGGGAGAAAATCAACCAGTGATCCTTCCATGTCTGAAACAGAAATCGCTGGGAAAACTGAGCAGGTCAGGCAGCATCTGTAGTGAGTCAACATTTTGGGTTCATGACCCTTCATCAGGACTGGGCCATGTTGGGGGGCAGAGGCTTTCAAGGATTAACAGAGAGGGAGAGACAGGGCAAGGAAAACAATGGAGAAAATGAGGTAGAGGGCAGGAGATGATGAGTTAAAGAGGTGTTGTGAAACAAAAGGGGGAATTGCACTGGAGAAAAGAGGTGTTAATAATATTAAAACAAAGCGGGGTGAAATTCCAAAGAACAGATGGTCGGAGAAGAGGGGGGAGGTGAGCTGTTGTGACCTCAAATTATTGAAATCAATATTAAGGCCAGATGGCTGTAAGGTCCCTAGCAGATGGATAAGATGTTGTTCGTCAAGGTTGCGCGGCGGTTCATTGGAATAGCACTCATGACCTGCTAAATGTTCCCAGCAATTTCTGCGTTTGTTTCAGATTTCCAGCATCTGCATCATTTTGTGTTTTTGTTACCTTCCGCTGTCTATTGTGTGAATTGATATGTTTTTAAACCAAAAATGGCTTATCTGCCCTTTGACACCTGCTAGGTCTACGAGTGAAGTGGACCATTACCTTTGTCTAATGAGTAATATGCAGTCAAACCTTTGATTGCTCAACACTGAACCATGAGGATGCATTTCACAAACAAGACAATACTTCGCTTCCCTGGAATATAACCAGAAATGGTCTCGGCTGATCTTGCATCACCCTATCCTGTAGCAAAGGAGCTATATAAATGAAAGTTATTCCGAAAACAAACCTTTTTAAAAAAAATATGTGCGCACACACATATCAAATTGCACTATATCAAAATGCAAGTATTATTATTATTATTTTGAGAATACTATAAATTGCATTTCATTGACGCCCTTTGTTGTTCCCAGACACTACCCCACATGGGGCGGGGGTTATATAAATACAAGCTTGTTGCTGATGTTGTTCACTTCAGTCAATAAAATACACGATTGTAAACCAGTAAATCCCTCCCGATGTGAAAGGGACCGTATTAAATGCAATGATTATTTTCCGCGTTGAATAAAATACAATGATTATTAACGTGGCCGTGGGCTGATGTTTGCCCTAGAAACTGAACCACTTTGCTTAGGCATGGGGGGGGGGGGGGGGGGGGGGGGTTGCAGTTAACAGTCCTTTGCAGCAGCCTCCGCATTCCCACGTGAACAACCTTCCCAGAGGTTGACTCATAAAGCGCCGTGTGCAGTGTAGTTATCGTCTGCCGCCGGGAGGGGGCGAGCGCTGCAGTTTGCTTGGTCTTTTTGCCAGCACTTGAGGACAGCGCGGGGGAGGTGGTCGCTGGGTGATGACGAAGGACGGCGGGTTAGTTAGGAGCCGGCCAGAGTTCGGGTGCTGATGACGTTTGATGTTATTACGACACACCTGGGCAGTGACAGCGCAGCTCAGAATGAGAGTCAGAGCGGCGCTGAGGAGCGGCAGCTGCGGCCTGGAGTTGTCCTCTCGCCGCCAGTGAGGTGGGTGTTTCTGTTTAAAGCTAAGAGTTTTCTGTTTAAAAGCTAAGCGTCCGAGTGTGGGCGGAAGAGGCCCTCCCCCCCCCCCCCAGCGACCTGTCAGTAACTGTTTCATCCGGTTTCACTCCTTTATTTCTATTTCCATTCTCAGTGTTTTACTCCACATTTATTTATTCAGACCTTGTCTCTCTCTCTCTCTGGGTCAGGAGGCTGTGGGTTTAAGTGTTTGAACTCACACAGTTTAGCGGACCCTCCAGTGCTGAGGGAGCGCCGTGCTGTCGATGGTGCCATCCTTCGGATGAAATATTAAACAAAGATCTCATCCTGTTTGTCAAACTCATCTGTCTGTGATTAACGTTAAAGATCCCGTGGCTCTATTCGAAAAGAGAAGCGTCCCGGCCAACAATACCCTAAATTAGGAATAAACTGGTCATTCACTTCACAACCATTTGTGGGGCGTCGCTGTGTGAACATTAGCTGCTGTATTTGCCTGCACCTGTTTTGGGTGTACAATTAATGAGGCAGTCCTGTGTGTAGGTGTGTTCAAACCCCACTTTGGGACTTGCTGAAGTCTCAGTCTTGCTGTCCACAAAATATGTGTACACCAAAAGCACTTTACATTTATTATGATATCGATACTATGTCAAATGCCAGGGATAATCCATCTCTAATGTTTTTTTAAATCACTCTCTGTGTGAATGGAATTTAATTTCACTGGGTCCTATGGCGTTTGTGATTGATTTGTGATTGGTAGTTAATCATTGTTACATTTAGTATTGTAAAATTAAATGCTTTTGTAACAAGTGGCTGCCAGTGTTTTCAGGCTTCACCCTGTGGCAAAATAAATGTGGATCTTTAGTTACACCATCTTAATCAAAGCTTCTTTCCTCTTGAATAAATGTATTCTTCATTTTTTATCAAGGGGTTCCGTAAATCTTCTTTTCTTTCCCCAGTTCAGTTTCTGATTTTTTTTAAAAAACATAAAAAGCGCTAGTGTAACTGTCACTAACTGAAGTGCAATGTGGTTACAAATTTATTTGAATTTGGAGTAACAATTAGTCACAAATTTGTTGGACTGATTTTACAACAATGTGCATTTATGTTGCGTGCCCTTCATGAAGGATAATGTTTCGACACACTTCAAAGATAGACCCGGGATCCGTTATTGTGAACTGCTCTGAGAGGCTATCCGGCGTGGAGGGCGCTATATAAATCAAAGTTGTTGCTGTTGACCCTTACCCATCCCTCCTTCAAACCTGTCTCTTTCATTCTGCTTGAAACACACTACCTGCTACCTTAACTTCACCCCCATTCTTCTCCTTACCGCCCTCCTCTACTCTTTGACGTTATTAATCTCTCCCTATCACCTGGCACTGTTCTCATTCCCCTAGAAACAACTGTGATCAACCCATCCTAAAAAAAATCCCTGGACCCATCCCTGCTTTCTAACTACCTGCTCATCTCAAACCTTCCTTTTCTTTCAAAGGTCCATGAAACAGACCTTGCTACCTGGCTTCATTCCATCCTCCTCTTCGTCCTCATCTCAACCCTCAAGGTTCTGTCCTTGAATGAATGGTTCAGATTTTAATCTCTCACTAACTCCAATGTGACTCAGCCAACATTTTCTCTTCTAGCCCCGGCACAGTCTTGTGCGGTGTTCCTCAGGGCTCTGTCCTCGCTCCCCTCGTCTTCAACCTCTACATGCTTCCCTTTGGTGACATCAACCGCAGACATGAGATCAACTTCCACATGTATACAGATGACACTTAGATCTTACCTCTTCACCCTCGATTCCAAGACTGTCTGTCAGACGCCAAGTCCTGGATAAGAGACAACTTTCTAGAGCTGAATGTCAGCAAGTCCCATGCCCTCCTGATTGGCTTGCCCCAGCACCTCCACACCTCAGTGCATGAAAATCCATCTCACTAAACCAGTCAGAAACCCGAGCACCTTGTTCGACCCTCAACTGTCCTTTCTTGCCCATCTCTGTGCCATGACCCACTCTGCCTTCCCCCACCTCTGCAACATTGCCCAACTGCCACTACCTCACCCTTCAGGCCGCCCAAACCCTCATACATTCATTCATCACCTCAAAGCTTGACTATGGAAACTCCCTTCTTGTTGGCCTCCCCAACTGTTTTAGAATTCTGCTGCTTGTGCCCTGTCCCGCACCAGGCTCCGTTACCCCATTTCGCCTAGCTCCACTGTTACCCCATCTCGCCCAGTTCCACTGGTTCCCCGTCCCTCAGAATTCAAACTCCTCATCCTCATATTCAAGGCCCTCCACGACCTTGCCCTATCCTACCTCTCTGACCCACTGTCCCCTTATTAACCTGTCTGCATCAGCCTGCTCCATGTCTCCCCCGCAACCCAGTCTACCATCAGTGGCTGCGCTTTCAGCCTCTCTGCCCCCACCCTTTGGAACTCCATCCCACAATCTCTTTGCCTTGCTCCCTCCCTTGCTTCCTTCAAGGCACGACTTAAGACCCTCCTGTTAGACCATGCCTTCATCCGCTCTCCTAGCTCCTCTGCCCTCCGTCATCCCAACCCTGCTCCCGCACACTCGAATCCTGATCCCTGACTGTTCAGTGCCTTGGGATGTCCTCCTGATGTGAAAGGCGTTTTACAAATGTAATTTTGTTGTGGTTTATTTTTAATAAATTCCGGTGGCCTAAATTTCACGCAGAGAAGCTTTCTCTATTTCAGAGGTTGGGGTGGGAATGTTAACTCCTGCTGTTTTGTGGAATTGAGTTTTGCTGGGATACTGAAAAAAAGACAAGGTCAAAGAGCAAGATTTTTAATTCATTGTTTCTTTTGTGGGTAGTCGATTGCAATGCTGAGGATTTACAGTTGCCCTCTATTGATGAGATTACTTTTTATGATGTAAGCAGATTGATGAAAGCTTGAAGGGATCCTGTTCCCCCCACCCCTTCCCTCACTTGCAACAGTCATTATAAGTGGTGTTACTGTAATTTCCTGACATCTGCTCTGTATGCGCTGAATCAGATTTTATATATAGAACCCACCCTGCGATTGATTGCCTTGTTGGTCATTTCAGTAGTATTCAATAAATCCCACACTTTATTACTTCAGTTGAAAACTGCAAATAATGAGAGAAGAATTACCTTTATTTTAACCTTTTACATGCAGGGTTGGATGTGAAATTAATACATATCGCTAAATTGGAGTTTGCTATCTCCTTGTAGTTGTATTTAGTTGCTTGAATTTTGTCACGTGATGGCAGGTTCTGTAGCTCTAGAAACAGTTCAGTGGTTAATTTATATAGAGCCTGCTGAGTGGAGGGAGCTGGCAATTTGGTAGGGAGTTCAAAGATCATGGATTAGAATGGGGCAAGTCTGGAGCCAATGGAGTCAGATGGAGATGGGGTCACAAAGGCGTTTTGTAAAATTGGCTATGAGTAATTGTAAGGTACAACCAGGATTGTTTTTTTCAAAAAAAAGCAATTGTTTAGAATATTGCTTTATCATCATTTAATTTAAAAAAATAATTATCCGGGCAGTACACAGGAAAAGCTGAAAGGTTTTGTGAAAGATTGATCTGGATCTAAGAGCGCTGCCGTAATCGTTTTTTTTTTTAAAAAATAATTGCATTTCTTAATCCAGGTTCTCAGTCTTTCCTTTAAAGATGAGATTAGTTTCAGAAACTCAAATCTTTTTCTTGTTTGGATTAACCACTGTTAATTCGATACTGAAGAGAAAGTCTATTACAAGTGAAAAGATTACACTGAGAAGTAGAAGGAGAAGTCCAAGCTAACAATGTGAATCTTTGGAGATGGGTTGTGCAGGGAGCCAGAAAAGGGTAAAACCCAGAAACGCATCCATTGCAGGAGGTAACTCCATCTGATTTGTTTGAATCGTAAACAAGCGAATGCTGTGGTACAATGTTGTAGTAGTGTAATGATCCACTTGTTCTGATGGTTCAAGTTGAAGAACCCACGATACTATTTTGAAGAGCAGAAATTTATTTTGGTCCTCTGCCAAAATTCTTCACCTTTCCTTCATTCACTCCTCCCCCCCCCCCCCCCCCCGCCCCCACGCAATCCACCAAATCACATTAATTGATCGAATCATCCTATTCTTGGACATAGTTGTTGCAGACTTGCTTTCAGATTGGGTAACATAATAATTTCCTAGATTTGGAAATAATTAATTGTTTGACTCTTTTGGAATAATAAGGTGATGCCTCAAAAGCTGGTGGGTTTTTTTGCGTGCAAATTTATTGTTGTTCCTCCTGCAAAGTATATTCTCCATGGGCAAAATATACAATTTTCATATGTTGGGATTCTGTTTGTTTTTGTTTTCCTAGTTTCCTAGCTGTTATTGCCATAGAATCTGCTGAGTGGTGTTCCAAGGTCAAGGTTTTCAATGCATTCAATCAATCGTACCGTACACTATAGTAATAAGAATATAATATAGTAGTACAGTATTACTGTACAATATTGCACCATAGTATTTGCTTGTTTACAATTCAAATAATACTTCAGTGCCGCTAAAGTGAATTGACGAGTGCATTTCCTGTCTGAGATTTGCATTGTTTTACAGAAAGGCTATCGTTTAATCCTTTGGCAATTTGTGTGAAATACATCTGTTAGAGAGTGAATTGTCTGGTAAGTGGGCAGCAAACAAAATTATCTTTAGCAGAGATTCCCTGTAATTTATGGAACACTCTATCCCAGAAGGCTGTGGATGCTCAGTGCTTGAACATATTCAAGACTGAGATTGATTTCTAAAGGATAGAGGGAATTAGGTTAGCAGATCAGCCATGATCTTATTAAATGGCGGGGCAGACTCGAATGGCTGCATTGATCTCACCCTAGTTTTGATCATGCGAGGGAAGACCTTTACATTCCTGTTGGTTACTGTAGGAACCTGATCTGTCTTGCTCACCAAGTGCTAATATACTCGTCCTTGCTGTAAGGTCAACAGCCCAGAAGAAACCAGATTCTAGCCCAATGTCTGGGGAATAACATTTAAAAAGCAGTATTGCAATTGACAGAGCCTGGAAGCTTCTTAAGGATGGAATAACCTTCAATTGGGGAATGCATTGGAACAACAGTTACGAGTACTAATTTAATATATTTTTAAAAAGTAGTTTGTCTACAAATAGCTGATGCACTTCACAGAAACGTTGAAACGTAGTGACTACGTAATTGTAAGCAAACAGTCAGCCAGGTTTGCATACAAAATGTCCTACAAACAGCCGTGAAAAAAATACACAATTTTTTTCTCTGTTGGCCAGGACACCATGAGAAACTCCCTGAGTCGAAAATTTGTGGGTTCAACCTTGAATGTTTAATTGATAATCTAGGCTCGCGTTGTACCCAGATTTGTTGTGAGCCATCCTTGTTAGCTCCTGAACAACAGGGTAAGGCAGTCAATTTTAATATTTGTAATAATAATAATCCTTGCATTTGATATAGCGCCTTATCATGTCTTTGAGATGTCTCAAACATATATATTTTGTGGGTGATACAGTTGCACATGCAAGTTGCTGGTAACCCTAACCTGCATTTTCATACAAAGAATAGAGACATCATGAGATGGAAGTTATATTCATTTAATATGTAAGCCGATGCATGCTTTCTACTGAAGCTGGGGTGTCTGTGAGCACAGCGAGACCTCCATGAGCCATGTGTGTCTCTAAGGTTCAACCACATCGGCCATCAATTGCTGATGATGCAATGCTGAGGAGTGTTACATTGATGGCTTAAGTCAGGGACCTCAGCTTAACTTCTCATTCTTTAGTTGACATGCTGAACTGGGTTCCCCAACACATGTCTGTTTAAGCCGATGTTAAAGGTCCCATTGTGCTATTTGAAAAGAGAAGGGAGGTTGTACTGCTGTTCTGGCCAAAAATTCTCCAGATAAAAAATTGGTTGTGGCTGTTTGTGGAACATTACGATTGGTAAATTAGCTACAGTATTTAAGACATCCTACCAACATGAAAGGCACTATACAAATATAATTTGTTTCTGGATTTGCCCTTGAATACAGTTATAATAATAATAATCCTTGCATTTGACATAGCGCTTTTCACGTGTTCTAGACGTCTCAAAACGTTTCACAGAATATAATGTTAAGTGAATTGACCAATTGCGCACAGCAGAGTCCCACAAACCATCGCAGATTGAGGGACCAAGTTACATTTTTGTTTGAGGAATTATTGGGTATGTGGAGTAAGGAAATTTGCCCAAGGTTGCACCCTTCCTGGAATTGAACCCAGGACTCTCACTTGTAAGGCGAGTGCTCTGACCACAGGATCCACAATAAAGTTACAATACAAATCCTTCCTGAGACTTTCCAAAGACATGATTGTCTTGTGAGAGTGAACTGATGATGAACCTTTGATAAATATCTTATCTTTAAGTGCTTCAGAAATTTTTTGTAAAGTGTAAATTTGTACACTGGCAAAGGGAAGTGCAAATTTCTAAGCAAAATTGAGCTCCTGTTTTAATTTTATTTCCTGTTTGGCGATTCTGTGTAATTGAGCAGTCATCTGATTTTTTTTAATGAGAGCCTGAGATGGGAGTGCAAACCAGCACGTGGCTGGGTTCGGTCAAGATTAATGAAGCCCTTGCTTTGGTTGTTTAAAGCTCAAGAGAGAGCATGTGTGCATTCATTATCCTCTGCACAAGATTTGGTAGATATGGGATCTTCTCCTCGCCACTGCTAAATGCTGTTTTTTGATCATCTGCTAAGAACTTGTTGAGTAGGCTTTGTGTGTGGGGGTGTAGTGGGGGAAAGAATGTTTACAGTTTTTCTGTGTAAGATTGCCGTTACTGTGACTTGTAGCTCGCTGGGCTGAGTAAATGACCATGCTGTTTAGAGAAAAGAGATTTGGTATGAAATCTTAATTTAGGCAGCACAAAATGTTGGGCTTGTCACTGACTGACTTTCGCCCACAAATATACAGTCAATTCAATTGACTGTATATTTGTGGGCGAAAGTATATTTTACAGTATATTTCATGAAGCACTTTGAGACATTGATAAGATGTAAAAAGCACTATATCAAATGCAAAGATTATTATTTATATTACTATATTATGATAGCTGTAGTAAATACTGACATGTATTGCTCTATGCAGGTTGCAGAGGTGTAAGGAGTCTCTGTAGATATAATAGCTGGTAGTGAAGTAGTGAAGTTCAATGTGTCTATATGGCTCAGTCAGTAGCACTTTCGCTTCTCTGATCAGAAGTTTGTTGGTTCAAGACACAGATCAGGACTTTAGTTCATGATCTAGACCAGTAGTGGCCATCCATGATGCATAGCTTGTGGGGGTGACCCTCAGAGCATTCGCACTAGTCTAGGCGAGTCTTTTTCAAAACAAGGATTATTATTAATTTGGGAATTAAGGTCTATTTTCCATGAATTGTCAGCTTGGGCTGTGTGTTGTTGCTATGTATAAAAGCGCTGCAGTCAGAAATGTTACACTGGCTGTGGTAAAGTGTGGTAGGATGGTTATCAACTATAATAATAATCATCCTGTTTTTGATTTACAACCCAATCATGTCTTTGAAACGTTTCAAAGCTTTTCACAGAATATATTGTAAAGTGTAGGGATGGGGTTTTTGTGGGTGAAACTGGCAGCGAATTGCAAACAGACGTGGATTGAGTGACCGGAACAGTTCATTCACTTTACAGTATATTCTGTGAAGCGCTTTGAGAGGTCTAGAAGATGTGAAAAGCGCAATATCAAATGGAAGGATTATTATTATCATTATAGGTATTTTTCTTGAGGGATTATTATCTACTGTAGTTTCACTGTGATCCATTGCCATATATGCAAATTTTTCTCTATCATAGAGATGCACAAGTGAACATTCTTCGCAAAAGGGAGCATTCAAGATTATTATCATTATTATTATTACAGCTGACCCTCAAATAAAGAGCTGTATTGCTCCTATCATTTACTTCCGTTGTTAGTGTTATCCTTTTCTAAAATGATGACTTGCATTTACCAAGGGGAGTTTACCAATATCCCCAAACTGTACTACACCTCACTTTTTCTCATCCTCTGAGAGACACACGACTTATAGGCCACAGTTTGCCTGTGTGTACGATGTGTAGGATTTCATGTCACAGGTCATCTCAGGTCACTTGACGAGTGAGGGGGAGAGGCGCTGAGAGCGATATCTAGAGTATTAGTCAGACACAATCAGAATGCTTCTATAAGGTGCGGCAAGGTCATTTGGAAGTGAGTTCTAGAGGACAAGAGGCTTCATTGTGGCTGAAGATTTGGTCACTGATAGTGAAACAGTGGGAGTGACTGGGGGACATGGAGTCCCAGACCAGAGACTGGAATGAAAACTGAGGTGAAAAGTAAGATAGTAGAGGGATTTCAAAATCACAGTTGGTTAAATCTGAAACCAATACTGTATGAAAATAATTGATAGAAGCTGGAGGAATCCTTTGGCTATTTACAATGCCTGTTGTTGTACACTGCTCTTTAGTCACACTGACCTTTGCCCAACAGCTGGCATCAATCTGTCCTTAATAATAATAATAATCCTTGCATTTGTTATAGCGCTTTTCACATCTTATTGACGTCCCAAAGCGCTTCACAGAATATACTGCGAAGTGAATTGACTGTATATATTTGTGGGCAAATCGCGGCAGCCAATTGCGTACAGCAGTGTCCCCACAAACAGTCGTGGATTGAAATCACCAATTTTATTGTGTGTTTTTTTGGAGGGATTATTATTAGGCGTGTGGAGTAAGGAAACTTGCCCAAGGTTTCACCCTGACCTGCCTGGATTCGAACACAGGTCTCCCCAGCTTGCAAGACAAGGGCTCTAACCACTGAGCCACAGGAGCTCCAGATTAATGTTAATCTGCCACCCAAAACACCATTTAGTTTCCTGGGTCAAGCCCTGGCATGCACAGTATTAGTCAGGATTAAAGCCATCAGAAATGTTCTGCCATCACCCAGTTTCTTCCCAAATTATGGCATCCTTGGGCTTTTGCAAGATGAAGGGGATTGTTTGTTGGTAAAATATCTTGTTTGACGATGGGGGGGAAAAGTTGTTGATGTGATCGATCGCTCAATCTTTCAGCTTTGCTGCCAATTCTATTGGTAAAGATGTTCAGTGTAACTCTTTGTGTTAAAGAGCCTTTGTCAGTGGAGGGCAGCTGTCTGATTATCCTGACAGCCCAACAAATTGTGCTGATGTTTCCATTCACAGGGATGTGTCCACATCCACTTCAATTACAGGACTGTTTATCTCGCTCTCTTTTGCAGCGCTTTTCCTGATTAATACAAGGTTTTATTGTTTCTCTCCCTTCCAAACCCCTTTGTTTTATAACCTCTCGAAAAAAAAATATCTCTTTGACTGTGCCTTTGTTAATGTCTCGAGGTGCTTCACAGGACTTGCTGTAATATGCAGTGACCTATTTGTAGGCGAACATATCTGCCGCTTTTGTCGAGTGGTACAGTGCTGGGGTTTGCTGTGTTGTTAGACGTGCCATTGTTTGGATGAAATGTTAAACTGAGGTCTTGTCTCCTTGTTCAAGTGGACGTTACAGATCCCATGTCATTCACTTTGAGGCACTTTGGGATGTCCTCCCGACGTGAAAGGCGCTATATAAGTGAAATTTGTTTGTTGTTGTTGTTGGCAGTTTGTGTGACTTGTGGGCACAAATTGTCTACCATGTTCACCTACAAATAGTCATTATTGTTTTCAGGGAAAAAAACTGTTTGAGTTTGAGACATTTGGCATCACACGCATGTACTGTGTCCTATCAATTTCCTCTAACTGGAATAGAGGCTGAGTTCATTGCATCGTAAAATCCTGTAGCTCAGTGTTTAGAGCACTCGCCTTACAAGTGAGAGACCTGGGTTCAATTCCCGGTCTGTTACCTTACATCACACCTAATAATAATCCCTCAAAAAACCCAATAATAAATTGGTCATTTCAATCCATGATTATTTGTGGGACACTGCTGTGCACATTTGGCTGCCGCATTTTACTGTATGCTCTGAGAAGCGTTTTGAAAAGCGCTATATCAAATGCAAGGATTATTATTATTATTTAAGGTTGGTTTTCTAAGGGATTTTGCTCTCCAGAATTATGTTAACATTCAAAGTCCTGCTGTTAACAACAACAACTTGGGTTTATATAGCGCTCTCCACGCCAGATAGCATCTCAGAGCACTTCCCAATAATGGATCCAGGGGCCGAGCCCAGGGGGAGGGGGACAAAACAGAGAAGCTGAAAGCCTGGCCACCAATGGTAGGGAGAAATGGAGCAGACCAGAGCCCACTGAACGGAGGGAGCAGGCAGGTTGGTAGAGAGTCAGCAGGTTGGAGATGTAGGAGGGGGCAAGGCCATGGAAGTCCTTGAAAGTGAGGATGAGGATCTTGCATTCTATCCTCTGGCAGATGGGGAGCCAATGAAGTCGAGTTGATGTGGTGGGGTTGTGGAGCCTGGTGGGGGAGAGAGCATGAGCTGCTGAGTTTCGGATGATCTGCAGCTTTTGAATGGTAGAGTTGGTAAGGCCGACGACGAGGACTATACTGTAAAGTGAATTGACTGTATATTTGTGGATGAAAAGCAGCAGCCAGTTGCACACAGCAGTGTCCCACAAACAGTGGTGGATTGAAGTGACCAATTTATTATTATTTTTATGCTTAAATGTTTGAAATGTAGTTTCTGAACATGTCATTTTCCATTCTTGTGTCATGTCAAACCAGTTACATTTGTAGTTAGCCATGCAGTACCTCTACCAATACCACCAGTAGTTTACCAAGTCTTTCATTTTCCAACCACACTACAGATGTTCTTCTGCTGATAATGCTAACTGAACCTTTTCTGTTCATTACAGGTTGCCTTTGAATGCAAGATTCATCGTGTGAGTTCTGAGATTCATTTGTAGTTTTTTCCACTACACTAGTTCGGTACCAAAGTGACCCAAGATGAGACCCGTAACAGAGACTTTTACCTAAATCCATTCTGAGATACTAGAAAAAAAAACGCTGGATGGTGCCTGTTGGACCAAGCAGGGACGCCTTCTGCTGTTCCTAGTCTTTGTAAAGCTCTTCTGTTCCCGTTGGGGCCCATACAAGAGTCCGTTTTTCAGGATGCCTGTGAACAGGTGATGCCAGAAAACAAACCCATGAATGTGGAGCATAAAGAGACGGGGACCATCACGGGTAAGAAGAAAAGCAAAACCTCGTCTACTTTATTTGTAATTTAAACTTAATTTAGTTAAGCTTTGTGATGTCCTCCCAACATGAAAGGTGCTATACAAATCTATTGTATTGGAATGACCAGATTCTAAACCCAGAGCATGGCTGAATCCTGATATCTTGCACTTGGTTACAAGATCATTTCAGACTTTGTTGTTACTAGGTTACTGCCAGGGCTTCTTCACTGGGATCTGGCATGGTAGCTGCCGAAACAATAATAAATTGGTCACTTCAATCCATGACTGTTTGTAGGGCAATGCTGTGCGCAATTGGCTGCCGCGTTTCATCCACAAAATATACAGTCATGTCACTTTACAGTTTATCCCGTGAAGCACTTTGAGTTGTTTAGAAGACATGAAAAGCGCTATATCATATGCAAGGATTATTAAAACAAGTCTAAAGGCGCCAAATAGATACTAATGGTAGTGTAAGGTGACTGATTTCTCAACCACCCATCCAGGTCAAGCAGTGTAAAATGACTGGCGTCCCAATGATTTAAGAGATCTATATCACCATATACAGTATAGTTATGGTCTTTGACCAAAAGGATGCCCTTTCTGTAGATTATAGTGCTATATATCAACACATCTATTTAAATCTGCACCGGTCCAGTTTTGCTACATGCTCATTGAGTGAGGGCCATTTGGTGCAACAGACTGTAATATGTAACCTGACATCCTTTGACTTTTGTCTTGGTTTGTTACCAGATGTGTGCAGCCGTGAGGAGTTGCCTGAAGTAGAACTGGTTAGCCTGATTGAAGATCAGATACCCCAGTATCGCCTCCGAGCAGATTCACTGTACCTGTACCAGAACAAGGATTGGGATCAGTCGTTGGACAGTCCCAGCCATGCATCCAATATGCTTTCTCCCACCCAGACCGAGGAAGCTTTCCGATACATGAGTAAGTTCTGGATTTTGATTATTGCAAATGTGAGCAAAAGTGATTTAGTGGTTAATGTTAGAAAAAGTACATCATTTGTGGGAGGAAAGAAATCAAATCCAGTGGAGATCATCTTGTACCCTGGCAATATATCATTATTGAGAAGTGATTGGGGAGAATTCAGATAATTGACACGTGCAGAAACCCATTGTAATATTTTAAGACTCTCCAAATATCAACACAATGAATTACATCTGCTCAAATGCTTGGCTGCTGAATAAAGGGAAAAGTTATTTGCAGGATAGCTAATGATTGTTCATGTCAATCAGAAATGGTGGGTTGGGGTGGGTAGAGTGGTACATCAGACCAGAAACTCACTGGTTTAAATCATAGTCGGTGATGAGGTTGCTGGTCTGAGCTGGGGCTGTATGGTGATTAGATTGGCCCTGGCCTTCCCAGGATCAGAGAAGTGTATTTGGGTGTGTGTTTGCCGCTTGAGTGGTACCAGAGGAAAACAAGCATTTGTGGAACTGATGAATTAGCAGAATCGCTTTTTATTTGCATGTCTTTCTCAAGATCAAATGTAACCCTAACATCTTGTTCTCTACTGCCCAACACTTCCTACATGCCCCCTCTCAAGAAACTTTGATTGTCACTTCAGAAGCCAAGTGTGAAGAAATCCCAGACACTCTAAAATAGGTAATATCCATCTGGATGCCGCCTCCTTCTACTGCCCCCCACCCATGTGGCCCACCACCCATTGCTCCCATCACCTCCTCCTCCATTTACCCCACCATCACCCAGATGAAGCCCACTATCTGCTGCCTGAACCCCCTCCCCACCCAGCTTCTCATCGCTTAACTCTCCTTCCTCTGCCCACTGTTGGCTGATACAATCAACTGGACCAGGCTCAGTCCCAATCCCTCTCAAAACTGCTATCATTACTCCTGCTTAACAAACAGCCACCAATATATCTCGGCAAATGGTTTTTCCTCCTCCCGATCACTTGCAGGGTACCGCAAGGGTTCATCCTTGGCCTTCTTCATTTGCTCAATTACATGCTCAGTTACATTACATGACACGCTTGGTGATCTCATCCGCACACATGGGGGTCAACTTCCACATGTATGCGGATAACACCCAAATCTACATCTCCTCCTCTAGCTGCGACCCTCATTCCGTTGATGTCCTGTCAGCTTGTTTGGACGAGAAGGCCTGGATGAGTGCAAATTTCTTGCTGTCAAATGTCAGCAAGACGGAGCCATAGTCTTTGGCTCCCATCAACATCTTCCCTCTTGCTGTGTGAACTCTTCAACCTCCCCTAGCTCTTCCTCAGAGTCACCGAACTAGCGTGCAATCTAGCATCAGGTTCAATCCCCAGCTTTCCTTTCTACCCCACATCCGTTCCCTGACCATGGATTCATCTCAGCAGTTCCAGCGTACACAACATTCATATAATTAAAAACTCGACCACCCGGATACTCAACCGCACAAAACACTCATCATACCATTCCTCGATAGCCTCCACTGGCTCCAAATTACTGAACAGATTGAATTCAATATCCTCTCACTTGTTTTCAAATGCCTTCATGCCCTCGCACCTCCCTATCTATCCAATTTGGTCCTAGTTACAACCTCTTCAGGCTATTTAAACTGTGGACATAGGCATACTAAAGCTTAGTAAAGTTGGAAGGATTCAGAGACGAACATGCTACAAGTACTGATGTGAAATTGACAGAGTTTTGTTTCTGAGTAGGTGGTGGGGTGGGAGGAGAGGGGTGATTATTTGCTGTTTGGACATAATAATTTTATCTAACAGATGATTTAAAAAAAACATGTTTTTAAGCTGTTGAGCAAGTTAGTTAATGTTTTATTGATATGTGGCCTTGAAGCTCACATTATGTGTGACTTTCGCTGCTAACACCTCCCCCTTTCCTACTTGGATTGAACTATAAATACACGGGCCGTAAAACTGCAACTGTTCAGATGGCATTCAGCCTGCATTGTGGTTTGAAGGTGGTACAGTACAGACTTCTTATATCGATGCATATTACAGTCTCTCGTTCTGACATTTTGTGAGAATTATATTTGGTGAGGATTACAATACTATGTACCTGATCATGGATGGACAAATTGATGAGAATGGCCACAATGACGTACTAGAAAGAATTGTGGAGGAAGGTGAGACTGAGAAGTAAGGTGGGATGCTCTTTTAGTAAACATGTTTTTTTTATCCCCACTCGCTGTTAGATCACCATTGATGGGTAGAGGGCTTTGAATTTGAATGTTTTATTGGAAATTACGCGTTCCTTCCGACCCAGCCAAACGTTCCGAATTCACTGCTCTGGTTTGCAACCAGCTTTACATTCTTCCAGTGCTGCAATGCACCTCGTCATCTAAAGTGACCTTGCAGCCTCTTTGTTCTCTATCTCAGCTCTGCAATGGTTTGCATTTATTTTGAACTAGCTGTGCCCGTTGTAGCTACGATTAATGCCGAAAGATCCAATATGGAATGCAGATTGATACACAGACAGACATTTCATCCTTATCTATACTCATCTGGGAGGATTACCTTTGGGAGACCTCAGTAGGAGGACTTGGCCAGTGCCTTGGGACGTCCTCCCGATGAATAGTTTTGTTTTGTTGTTGGTGGTGCTTTTAAAAATACAATTTTGTTGTTGTTATTGTCATGGCTTAGCTTCGTCTCTGCTCCTTATTTTGTTCCGTACGTACTTACTCTGATGCAGGTTGCCACAGCGTCACGGTCGGCCGGCATGGCCATGTGTGCGTTCATACTTGGATGCTCTGTGACGCACGATCTACAGCGTCACTTTAACTTGGCAGCCAACAGGTGTAACAGCAGAGAAAAATGCAAAACTGAAATAACTTATAATAAGAGATACAATAAGAGATACCCGAAAACAAATATGCCCATGTCACTCCCAAATTCAAGACATTTCCGATGAGATATTAATCATGTCCTTTCATCAATTGGTTGTTGAGATCCTCTTGAAGTGCAGACAAAGAGCAAGGTTTTCATGTATAATCTGAAGATGGAAGATGGGAAAGGAGGAGGGATTAAGGAAATCAGTTCCATACATCAGGTGGCTGAAGGCACGGCTGCCAATGGTGGAGCGGCTTGAGGGAAATGCGGTAGGCTGAGGCCTGCTGAGTGGAAGCAAAGTTAATGGGATAAATGCAAGCAGGTTGCAGAGGTAGGGAGGTGGCAGGGCATGAAGTGATTTATAAACAAGTGAGGATCTTGGAATCTGGTCTGTGATAGGGAACCAGTTTTTTAGTTTGTTGGTCTGTATGGATTCTCCTTGATGCATAGATTTTTCCTGATGCCATTTAACTTTGCATGGGTTTGACTTGATGTTATGAAATGCCCTTTCAAATGGTACAGTCGTGCATTAATCATGTGCCCCTGGCAATGAATGTGGGCTCTGGTCCTGACTCTTCTGTGAGTGGAATGCATTTATTTTCCTGTGTTGACAATAGCCAGCACCCATTCAATCATAAATACCAATAGTTTAGTACTCAACAATACTGTTCAGAGTCCTGCTAATTGTTAGATTGATGTTCTTATTGTTGAATCAAAGTGCAGAAGAGGGAGCCTATCAATGCAGGGCAATATAGCTTGTTTTTATATATGTTTTGGCACAGATGTTTCTTGGGAAAGTTAAAATAATCATAAAAATGCCAGTCAGTCACCTTATAAATGTGAGTCTATCACTCTGACTAGTTGAATCAATGAGCTGAGGTTCTGGTCCTTCTGATGAAATGAAAGTTGGATTGTTCTCCAGTCAATAAGAACTTGCATGTACAGTATAGCGCTTTTCAAATAAATGAAGTGCTTGGCACAGGTTAGTAAATGTCAAGACTTTGAGAGAACAGTTGCAATTCTTTTCCTTATCTATATGCTCCCTCTGGGCGATGTCATCTGCAGACAGAGTAAACTTCCACATGTATATGGGTGACACACAAATCTACTTTGCCTCCTCCAGTAGCAATTCCAGGTCCGCTGATGTCAGCTTGTCTGGCAGACATCAAGGTTTGGATGAGGGCAAGCTTCCTGCAGCTGAATATGGACAAGACGGAAGCTGTACTCCTTGGCTCCTGTCAACATCTTCACTCCTGCGGATCTGAATTCCTCAACCCTTCCTGGGCTCTCCCTTACACTCACTGAACCAGTGTACAAGCTAGACATCTGGTTCGATCCCCAGCTTTCCTTCCTCCCCCACATTCGGTCTCTGACCAGGACCGCCTTCTTCTACTTCCACCATATTGCTTGCCTTTGCCCGTACCTTACCCCAAATGTAACCAAAACCCTTGTGCTGGCGTTTCTCATTTCCCGTCTAGTTTATTCATTCTCACTCCTTGCCAGTCTCCCCAGCTCCACTATTCAAAAGATCCAGAACTCTGCGGCCTGCAAACTGACCCAGACCAAACTCCATACCCACATCTTACCAGTTCTGGCCAGGCTCCATTAGCTCCCTATAATAGAACAGATCAACTTCAAGATCCTCACACATATTCAAATCCCTTCACTCTCTGGCACCTCTTTACCTCTCCTACCTCCTCACTCCCAGTCCATCATACGGTGCCTCCACTCAACTGGTACCAGCCTCCTGCTCGTCCCTCGCACCCTCCGTCCCACCACTGGAAGTTGTGCTTTCAGCCACTACTCCCCGAAACAGGGGAGTAGTGGCTGCAGAGCCTGATTCTGAGCCCCCGTGGGCTCAGAATCAGGCTCTGCCACTGTCAAGCCATCTGAGACACTACCCTGTTTCCATGGTGCTCCCAAGTTACTGTTGTAATAACTGCTGGAGTTTAATCAGCTAAAACTGCTTAGGTTGCCACTGTAGACACTGACGAATTGCCCAGGAATCGCATTGCCGAGAACACCATACAGAATTAATTTGTTTCTGATCTTCCATTGGCAGGTTCTCTTGGAACCAGCCCCAATTAGGCACCTTTCCCCAAAACGGATAGTTGTCAGATGGTCATTCAACATTTGACAAATACAGATTTGAACCCTTACCAGGGGGATAGCAGGTACCAGGAACTCTTCATTATCCACAATCAAAATTGGGTACACCCCAGAAGAGTTGCTGATACTGTTTTGAGTAACTCAGCTGAGTATGTTTTCAACCTTTTATTTCACTAATGTTCTGCATTCTTTCATTGAAAAGCAGTTGCACTGAAATGCAGACTGATTATAGTGATGGCTATAATTGCTTAGGGAAACTACAATTGTATTATTGATGTGTATCTCTTAAAGTTCCTTTATTGCCTGAATTTCTTCACTTGACCTTTTTGTCTGTTGCTATTCCCTTTCCCTTCCTCCCTCAAGCTTTCATGCATACGGAGCAGACTTCCACAGTGTTTCCTAAATCATGCAGCCTTCCTGGAGGTAATGAATTGTTCTTCCCAGAAATAAAGCCTTCACACTGCTGTAGCCGAAGAGTCTAAGGAAATGGTCAGAGGACATCTGAAGAGAATTTCAGCAAAATTCTCTAAATAAGCAATCTTGAAAAATGAAATATTTTGCATTCTTGTAATGGGATTGGCAAATTTGCAGGCTCTAATGTAAATGCTTCTGTCTCCTGTTGTATACAGAGCTAATAATAGCAACAGAAACGAGTTACAGTGCGTATTTGTCATTGCAGCTCTGTATAAATATTCTGTGATGCGGATATTTATTTAAAATCTGACAACTGAAAGCAATAGCTATGAATCCATTCTGTTTGTAGTATATTAAACCAAAACGCAGGGTTATGCAGATTTCCACTGACTATGAGTGATGTGATTGGCTGGTTTCGCTGCATTGTATAATTATCATTGCGTTTGATCTAGTGCTTGGTCACATTGAAACATCTCAATTTCCTGTGAGGTGCCATGACTGCATTTGTAGACGAACGGAGCTGCCAATTTCAGGGATTGCTTTGCAAATAATATGTATACAAGAGTGAAGGTTGGGTTATTATGCAATGCTGGTGGGTGAAGTTTCCAAGCTGAGGTAACCATGCACTTAGATTCATATATTATATTTTTACTTCAGCAAAAATGCAAAATAGGAAGGTTCCTACCAAACACACTCCATACAATAAACCGATCAGTCTCTGCTATTGCTTCAGCTGAATTCAGGAAGTCAAAGGAGGGTGGGAGGACAGAAGAGCTCCACCTTACTGCAGTTATCTATTGGTTGCGTGTACATTAACCTGCTGAGCAGAATTTGTGCAGCCATCATTGTGGACAATGCTTCTGTTTGTTCCCACAAGGCTCAGACCTTCTGAATTTGAATGTTGACTGTGGCTCTTGAGGAATGGTTGGGCATATTCTCATTTTAAGCCTGCTTGATGGAGAGTTCCTCCAAGGTGAACCTGCACTACTCCAACTAACTGGTTACTGAGTAGGAGAGGGGAGTATTCATGCTTAGTGTGAGCCAGGTGTACAATGACCTTTCCTGGTCCTCTATGTGCTTGTGTTCCACTAAAACAATGAATCGAAGACTTTAGATTAATTATTTTAAAATAAAATTGACACACGAATGAATGTATGAAGCTAGAGTTCAGTTGTTGATTTTTTTTTAAAGCTAAACGTACGGGATAAGCTTTATTCCCTTCCCTTGCTATCCTTCAATACTGGGTTCAGCACCCCCCCGCCCCCCCCGAAAGTGTTAGAGAAAAGATCAGTGAACGGATCTTAACTCTTCGGATTCCAAATAACTGATGATACTGTATTCCTGTTCTCCTATCCGTACCTCACCATAACTAACTCACCAGTTGATCACTTGGACATTGTCCAGAAGGGATGTCAAGAAATAGACAATCTGAAGGCCAGGGTTGTAGGGAGTTGTTACTCATCTCCTCCCATTATCTTATCCACCTCAGCTTGTACCGGTCTCAGTGTGCTCTCTTGCTTTCTTTTCATCCATAAATCCACAATCCCTCAAGGCCACTTTAAACTGAACTAAAGCTAAAGTAATTACTGAAATTCTCCCATCAGTTAGCAATTTGGGGAGTGTGTGCAATAAGGGGAACGCTGACTGTTAATTGTGTGTGCACGTTAGTACAACTACCTACGTGATTGCCTTAATAATCATATTCCTTACTTATAAAGCTAATATGTTTTCTAATTATATTGCAAAGCATCTATCACAACAAAGGTAAGGAGCGGAGACATTATAAACGATTGCTTCTTTTTGCTGCAAGAACTAAAAGTGCAGTATTCAAATTTGCTGTGCTGCCAAATTTGTCTTATATAATAATAAACCTAGCATTTGATATAGGACTTTTCACGCCTTCTAGATGCCTCAAAGTGCTTCACAAAATATGCTATAAAGTGAATTGACTGTATATTTGTGGGCGAAACGCAGCATCCAGTTGTACACTGGTTGTCCCACAAACTTCAATACTTTTTCAATAGTTTATTTGAATTAGGTGCCAAATGGGTGACACTACAACATGGTATTGAAATGTCTATTTCTGCAGGTGAATTCAAGGGCTTTTAACTGTGCTTTTTGGGGAACTTGTTCAAGTCTAACCCAGTCTGTGATCTCATTTTTTGCTGATTGTAAATTACCTGCATGAAAGTCATTATTTTGTGATTGTGAGCACAGTTCAGTGCAAATGAACCATTGAGTTTTGTGGTGCTTTAATCTCTTTGCGGTGCTGTTTTTTTGTTTGTTCTACGAAGTGGAACAGTTGGGCTACTCTGTGTCTGCGTGAGAGAGAGGAGGGGTCGCGGTGGTGGGGATAAGGTGAAGAAAACTGATGTTTGTTTCCTTCTGCTGTTCTTTTCCAGTTCTCAGTTCTGATCGAGTGGAACAGATGACCAGGACTTACAATGACATTGACATGGTGACACACCTCCTGTCTGAAGTAAGATCCACTGTATTATTTTTTGCATTTCATCATCTTCCTTACCTGAAGTAGAAATTAAAAGTTAATTTTTTTGTAAAGGAGCAGAATCTGGTAAAACGACATAATTATGTGCTGTGGGTTTGGGGTGAGATCGATAGGGAACAATTCCACACTTTCAATCTTATATTGTAGAACCTATATTTTTCAAGGCCTATTTTATTTCATTACATCCGCGCTCTGAAGATTTTGCATAAATTAAATGGCCCATTTATTGTCTTTATAATGGGGATGGGTGAAAACACTTCAGAGGTTGTGTGAAAATATAGGGCGACATATTAAATGGATTTCCAGTAATCGGGGTGGTGATAGTATTCCCTCCCTTCCTCCCTAAAAATACTGAATGATTAGTTTATAAGAAGGTTTGGATGAAGAAGTCCCTTAGGAATATTTGATCTCATCCGTCCAGATTACCAACCACCTTCCCATTAGAGCATCAAACCTTTGCATGAATCCAAAGCCATGGCCTCTATGCCCTTTTATATGTGATGCAGGAGGTACGTATTCACTAATATCCTTTTCTCCTTGTGTAATACTCTCTCTTTTATGAGAGCTCCACTGTACCTGAGACTCTTTCTTGGTAATTTCTCTCTCCCCACCCCCACCTGATTTATTGTATAATAAATAATTTATTTTATAATACATTAATCATTCATTTGTTTTGTCAAAACCTTTGCTTTATTATTCCCACGTGCTTTGCAGAGAGATCGGGATTTGGAGTTGGCTGCCCGAATCGGACAATCTTTACTGCAGCGTAATCGGGTCCTGACAGAACGAAGTGAATTATTGGAGGAACAGCTGGCACAGGCGTATGACCAAGTAAGTGCCCATGTCTAAGGATTTGTAAAAAAAAACCTATTTAATGAAATAGTGGTAAGTTTAAGCAATCTCGATCAAACTGATCTTGCAAATCCATATAATGTTTGTTTTCATTTACGTACAATGCAAATTGCATTTGGCTGAGTGATTGACTGTGAAATCAAGAGTAAAGGCTGGCTCTCTTTCTATGCTGTTTGCCTTTTTTTTGCGTGTGGATCATGTTGGTTTAACAACAACAACTTGGAATGGCTAGTCAGAGCTTTTGCTCTGAATGTTTATTGACCTCTATTGTAAAGCATAGTCTACCTTTCCTATATAAAAAGTGATACAAAGAACCTATGATGCAATTTAAAATATTGACATCAGCACCATAACAAAGTGTAATAATAATAATCTTTGCATTTGATCTAGTGCTTTTCACGTATTCTAGACGTCTCAAAGCGTTTCACAGAATATATTGTAAGGTGAATTGAATGTATATATGTGGGTGAAACGCGGCAGCCAATTGTGCACAGCAGTATCCCACAAACAGTCGTGGAATGAAATGACCAATCTATTATAGGTTATTTTTTTGAACGGATTATTAATAGGCATGTGGAGTAAGGAAATTTGCCTATGGTTTCACCCTGCCTGGATTCGAACACAGGTCTCACGCTTGTAAGGCGAGTGCTGTAACCACTGAGCTACAGGACTACACGTGTACAGATGTGTTTACCTTCCCCTAGTACAAGGAATTCCCATCTTATCTCCTTAAGAAACTAAATTATATTCATGTTTAATTAATGTGACTCAAAAGTATAAATTTGGGATTTCGTTGAAACCAATGAGGTTTCAGTTCCAGTATCATTGCCGGGTTTTATTGAGTCTAAAAGTGACCGTGTAAATTTGTGGAATAGCTTGGTAGCAATTGCCTTGATATAAACTTAGTCAAAAAATTAAGGGATTATTAGTTGTGTGAAGCCTGTGAGGATTCTCTTCATAAATGGTTTGCTTTGGTGAGCTGGTCAGTTGAGTGTCTGATGCACAGGGAAACCCATTGCCATAGCTAAACAATGAACTAACTCCTAAGTTCTAGATCTATATGGAATTTTCTTTGTCAGAATGGAATGTGCGCTCTCTTCCTGGAAAGTATTTTAAAAGCTAAAAGGCTTGTGGACCTCATTGTGCATTGGGGTGCTGCTAGTGCCGTGAAGTTTAATCAACTAAAACCTTACACCTTGCCATTGTGAACACAGTCTAGCAAGCTTCCCGATGTCTGTATGGACTTTGACTTGCAGGATTAACAGGAGCCAAATAGGAAGGATAGGCAGGAAGGATCCTGCCTCTAATATCTAAATAGGATATGCTGTTAATAGTGAGGGGTTGGTATAGTGTCCAGAAACCCGTGGCTATTGGTTGTGTTGTATTCTAAATGGGTTTTATGTGTTGGTAGCAAGTTTTGACATTTTCCTAGTTTTAACGATTGTAGTTCTGGCCCACGACATAAATCTTCTGTGCTCCTTGGATGTGACAACACTCTGGTGTTCCAATCTCTTGTGTTCTTATTAGGTCAACCAACTGCAGCACGAGCTGACAAAGAAAGATGAGCTGCTGCGTTTTGTGGCCATTGCCTCAGAGGAGAGCGAGTCCGACTCGAGCTGCTCCACGCCACTCCGCCAGAACGAGCCCGTGAACCTGTCCCACAGCCTGATTCTGCTGGACTCCTTGCAGAGCAAACTGCGGGTACTGGAGGAAGAGAATCTCTGCCTCCGATCTGAGGTATGGTATAATGAGAACTGACAAAATTACATTTATAGAGCGCCTTTCATGTCGGGAGGACATCCCAAAGCGCCTTGGTGTGCAGGTACTCCAAAGAGTGCCGTGGGACCTCTGTTGGCATGATGGCTCTGTCGCTAAGATACCAGGAGACTCCTGCCCCTACACTAAGATTAAAGCAGCCAGGGTCTGCCTTTGAATCAATGGAAACTGTGGTGTGTCAGCACTGATCACTTGGGCAGTTCCCTTCCTGTGAACACACAGTGACCATTATGCAAACGGAAACTCCAATATGTGCTGTGTACAAGGAAATGGTAACTTTAAAGGCTCAAGCGTTTGGATGAGTTTTCTAAGATATACGAACATCAAGAGTGTTGGAAACTGATAGATTCCAACAAGAGTATGCTCCACCTTTGCGGTACGGTCCTTATGTCTTTTCATCCCAGTTTTCCTTTCCATTGTTCCCATTCTGTTATCTTTGTATCTTGACTCTAATCCTGGATACAACTGAGCCACAATAATAATTACATTTGTAACGCCATTAGCTTAAAGAATGTCCCTGAGCGCCCAGTAGTGGACAGACAATGAGCAAGAAGTGGAAGACGCAAAGCGAATTAAACAGATAGTTACAGAGAGGAGCTTTGCTAAGCAGGAATAGAGCTGAGAAAACAAGTTCATTTTAAACAAGAATTGCAGAAGAAAGGATTGTGATACCTGAAGGCTTGATTTGCTGACCATGTTGAAGGTTTCTTTGACTGAGAAACAGTACTGTGGAAGTGGAACTCCAATGTACATTGACACAATGGGCTAAGTGGCTGCTTTCAGTGTGTAAATGACTATTATTCTAGCACACAGTGGTACAGAATTGGTATTAATTCTTAATTTAAGGAACCATAGTATGTCCAATGTAAGAGTGCAAATTGTCTCCAAGGTGGGCATGTTAGCAACTGAGCCAGGTTAATGAGTGCAGGATGTATTCAGTTTCAACTCTAATTAACTGCATAGTTACTGAAAAAGTGTGCAGGTCACTTGACGTTCTGTTCCAGGTTAAACATCTTTCTGACTGCTGATATTGCATAACTTCTTCTAAGGTTGAACCATAAATACCCAATTAACTCGTAAATACTTTTTTTTATCTCTCCCAACTATACGAAATTACCAGTGTTGATGCCAAATGTCTGGCTTGTTTGGCACCTTTTAAATGAGGTGGATTTATGGTTTCTGATTTCCGTTGCTTTCTTAAAAACAAATGTAGCTTTTTCTTTTAAAACAAACTTTTTTTTATTAAATCTAGAATTTTACTATTACTTTCGGGTTTTATTTTTAAAAAATTGAAACAACTAATAATGAATGATTAAGAGTAAAAGTTAAATGAATGAGTAACGTGAGGGATCGGCCAAGACACTGGGAGAAACTCTGTTTCCTTTTTAAATAGTGCTACTGGATCTTCAGCATCCACCTGAACGGGCACTTTAACTCTTGATGGCGCCTCTGGCAATGCAACACATCCCCAGCACACCATGAAGTGTCGGTCTCCACTGTGAGCTCAAAGTCATGACCCAGCGACGAGCATTTGCTGATTGAGCCAAGCTGACACTAAATCTGAGTCAATTCCGGTGATTTGTCCATCAACTGTTTTTAGTTCAAGTCCGCAGCAGTTTTGGTGCTCATGAGGCACTGATCAGCTGTGGTCCTTCAAAACTTTTTTTTACTTCAGCGGCTCAAATGACTTTAGCTTCAAGACAATTTACTTCAATTTGATGATGGAGATATATATTTTTAAAAACTCTAAAATAGAATCCTTATTCAAAAGCCAGTTTACATAATTCGCTGGGGTTCTTCAGTAAGGTTAGAAATGTACCTGGGTTTGGTGCTGGTTCCAATGATAATTTTCAGTTATATAGCACTTCGCCACAAGATGTGCAGACCAGGTCCAGGCCATAAACACCTCCATCAATTGGAGAGCTTCAAAAATAAAGTTGCATGAAATTAATTTGACTCCTGAGAATAGAAAATTGGCTTTCTTGGTATAAACATGTTGGAGCTGGCAAGGGCCGTGGATACTATCGAGCAGTAATTACAGAGGCCAGATGAGGGAGGTGAATGATGCAGTTGAATCTGATCAGATTTTATTTTTGTCTCCGTTCCAAAGGCCTGTCACCTGAAGACGGAAACAATCAACTATGAAGAGAAAGAGCAGCAGCTGGTCAATGACTGTGTGAAGGAGCTAAGTACGTAGAAAATTGAGCAGGGCTTGAATCAATCAATCAAAACTTACATTTATATAGCACCTTTCAGGTTGAGAGGACGTCCCAAGGCGCTGAATGATGTGTTATCCAGTTAAACAGACAAAACTCGACATTTCCTCCATTTGACATTTTCCACTCACTTTGTGCTGTTAGTTACTGCTTCACTGGAACAGTATCCCGGAGTCACTAGACCTCCCACTCCCGCACCTCTTTCAACATCTGTCTCAAGACCTACCCACTTAGCTTTTGGTCATCTTTCCTCTCCCCAATCCTCTCGGCTCACACCCCTGGGTGGGAACCCGAGATAGATTATTGGGCACATATGGATATCCTCCTGGCCTATATAAAGCGCTATTTAACTGTAAATTTGTATTGTGGTAGATCCAGGAAGGTTTCCTGAGTGCTATTCTCCACCGACGGATGTACTATAATTTCATTTTACTTTTCTAATCTTTACACTTTGAGAGAGAACTGTGATTATCATTTTCAAAGAAACCTGAAATGAACAAAACTACATCTTGTGAAGTCCTTCTGACTGGAATATTGTGAGCTGTGAGACCTTGATGTTTAATGAATTCTTTGTCCTCTTCCACACCTCCAGAGGAAACCAACATACACATTTCTAATCTAGGAGATGAGCTCTCCAGGAGGAATGATGACATTGCCCGACACCAGGAGGAGATCACAAACCTGCTCAGTCAAATCGTAGACCTACAGCGGAAAGTCAAAGAGGTAATTCTGAAAGGCCCAGGATCAGTTTTTCCTTCTGAGTTTAATAATAGTTGCTGGGCATGCTGTATAGTTGGTTAATGTCGTCGTTTCCCAAGGATTGGATGTCATTTGATCTCCTATTTTCTCTCTGCCCTACTTGTTTATTACTAATAAGAATAATAATCCTTGCATTTTGATTTAGCGCTGGCTAATGTTGAGCTGCTGTCATTTGGAAACTGGTTGTTATCTGGTTTCTACCCCCCACCTCTGCTCAAATGGTCATCGTTCACATGTGTGTAACCGGCTGCCGCGCAAACTCTACACGCCACAATACATGTACCACACACACAGAAAGCCTGTTGAAGGAGCTGGAGCTATAGCTCTGTCTGGTTTTCATCTGCCTGTCCCCTTAGCTTCCCAAGGGAATCCCAGCAGAGACTAGCAATATCAGCTGAATTTTTAACCAAAGAACTCCTGATCATAAGTTTCAGCTCTCTTCATTGCCCCATTGGCACTACTTAGGTTACACTCTAACCTAAACGTTGACTCTCCCAGAGAGAAGCATCAATCCTTTCCATCCAAATCTATTTTTTCCCTTCATTCCTCTACAACTAAAAAATCTGTTTTCTTTTTTTTAAAAAATACTTTAAAACATAATGCAATTTAATTAAGGTCACAAGTGTACGTATGTCGTTATTTTGAACGGAATAGCTGATGCATCTTGTGGTCTTGCAGCATGCCATTGAGAAGGAAGAGCTCAGACTCCACCTGCAGGCTTCCAAAGATGCTCAAAGGCAGCTTACAGCAGAGGTCAGTATATCACTTTGTTCTTGGGCTTTTTGCTAAATTTGTTCAGATGAAGGGAAGGAATGCAACCAGATATACAGTAAAGCCGCCTCTCCTCTGAACCTGAATTATGCCTTTACCTCTATTGCCCTACCATGACTGCTCCATTTTCTGTACTAATCATTTTATGGTACCCCTGTATTATCTTCAGTTATCACCACCAAGTCATGGATATTAGGCTAAATTTGAAACTAGCATCCAGAGATAACAGGGGAGTTCACTCGCTCCCTGCACTAATCTTTCTGACAACCTCTTCCAGTTGTTAATGACCCTCTGGGTAAAACAAAAAAGCTATGTTGTATATGCCCTGAAATTGCCTTTTGCAACTGTAAACCTATTGCCTTGTGTTCTTCTGTCTCGTTGGATCCTAAACTATTCTGGATTTTCTTTTTAATCCCAGTTAGAAGTTTATTATCTTCTGTAAGGTCCCCTCTTGAGATTTTTCCATTAAAGCCTGAGCACACTTCACATACTTAACACTTGTGCCTAAAGCACTGTATGTATCACATTTCATCTCAAACACAGCTTGCATTTTATAATTCTATCAATTTAATGACTGATTTGATCGCTTTGCCCATTCTCTCACAAGGAAGCTTATGTTGGTGCTGGTGTTTGAATATTGAAGCAATGTGCTGCAGAATTGACACAGACTGTGGGCCCCTATCCTGTGAGTTCCCATGACCAATGCCACAGGCCCCTTATTCTCAGCTTTCGCAGTGCTTGCGTGAAAGGGAAGAGTGGACTGTGGCCAATGCCTCGACATTATTTCTGATCCCCGGTCCGATGAATCACACGAGCATACACAAGTTCAGGAAAAGGAGAGAGAGTTTGTTAGTGTTCATAGAGTCCCAGGGGCCTGAGTATGGTTTGAGGGCTTGTGATTTTAAACCTTATTCGTTGCAGCTCCACGAAGTGCAAGATCGGCACGCTGAATGTTTGGGAATGCTGCACGAATCCCAGGAGGAGCTGAAGGAATTGCGGAGCAAAAGCACCTCACTGAGCTCGCTCCGTCAGCCTCAGACATACAGCATTTTCCCAATGGTAAGGCAGCAGATGTGTTCAGCCATTCCTTGTTCTGTATGTTTTTGAGACGGTTTTCAAACTTGCCTTTTTTCCTCACTCCACCTCCATCATGGCACAATATAATGTGGGAAAAAGGGTGGCCAGCCTGCTCTAATGTCTCTGATTTCATTCATGTTGCGAATTCACCAGACAACAAAGGCAACAACATGTACTGTGCTCTGAGATGTCCGACCGATTTGAAAGGTTTTAAAGATCTTTAATATAAAGTTGTAGTAGTACTGAGTTAACCCCAAGTGCTACACCTTCCCTGTTCTCCCTTCCTGCTTACTGCATCTTCTCTGTATGTTGCGGCAGGTCCGACTCTCTCCTGCGTACCTCGACTTCTCTTCCCTCTCTCCTGCCCTCCCCGTAAGTCGCTTATACCATAGTGTGTTAGCAACAGAATCAGCCCCATATGGATTAATCGACATGAATATGATTATCAGATTTGTGGGGAGTTGATACTATTCACAATCTTAAATGTTTCACCATCTCATCTTCTTGCTCTGTTCCCATTTCTGTAGTTTTGTGACCCGGGTATAATTGTAATGTGCTTGTAGGATTCACTGGCTGCTGAGATTGAAGGAACAATGCGGAAGGAGCTAAGCCTGGAGGATCCCCCAATGGAAGATCATAGGTAAACCTAAATATAATTGAAGGAAATCCTTCTCAGACTAGTTTTGTTGGTGTCTGAATAGATTGAACACAATTCAGCAGATGCTCATACGCCAATCCTCTACATGCTGCCTTGTCCTATCAAATCACAATAGAAGACTTTCCTCTTCAACTATTCACCTCCTTTCTGCCCCCTCTGCCCCCTCCTAATTCCAGCTCAGTATCAAGCCTCACTGCTGTTAAGCACTTCATGACCCCAAAATAGGGTTTGAACCGTTAACCATCTAATTCAAAGGAGAGAGTGTGACCAAGTGAGCCAGATTGATGCCTCATATCCATAGCTACCAGCACTGGATACTAATCCAGAGTGGAGACCACACCTGTTCCAGTATCTAGCTAAACTTTATTAGCTTTGTATCAACTTGGGATCCAATCTGGAACTTTCTGGAACTCTGGCTGGGTTTTAGTCGATAGCTTTTATTATTGGGGCAAATGCTCCGGGGTGAAGGGCACTATGTAAATGTGTGTTGTAGTTCCTGCTCTAAACGCACAATCATGTTTGGTAACTTTACTGACCTGTGGAATTTCACCACGTAAAAGGCCTATCCCTATAATCTTAATTTTTCAATATACAAATTTCCTTCTATTCTGTTTGCATCCTTAATTTAGGAACCAACAGAAACGGGTCTTCAACATCGTTAAGAGCGTAAATGAAACCGTGCGAGCCCGGGCACCAGGGTGCTCTCTGGGATCTATACCCGGGTCTGGTTGTGCATCTGCCATTCTGACGGCTAAACCACATCAGTGTGTTGTGGGACAAACAGGAACGCGAACGAGGAATAGTTCAGGAAGTGAGGCAGATTTGCAGTGGTATGTGAACAACATTTCTGTGCAAGAACTTCACTGGTGGTGTGTGCGTGCTTGTGTTTGTTTTATGTCCTAAGTTGCACCAGTCTCAAACCATGTTCTTTTGCTAATTCTCAATTACTTCCAGTTAGTAGTTATTTCCTGTACCTCAGTGGTTAGAGCACTCGCTTTACAAGCATGAGACCAGTGCTCAAATCAAGGCAGGTCAGGGCGAAACCTTGGGCAAGTTTCCTTATTCCACACCCTAATAATGATCCCTCAAAAACCCCCCAATAATAAATAGGTCATTTTCAATCCACAACTGTTTGTGGGACACAGCTGTGCGCAATTGGCTGCTGCGTTTTGCCCACAAATATGCAGTCAATTCACTTAACAATACATTCTGTGAAGTGCTTTGAGATGTCTAGAAGACATAAAAAGTGCTATATCAAATGCAAGGATTATTATTATTATTATTATTAGAAGGAATTCCAACCCACTATCCATCACAAATTGCTGTAACGTAGACTTCAGTGATATGGATCACAAAGGCCTCTTTACTGAGTTTAGCTGCCTTTATTTTCTTAGCACTCTAGTGATCTGTGTTCTTTTATCTCACTTCCCTGGGTTTGAGTTATCACTGCTGTTATCTTGCTTAAAACAATTAAGGTGCTGGGACGCCCTGATTATCCTCTTCTAGTAACCTGTGAAATTGTCTTGACCGAATAAAGGATGATCTGTCGCAGATGATGCAAAGTTTGTTTGTTTCTCCCTCATTTTTCTTTTTGCCTCTTCCATTCCGCACTCCCCACCCCCATTTCTGTAGTAACCTTCCCAGCTTCGGACAGCCTGGCACTCCGGGTGGAAATGATCTGGCCACAGCTTTGCGCCGACTTTCTCTGCGTGAGGAGAATTACCTGAGTGAAAAGAGATTCTTTGAAGACGAGCAGCATCGAAGGCTGAAGGTGTTGGCAGACAAACAGGAAAAAAGTGGCTGTAGCACGCCAGCAGAGAGCGTTTTGTCCGGGAGCACCAATCACACGGATCTTTCGGACATGTCTTACTTTTCAGGCACTTCCAGTTGTTTCCGAACCTTCCTCCCTGAGAAACTGCAGATCGTCAAACCAATAGAAGGTAACTTCATTTCGAGTTTTGTCTTATAATGGATAATAATCCCAGGAATGCCACAAATGCTTCAGAGGTAATTGTTGTCAGTGACTATTTGTAAACCAATGTGGGAACTATCTTGCTTACAGCAAGATTCTCAAGTGCTGTTAACCCAAGGACCCGTCTGCTTGTTTAGGTGGACTTTGATGGTCCCTTCGCTATTGAAAAGGAATGTGCTACTCCCAGGATTTTAGAAGCGTTGCAGTGATTAACAGAATGAAGTAATCATTGGATTGAATTGCATTTGTTAGGTGTAATCTTCCCTTGACAGTGATGGTCCAGACCGTTGATGATGCAACACGCTTGCAGGATTTGGAATCTTAATAATAATAATCCTTGCATTTGATGTAGCGCTTTTCACATCTTATCAACTTCCCAAAGCGCTTCACAGAATATACTGTAAGTGAATTGATTATATTTGTGGTCGAAACAGGTCAGTCTGTACTATCTGATTAATCCTCAAGGCTTTTGCATCTCAATGTCTTGCCCTAATAGGCTCCATGACTTTATACCAATGGCAGCAGCTAGCGCAGCCTAACCTGGGCACCATTTTGGACTCACGACCTGGCGTGCTCACCAAGGGCTTTGAGCTGGTGCCAGAGGATGATGTCTACCACCTTTCAGACCTGGAGGAAGATGATGAGAATGGAATCATCTTCAAAGCCCAGAAAACCTCCACTCCTGAGGACAAGAAGGTGCCGTTACCAAAGGAAGCAGAACCAGCCACAGAACCCTTTCTGCCGATGCCAAACCTTTCCACACATAACCCACTACCTGGTGAGTGGTGCTGTGGATTATTCAAAGGTCTTATGGTCTTAAACAGCCATTTGCATACTGAGCGCCAGAAAGTGTTGCACACTGGATTTATACATAGTACAGTAAAATCATGATAAACCGACATTCTGAAAGCCGGTAACTCCTTAAAACCAGCCAGATTTAAAATACGTAGCAATATTAAATTTTTTCCCATATCCGGCAAATCTCCTGAAGTTCGGAACAGCTGCTTGTAGTGCCTGGTGTAGCTACTCTGTCATCCGGCGCTGTGGGTGGAGCTCGGCTTCAGTGCTGTATTTACAGCACATGTCATGTATGGGGCAGAGCTTCCCCAGCCATTTCTAGGGTAGGTTCTAAATAATGCCTTCTATCTGACCACTTGGGGAGCGATTCGTAAAGGGCCTTGGAGAAAACCTCTTTGCAGCTTCTCGGTATGATCTCTACTACAAACTTGCCCTTTGTTTTGTTGCAGTGCACAATCCGGGCAAGTGTCTCTCACAGACCAACTCCACCTACACCTTCACCACCTGTCGGATCCTTCACCCCACTGACCTCACTCAGGTCACAATGAGGTGAGCAGCTCATTGTCTTCCAGAACAGTTTTTCTTAACACAGTAATTTGTCCTGGGGGATGGTAATAGTAATAACAATCCTTGCATTTGATTTAGCATCTTATTACATCGTTAAACCTCTCGGAGCACTTCAGAGGATATACAGTACAGTGGATTGATTGTATTTTGTAGGGTGAAAGTAAGCTCTTTAACAAAACTAGGAGAATGTTGCAGGGGCAGCTAATCAATAAGTTGTAAGGCTTTGACCAATCCACAAACAATGTTGCAAGCAAAACCTCCTCGAACATTGCAACGCCAATATTTTTCAAAAATTTCATAGATGTGCATTTCTCAACAATTTCCTCACTTGTGGTTGGAGACAGTGAAATAGATGTGGAGCTTGAACCTACAACTTGGGTTCTAATTGTGCTAAGTTGACATTTCTGTGCTGTTTTGGGGAGAGTTAATTGTGTGTGTGTTTCTGATGAAACATTAATTTGAGGTCCTATTTAAATGGTGGAATTGTTGGTGTTTTATTAACTGTGAAGGAGGTTACATTATATGATTTGGGACAAACGTTACAAGGTTTCGTCTGATATCCTTATAATGATTTATAACCATGTAGCATAAACTCTGGTAAGTAATGATTATCCTACGCTCTGAGAGATGAAAATGTAATTTCATTCTGTGATATTTAGGACCACCATTAATCATACATATCTTGGTTTATCCTTTGTAATGAGCAAAGCCTATGGGCAATGCTGAGGACATCTTTGCAGTCTCAAATTTCATTGACACATCAGACAGGATGTTCAAGCCTCAATAGTGCCTTGGGTTAGTGTGGAGCTGCCTAGCTTTTGACAAGCATATCCTTGAAACTAATTCATTGCAGCATTTTCAAACCCCTACAGAATATTTTAGACTAAGTTGTCGTTTTATTGATCCACAAAATACCATAACATCACCGTACCATGTCCTATGAAGTACTTTGAGATGTCTCAACGGCATGATAAGCTATTATGTCATATGTTGGTACTTTTGTTGTTAATATCACTAACCTTGGGGCTCACTAACGAGACTCGATCAACAGAATTAAAATCGATTAACATAACTAAAATACCATAAAACTGGAAGTTCTAGAAAGGACATCAGTCCACCTAAGCTCGAGGCCAGGTGCAGATAGGTTATCCTGCCCAGGAGCAGGAAAGCTTTGCTATTGTTGAACCGAGTGCTATTGGGTGTGTCTACTGGTGCTTTTGGCTCAAAAAAGTTAAAAGTACGTGTAAAGAATGTGGACTTGTTTATCTGTCATCTGATTTTTATCTCTCTCTGAATTTTTAGCTCCATGTACACTCCATGTACAGTGATAAGCGGAAGCACTTCATCTGTCATTGTGAACACAACTCCAAGTTCACCTCTAGTTACTTGCCGCCTGAGCATCGGTGAATCGTTCATGAAGAAGAGGGAATCGACAACCACTCTTAGCACCACCAGCAGCCTGGCTAAACTGCTGCAGGAGCGGGGTATATCTGCCAGTGTTTACAAGTGCCCCCTGTCCAAACAACCAAGAACCGTCACTCGTCCCAAGACACTAGCTCTACCATGCACTCCACCAAACTCTCCTGCTCACTCGCCTTGCCCATCGCCCTTACCCTTCGACACACGAGGAGCCATGGACAGCTTCCTGGCATCCCGGCCGGCAGAAACTTTGCTCCAGGAGGTGTACAGCCTGAAGCTGGGGAGGAGCCGTGCCGATTCCGCTCCCGTCTGCCTGAACCTGGTGAAAAAGCTAAAGAAAATGGGAATTGCCCAAGTGGTCAATCCGCACAAGGCTCTAGAGACGAGCGATGAGTCAAAAAGCGGCGTCCACAGACAGGAGGCAGCCGTGTTTATGGGGACCGGGAGCAGCCTGATGGGAGGGCTGAGGAGGAACCAGAGCCTCCCCAGTGTTATTGGTGGGCTTGGTGTTGCCGTCCCGAAGATGGCCAGCTTAACCGAAAAGACAGAGAACAAGATGGTTTCATCAGCACAGTGATTGCTGGTGGAAAACTCTGGACCCCAGCATATTTAAATAGAGGAAGGATGTGTGTTTTCTTTGAAAGGGTTCTAAGACGTCTAAAGGGTTGAGCATGTAAGTGACAAGATAAGGGAGCTAAGCTGGAGCTTAAGGAAATAAGGTTAAGAAGGGAGATTCGACAAAGGGTTGAATTAATGGCGAGGTCAAGGTAAAGCAGAATGATAAATGGAAAGTGTTGAGGGTAGGTGGAGGCTATTGTGAGAAGAGGGTAAATCTAACTTAGTGGCAAATGAGATCTAGCTGGTAGATATGAAAGTTTGACACTCTTCCTCCTCAATGTGATTTGTTCACCAATGGTTTGTAGAATTCCGTGGTGATTTCCCAGAGCGTGAAACACACACCAGTCCTTAAAGCACCCTCATTTTAAAAGCATCATGCAGTTGTTTGTATTGTTGTGGGAATGGGTTGTGAGTCAATATGCTAAGGTTAGGGAGTCTTTGCAAACCTAATAATGGCATATTACTGTCCAGTTTCTTCCCCTTGTCTTTTTTTTCCCACCACCTCAATCTTTATGGTTGAGTTGCTTCTTAAAGCACAAGCACAGTAATATTCACTATACGTTAAGTTGCATTAAGTTTTTTTTAAAAAAAACTCTTACACTCCCAATTTCCACATTTGATTTATTGCAAATTTGTGACAGGGATATAAATACTCTTGGGATGAATGTATTTTCCCAGGTAATGCTTAACACTAAAAATGACCATTTGGGGCTAAAATCCAGAAAACTCATCGATCTGCAGCTGAGCTCACATTGCTGCAAAAATTGTTCACAGTGTCGGAGAGTGCAAGACCATGCAGGTGGATTACACATTCCTTCTCTCCGTGTGTGTTAACCTTATGGAATTGTGCACTGCACAAACCAAATAAAATTGGTTTATCACTCTCCGCACAAGACTGAACTGGACTATCCTCTGATAGCGAGACAGAGAAAATTGATATCTGATTGGAATTTCAAGATTCTTATCGTCAACAAGGGATAAACTAGGAGCAGAGCTGAAGTGCTGAGTACTGTGTTCAAGTCAGGTTGTTGCCATCTTGTAATTCTCTGGCCTCAATTCTCAATGTGTCAGTTTGTCTGTGTTCCAATGTGAGGAGTGTTTGATCCAGTGTTATCCTCGACCTTGTGACTCCAGGAGATTAATAGGAAAGAGGAAGGAAACAGAAATCCGTCAAGTAGAAATAAGCACAAAGCCTCAGGCCGAACTATAGACTTTATTCATTTCAGCTTAGAAATTTGTATGAAAATGTCTGAAAACAATTCACTCAGAGGGAGAAGCACCAAAGCTCTAACGATGTGCTTTATGACTTTGCAAAAAAAAAAGTAACTGAGTAACATGATCAAATTAAAAAGGGATCTATCAACTTCAGGTAATCTGCTCCAATTTTGCAAAGCAGGTATACAGTGCTCTGGAATCTTGAGTTAAATTTTGTTGAGACTAGTTATTAATAGCGCAGTACAGATGTAGTGAGCTGCTTTGATTGTACAAAAGTTCTGTGTTTTAGTTTATGACCAGTTAGTTGCCTTTGTCCAGTGTTGGGCCAGTCTCCTCCTTATGGCTGTCAGGCGCTGAGTTGATCTGCTGAAGGATGAAGGTAATTTCGGAGACTTTATATTGGATGCTTGTTTTTTTTATGTTTAGTTTCCCTTGAGTATTAAAGCCTCTGTTTGAATGCAAAGCAACAATTTAGAATTATATATAATATATAAAAAGCTTGTTTGAGTATTTAAGGACAGCACGCTGCCAATCAGGCCATGTTTGTGTATAAAATGTACTGTAACCAAATGTAAATTAATTTTGTTCCAAATGGGCAACATCTGTCCTCTGTACAGAAAAGCTTTGTACTCCATCTCCAGTGCTGTATAATGCAGGCCAGCCGAAGGCCAGAAGCACTATTAATGTAGCCAGAAAATTAGTCCTTTTCGAGTTGCTCTAGCTGTTTGATCGCTTATTCTGTATACAATGGTGATTTGAGGCTGTGGGCCATTTATGTGCTTCCAATGACTTTCTGCAGTGAGACAGTTGCGTCAATTCTTCAGAGTGCTGCCCTTCTCAAATATGTATATATCTATATATATATATAGAATGTACTTTTCACTCATGACTTACCTTTTGTAACGTATAATTCTGACTATTATAAAAGTGCAATTGGATGAATTTATTGTGTGTACAAGAGAAATGGATTTCAAGTCTGATTTCTGATGGAATCCTCCAGTTCTTGGGAGATTTCATTCCAATGAAAGTTAACACTCGCTGTTCTATCATCAGGATGTGATTTTCGGCATGGTTGTGGTGGGGGAGAAGTACAACATTAAGTTGCTAACAAGTTCAAATCCAATGGATCTTAAACCTGCCTTTGCATTTTATCTATGGCAGTCCACAAAACTTAAATTGGCAGCTTTCCTGAGATGTGGTCAGTGTTAGACTGATTACAGTAAAACAGACTGTTCAGTGCACATTTCACCTCGACGTTTCGCCCACAAAATATACAATCAATTCCCTTTACAGTATATTCTGAAAAGTTTAGAAGTCGTGAAAGTGCTATATCAAATGGAAGGATTATTATTATGTATTCTTGTGGTAGTTGGAAGCAGAGCAGCACATCCTTCATGGAGGGAACTCTGTCAGACACCCTTCAAAGGAAATGGAAACTGTGTGTGCAATTTTACATTAGAACTTAAAAGTATGGTAGGAATTTCATTTCCAAATCACACTTGTTGGTCATTGCTACTTTCAAAATATATTAGTTATCAGTTCCAGGTTCTTAATTCTTAATTCATGAAATTGCTTTCACATCCTTGTATATAGGTGGACTCATATTTACGTTCTTGTAAAGTGCGACTTTAAGCGAAACAACATTAAGCGAATACATTTTTCCCCAAATGAATATAAAAACTGGAGTTAGGTTATTTGGGACATTTCGTCAAAATCTTCTTTAAAAACACATCATACTCGCTCCCTGACTGCCTGCCCGGCTCACTCACCTGTTGCCTGTCTCACTCGCTGCTGGCCTGGCTGGTCTCACTAGGCTCCTGGTCTCACGCTGCCAGCTGGCTCTCTCTCTCGCTGCTGGCCAGGCTCATTCCCAGGTCCTAGCGCCGTCGTGCCTCCTTTCTCCACCCGCTGGCGAACCACATAAAAGCGAACGTTGCAACGTTAAATGAATATATGTTTCCAATGTATCAGCAACGTAATAACAAATAAACGTTAACCGAGGTGACATTAAGTGGGGGCTACCTGTATTTGGTTTCTAGCACATTATGTATATTAAAAGTGGAAGTTATTCCAATCCATTTCCACCATAGCTTGAAGGTTCACAGGAACTACTTTTTTGTTCGGTTGCAAAATTGAGAAGGAAAGGGATCAAAGATTTTCTGGGCAAGAGGAGTTAAAGGGGTTAAAGTTAAAATGGGAGACACATTGAAAGCAAACCTAGATTTCCATCTCTTATTACCTAGATTAAGTTAAGATTGTTAACTATTCTTTTAAACAATCTTCCTAGATTGTTTGCACTTGAGACCACTCTTCACTTAGGTGATTTTATTTCACTAGTTTGAGAAAGAACTGCATTGCTTGTCCAGCACTGAGATATGAGATGGCTTTTGAAGGAGGGGCCTTTTTTTAAAATAATAAAGTTGCAGAAGACAATCTGTCCACTGGGTTATTGCACTGTATGAAATAACAGCAGTCAAACTGCATCTAATCATCAAGGTACAAAATATCTCAGTTCTACTTATCTCACTGCCTCTTACTAATCTATAATGTATTTGTGATTCATGTGAATCTTTAATCTTATTGTCATTCAGTAATGTCATTTGTGGGTTTTTTCAACTGAAAGGGCCTTGTTTTTTCTCTCTCTCGTTGTAGCACATTTGGAGATTGTGGAATGTTTTATGTAAGTGCACACTTTTCAAAATTATTGACTTCAATGAAGGGAGAAAGAGTTGCCATTTATCCAACGACTATAACCACTGTATCTTTTAATCTCTACAAGGTTAGCTCTGCTTTACAGCATGGAGGGGTGGGGGAGAAGATGCACAAGCTCCCCTTTGGAAGGGAGGCCCATTGGGTTTAACCAGTCTGGTCTGGGTTGGTTCTGATCTGTGCTCAGTTGCCTTTAGCTAGTGCACCTCGTTGATTCAGAATACGATACAACCGCCTCCATTATAGCCTCAACTATAGCACGACCGCAGCTTTCAATTGATCCACAGGCTGCTACTACCGTGCTTTTTTGCATTGAAGAGGTGAGAGAGGAAGGGAGATTGTCTCTGTTAATCATGCTGCTGGTGAAGTTATCTTTTTAAATGTGATTTCAATGCCTGCCAATGACTCGGGTTCTCTTAGATTACAGCAATTGTAAAGATTTTTAAAAAAAACTTTTGAACTGGACCATGGAAAGATGATAAGTCTGAAATTAGACAATTTGTGTGATCTCTTGTGGTTCAGTTGGAGATTGACAGTTGACAATCTGGGTCAGACAAGGGGATTGCCTGCCTTCTATTTCCAGGTGCTGTCACCTACAAAATATACAGTCACTTCATTTACAGTATATTCTATGAGGCGCTTTAAGATGTCTCGAAGACATGATAAGCTACTATATCAAATGCAAGGATTTATTGTTATTATCCAGTTTTGAAGCATCATTGCTCAATTTTGAGAGTCCTGGGCAAAACCCAATCCTTGCATATTATGACATTTCCCTAGACACTGGGATGCTGCTCCCAAGGTCGTTTGAGGAATTTCTTTTGTACAGAATGGAAGCAGTTTTACTGCATGATTTGCTACTCCATATAGCATTGCTGTATTTGGTGCATAATCTGTTGCTCCCTCTGTTCCTTTGGTAAAAGTGGAGAAGTGAACTGTCGTTGTGGCTTGATTTGGGGTGTTTGTTAAATTTAGTTCATGCGTTTTTTGTAAACTTAAAATCCATCTTGCTCCTAAAATCCCCACCCAAAAAGTAAGACTAAGAACTAACAACAATTTTTCATCAAAGGTGTAATTTGTTAACGCATTGTTTGAAGTTTATTGTAATATTACAACGTATCTGCCACATTCATTTTGAGTCAAGATTCCATTGCTAAATAAAGGGTTTTGTAAATGCTGTGTTTTGCCGTGTTCTGTTTTTAGTAGGAGTAACTAACTACACAATGTATGAAAAATGAGATGTTTCAATACAGATTCAATGCATTTGATATAGCGCTTTTCGCGTTTTCTACACATCCCAAAGCGCTTCACAGAATATATTGTAAATTATTGTATATTTATGAATGATAATTTTGAGAGCGTGAGAGTGATAGCTACTGACTCAGGAAAGAGATCGATATCCACAGACTCAGGAGAGAGAGAGTGATACCCACAGACGAGAGAGAGAGAGTGACGTCAGAGAGTCACTCAGCGAGTGAGAGATGGCCACTGACTTGGGGGAGAGAGAGAGAGATACCCACAGACGAGAGACAGATACCCATTGAATCAGGAGAGAGTTAAAGACCGTGAATGACCTTGAAAGTGAGGAAGAGGATCTTGAATTCAATCCTCTGGGGGTTGGGGAGCCAATGGAGCCCGGCGAGGGTGGGAATTATGTGGTTGGGGAGCTTGGCTCAAGTGAGGACATGAGCTGCAGAGTTCTGGATGATCTGCAGCTTGTGAAGGGAAGAACCAGGAAGGCCGGCAAGAAGGGAATTTCCATAGTTGAGCCACTGACTCAGGCGAGATATTGTGGTAGCCACTGATTCGGGACGAGGGTGATACTCACAGACTCGAGAGAGAGAGAGTGATCAGTAGGAGTCAATCCTACTGACTCAGGAGAGATATTGATAGTCATTCTGAAGTTCCTGTAGCTCAGTGGTTAGAGCACTCGCTTTTCAAACGTGAGACTTGTGTTCAAATCCAGGCAGATCAGGGTGAAACCTTGGTTTCCTTACTCTACAAGTCTAATAATAATCCGTAATTTTTTTTAAAAAAATTGGTCATTTCAATCCACAACTGTTTGTGGAACACCGCTGTGCGCAATTGACTACCGCATTTCACCCGCAAAAAAAAGTCAATTCACTTTACAGTATATTCTGTGAAGCGCTTTGATGTGTCGATGTGAAAAGCGTTATATCAAATGCAAGGATTATTATTATAGCGACAACAACAATAAAATTACACCTGCAGAGCACCTTTCATGTCAGGGGGATGTCCCAAGGCGCTGGACAGTGTCAAGCATGGAGGAGAGGGAACTAGACTGATTGAGATTGATACCCACAGACAAGAGAGGTAGGCACTGACTCAGGGGAGAGAGTGATTTCCACTGATTCAGAGGAGAGATAGCTACTGACTCAAGAAAGAGGGTGGATGGGGTAGAGAGAGTGAGTGAATAAATGAAGGAGGGAGGGAGAGTTGAGTGTGAGAGTTAGGGAGGGAGAAGGAGGGGAGTGTGAGTGAGGGAGTAGGGAGGGTGGAAGTGAGAGAGTCAGGGAGAAGGGAGGGGTGGAAGGAAAGGGAGAGGAGGGAGGAAGAGAGTGAGTGAGTGAGTGAGGGAGGGACAGAGTGAGTGAGTGAGTGAGGGTCAGAGTGAGGGAGAGAGGAGGAGAGGGACAGCGTGAGTGAGGGAGGGAGGGACAGAGTGAGGGGGAGAGGGACAGACTGAGGGGGAGAGGGACAGAGTGAGTGAGGGAGGGAGGGACAGAGTGAGGGGGAGAGGGACAGAGTGAGTGAGGGAGGGAGGGACAGAGTGAGGGGGAGAGGGACAGAGTGAGGGAGGGACAGAGTGAGGGGGAGAGGGACAGAGTGAGGGGGAGAGGGACAGAGTGAGGGGGAGAGGGACAGAGTGAGGGGGAGAGGGACAGAGTGAGGGGGAGAGGGACAGAGTGAGGGGGAGAGGGACAGAGTGAGTGAGGGAGGGAGGGACAGAGTGAGGGGGAGAGGGACAGTGAGTGAGGGAGGGACAGAGTGAGGGGGAGAGGGACAGAGTGAGGGACAGAGTGAGGGAGGGAGGGAGGGACAGAGTGAGGGGGAGAGGGACAGAGTGAGGGACAGAGTGAGGGAGGGAGTGAGGGAGGGAGGGACAGAGTGAGGGAGGGAGGGACAGAGTGAGGTAGTGAGGGAGGGAGGGACAGAGTGAGGGACAGAGGGAGGGACAGAGTGAGGGACAGAGGGAGGGACAGAGTGAGGGACAGAGTGAGGGAGGGAGGGACAGAGTGAGGGAGGGAGTGAGGGAGTGAGGGACAGAGGGAGGGACAGAGTGAGGGAGGGAGTGAGGGAGGGAGGGACAGAGTGAGGTAGTGAGGGAGGGAGGGACAGAGTGAGGTAGTGAGGGAGGGAGGGACAGAGTGAGGGAGGGAGGGACAGAGTGAGGTAGTGAGGGAGGGAGGGAGGGTTAGTCCCGGAGATTGTGACGTTTATTGTTTATTGTGTCAACTGTCTCTATAGCAACAGCGGACGTGACGTCACGGAGCCCAGTTCCTCCCTCCCCCGTCAGCTAAAACGTCAACAACTCCCGGTAACCATAGTGACCAGCGCGGCCCGGGAGCCTCACATACACACATACACACTCACCCTCCCCCCCCCCCACCCCCCCCCACCCCGACACCCCCCCCACCCCCCCCCCCCCCACACACACACACACAGCCGCTGTCAGCAAAGCTCCTGCTGCGGGGAGAGATCAACTGATCAACCAAGGTTTGGAGCTGTCTGTCTGTCTGTGTGTGTGTGTGTGTGTCTGTCTGTGTGTGTGTGTGTCTGTGTGTGTGTGTCTGTCTGTGTGTGTGTGTCTGTCTGTCTGTCTGTGTGTATGTCTGTGTGTGTGTCTGTCTGTGTGTGTGTATGTCTGTCTGTGTGTGTGTGTCTGTCTGTCTGTCTGTGTGTATGTCTGTGTGTGTGTCTGTCTGTGTGTGTGTATGTCTGTCTGTGTGTATGTCTGTGTGTGTGTCTGTCTGTGTGTGTGTATGTCTGTCTGTGTGTATGTCTGTGTGTGTGTCTGTCTGTGTGTGTGTCTGTCTGTGTGTATGTCTGTCTGTCTGTGTGTGTGTGTCTGTCTGTGTGTATGTCTGTCTGTCTGTGTGTGTGTGTCTGTCTGTGTGTATGTCTGTCTGTCTGTGTGTGTGTGTATGTCTGTGTGTGTGTCTGTCTGTAGTTTAATGGGTTTAAATATTATTGGTGTCAGATGTTTCTCAAACTCCCAAGGTCACCAGCTGGATCCCACTTGGTTCAAATCTGGGCTGTTTTGGCTGCAGCAGCTCTGCCCCCCCCCCCCCCCCCCCACCCCACCCTCACACTGTACCATCCAGGGCTTCCCCCAAGCCTTAGCTTTTATTAACCCGAGTCAAACACAGTCTGGGATCAAAGCTGATCGGGATGGAGCGAGAGAGTGTAACCTCCAAAGGCACGTTTCCAATTGTAGGTTGGGACTCTTGAGTTTGGTTTGGAGACTCTTAAGCAGTGATGTGTTTTTTTGCCTGTATTGGCTGCGGTTTTTAACCTACATGTATGTAGGTACAGCGTGACCAAACAGCTGTGATATCTACACTATTTTTCCCAAAACAAAACCAAAATATCCTAATTTGTTTAAGACATATTAAATATTGTAACGATATCACAACATATTGGTGACTTGACGGGACTTCCCTGCAGAGCTTTTAAAGACGTTTCCACATTATAGTCTCTTTTATCAAATGTGGGGCTCACAGAGAAAACCCGTTAACACCCCTGGTACACCACAACCTCATTATGGTGCTGGTGTCCTATTGACCGGCACAAACCCTGGCCTCTGGCACTGACCAGCTGGCCTCTCCTGCTAATGTGTTTTTCAGCTGCTGAAGATGAGCCAGGCTGGCTGTGCTGCCATCAGCCGTATCCTGGTGGACTCGCATTGGCTCAGGAACCAGACTCCCAATACCGCCATGGAGGGCTGGCTCGATTCCAACATTCCTTTGCCCAAACATGTCACCTTGGGGCCAGTTCCACTCCAAAGAGACCTCTTTTACCTCTCCTAATGCAGGGAGGATAGTCAACATGATGGGTTGACTATCCTCAAAGTTCAAAGTTTCAATGTGGGGCTTGAAGCCTACAGCTTTCTGCTGTGTCACAGAAGCGAGAGTACTACTATCTGAGCCAGGCCTCTAGTTGTGTCTAAGGGGGGGGCACTCGATAGTCTGAAGGTTCGATAGTCCGAACACACAAATTTCCTATACCCGGGGCGGTTACCGTGGTTACCGCTCGATAGCCCGAAAATAAGGTTCGTTAATCCGAACATTTGGTGCGATAGTCTGAAGGTTCATTAGTCCAAATGTTAGGGTTAGGGTTACAGTCAGGGTTAGGGTTAGAGTTAGGGGAAGCTTCGGACTATTGAACCTTCGGACTATCGGGTGGTAACCGTGTCTAGCAGCACAGGTAACCTGCTTATTCTCTCAGCTGATGTCTGGTGCATGGTACGGGGGTGGCCCAGACGTACCCGTCATGATACTGTTTCTAAACACTTTCTAATCTTTCACTTTAGAATGTCTGAATTTGATGAAGGGGATTCTTCACTTGATGCTCCCTCCTGTTCCCTGCACCGTCAGCATAGGTAAATTATCGAGTGTCTGGTAATGTTTTAACTGAAACACTACTCACAGTGCAGACTGGGTTAGACAACAACAACAACAAAATTACACTTGTATAGCGCCTGAACTTTTTCAAACTGGTTGAGCACTCACAGGGGAGGAGTTCAGCAGATGAGAAGTTCAGGGTGAGGAGAGTGGGAGGAAAAGTTGGGCTCTGGCTTGCCCTGAGCCAGAGATTAGAAAGTTGCAGTGGTCAGGATTGAAACTTTTTTAAAATGTAAAAACTGCAAAGATTTTATCATTGAAATGTGTTTCTATTAAACCAATCTTTGTGCTCTCATTTTAAGCAGGCACCTTGCAATGTTTCTTCATTCATGTAGAATAGAGGCACCAAACCTCAGTGGTTGCACCTGCAGCTACAAATCATTCCACATGATGGCGCTGTTAGCAGTAAAGAAACCAGCCTATTCATTGCACTGGGCGTAGGGTCCCGGCCAAACCTTTAGCTTATGTTTGTGATGAGTTGTGTGTTGATGAACTTCTGAGTCTTTCATCACTCAGGAAAAGGTTGCATAACCACTTTGGGACTTTGAATTCACAGTCTAGGCCAGGGGTCGGCAACCCAAATAATAAGAAGAGCCATTTTGCAAAATTTAGTCAAAAACACAATATGTTAAGAGCCGCAATAGACTAGTTAAATTGGCTTCATTCAAATTAGTCAATGTGAAAGAAATTTGCCATTATGAGAAGAACTGTAGAAGCATGCGGCTCCAATCAGAGATGGCGCCCTGCCTCCAAGGCAACAGGTTAAGCCAATCAGGGATTGGCTCCAAAGGGTTACGCTAATTAGAGACTGCATCTCTGCAATAAAAATGCGTTGGATAATGAAGGTTGGGAGCCACACATGAGTCCTTAATGAACCACAAGTGGTTCCGGAGCCACAGGTTGCCGACCCCTGGTCTAGCCTGACACCACTTTGTTGTCAGAGGAGCCATCCTTCGGGAGAAACAATAACCCAAGATCCACATTATTCATTCTGGTGGATGTTAAAGAACCCCTGGTAGCATTCCAACGCTACGGTGAACAATTTTCCAGACACATTTGTCATTCATTCCATATCTGTTTATAAGAAATTGCCGTGTGACAACCATATGGTCAGGTTTAAGGATGAATATCGCAAATCCCCATGCCTGCAGGCTTGAATTTCATATTTTCTAGCAATAGAATAATGCGTCTGCACTTTGATTCATTTTAACATCTATTGTGGACTTTTAGCGATTTTAAATCTCACAGGGTACTCTAACTGGTCCTTTTCCCACTTCTCAGGCTGGTCAGAAGTGAAGAGGATTCATCAAAGAGTAAGCCGGTCAGTATGAAGTCTCCAGGCTCTGTCAACAACAATCAGACAACCAAGTAAGACCGCCTATTGCAATGTCGCAGAGTGGAGATGTTGCGCAGAGCATTACATGCACCTCGATGCAGGCACATTCTCTATTCCTTCCCCGTGCCTAAGCCTTGGGTCATTATGCCTCCAACATCTAGAACTGCTACCTCAATCCGTTCACCTCGCCTCCTCTATTTATTTCTCTTCAATTCCCACCTAAAAATCTTGAACCCTTCCTGTGGGTACCGACTCCCTTTAGTAAATCCCAACACTATAAAGAGCTTGGAGCTGTTATCCTAAATGAAGGGTGCTATATAAGTGCAAGTTGTTGTTAGAGCAGTATGTTTTTTGTGGAGGGGGGCGGTCGGGGTTGGGGGGGAGTGGAGGCCGGAGAGAGCCATCAAGGTTTCGGTTACTTGAGGAAAATCCCATTTGGATTCCCTAGGGATCTTGTCTGGAAACCCAGACTTTGTATTAGGAACATTCAGTGGAAAAGATTATATTAGTTGGAAGCTTCCTCGGGAAGTGTAGCTACGATGTTGACCAGTGCTCACTCCTCTTCTTGGATGAAACACAATTTTTTTGTGCGTCTCTTTCTCTCTAGACCGTGTTCGACCAGCACCAGCATAGCCTTGGACTTGTGTAGAAAATGTGAAAAGGGTAAAACATTCCCAGAACATCCCACAGTAAGTGGTTAAATCTCTGCAAAGTTGTCAATAAACATATGGCATGTTTGGTGCTGTTGAACTCCCAGGTAAAAGCCGAGTGGGGAGGGTGGGTCGCTTCTCTCCACTGTGAAACTGCGTGGCACAAACGCATGACACAGTGCAACATTTGGTCCATCATGATGGTGCAATGGCACACTGTAATGCATAATGCAGTGGGCACCAATGCGTATTGCAGTGTGATGGGAGCACTAATGTATCGGATGCCATTGGTAGAACGATTGCTTAAGAATGAAGATGAGTAACTATTATCCATTTTACAGAAAACAAGGGAATCCGTAGTCATCTCCCCAGGGTATGTCTTGTCTCGGACTAAAAGCCGCATTCATGCCACCCTTTGTGATGAATTCTTCGGTCGCTCTCACGATGTTGTGCAGGTTGTGGAAAGGTAAGTAGCTCATTTAAATTTTAGACCGTACCCACAGCCTACATCTCAGCCAAAAAGACTCCAGTTTTATTCTAATGACAGGCCACTGAAGATCTCAGCCAATTCGGTTTTCTCTGTGTACAGAATAATTCCCCTGGCTAATGTGTACGACAGTCACATCAGAGACCCAGGGAATTGGGACTAGACCTTGGACTATAGCAGATTGTGTAGCTCCGCATTATTGACAATCAAATCCAATGGATCTGAGTGAGACACGATACTAGGCATTTAGTTCTACTATGTTTAACAAATTGCTGCACAAAGACTTTTGTGTTTTAATCTGAGAAGTGTAACCTTTAGCTAGTAATAGGAGCATCAGTTTGTGCCACTGGTTGGTGGCATGAAAAGTAAGAACCAGGGCTTGGAATTTCGCTCCAGTCACTAACTTTTTTTAATTACATTTTTCAGACATGTGCCAGAACAAAAGGTGTGAGTATTTGCTCTTCGTGCATTGAAAACTAGCAATGGATTACTGAGCGCTGTGTGGAATGAACTCTCCAAACATGGTTGGAAGACCTTAAATACGTTTTAGGAAGATATGTGATGATTCTCACCTCTGAATATATAAGTATGTTATGTCAAGCGTATGGTGGACAAGGTGGCATCTGTGTATTCTTCTCAGTGTCGTGCAAGCTTTATGTGAAACTTCACTAAACGAAAATTAACATGGGGACAGGTCATTCCGATGCCTTGGAACAATAGGCTGTTTCACTCAGTGTCCTCCACACTACCAGACAACTGACTTCTGCAGCAACTAGTTTGTGTGTCTCTCCCTCCCTCCTTGAATTTAACAGGGACTCAAGATGCACTGTTTAAAAATAGCTGTCAGAGCGCACATACTGAAAAAATCTCCCCTGGACCCACCCAGCTCACAGTGTTTGTGCCTTCAGTGCTGTACCACTTGAAATTATGTTTTGCTGGAGGATCATAATTGCGCTTCATGCGAAGTGGCTTATTTTAACACAAATTCTCTATACACAGACTATCTACAGCAAATATCATTAGAATGAGGTAGAGCATTAATGAAAACCAGGTGTCCCTGACAGACTGCAGTGCCAATACCCATACTTCATTGTGGGACCACACAATGTCCAAGCTCGCTCTGCTCTTTTCTCTAGTAGAGCCATCTTACATGGAGAGGGACTGAGTGGTTGGACTGGCTTATTCCTTGCTGTGGGAGGGAAAAGTTATTCGTCTGATCAAAAGGTGGAATTCAGCTTGCTCGTTTTTCTTCTGAACATCCTGTTTATGGAGATGGGAGTCAAGCCTCTTGTGATTAGATGTGGTTGATTTGGTTTGTGTGAATCTTGACTTTCCAGGGAGGACCTGGTGGTAGATCTTCAGAACCAGATTTCTCAACTGGTTCAAATGTTGGAAGAGGAGCGTTGCAATCAGGTCACCATTCGCACCAAGGTCAGGTGAATGAAACTCAGTGCATTGTTTGTGTGCATGTGCCTGTAGGATTTTGACCTCTGGGGGATGGGGATCCAGTGGCGCTGGGCAAGGGTGGGGGTGATTGGGTCATGGAGCCTGGTGTTGAAGAGGACATGAAGTACAGAGCTCTGGATGATCTGCAGCTTGTGGAGGAAAGAGTTGGGAAGGCCAACAAACAGGGAGTTGGTGTAGTTGAGCCTAGATGTGATTAATGTGTGGATAAAATATTACAATAATCCTTGTATTTGATATAGCGCTTTGTAAAGTGAATTGACAGTATATTTGTGGGCGAAGCGTGGCAGCCAATTGTGCACAGTAGTGTCCCACAAACAGTCATGGATTGAAATGACCAATTTATTATAAGGGTGGGGAAGCTGACAGGAGGATCTTAGTCTTGTTGATGTTCAACTGTAGATAGTTAGTTTTCATCCAGGACTTGATGTCTGACAGACATTCTGTCAGAACAGCAGTGGTCCTTGAGTCGAAGGTGGAGGCAAAGAGATAGAGTTGGGTGTCATCTGCATACATATGGATGGAATCCTCCTTTTCAGCTTATCTTGGCTCAGCTGATAGCACTGTCACCTTGAGTCAGGAGGTCACGGATTCATGCTGCAAAGTGAGATGTAAATAATTGCATCCAAATGGATTTGGGGGATGTCTCACTGTTGAAAGTTGTTATTTTCAGTATGTGACTGAAATCGTGGAGGAAAGCAAAGAGTTGAAGAGACAGCATGAGGAGGAAATCAGGTAGGACAATGAAAAACGTAGCAGTGAGAAAGGAGATAGTGGCTCTTTAAATGTGTCCCACCAAATTATCTATGGGAATATTAGATAGGAAATTGCATTATAATGCACTTGACCTGACGAAAGGTTTAAGATTCAGTAAGTTGAGGGGTTCTTCCTCCCACCAGAGCTGTGGATGTGTGGCCTGAACTCCCAACAAAAATTGCTATGTTAACTCCTTCATTTGTAAAAACAGCTGGATAAGTGGATAGACGACTGAAAACTTAACCTATCTTTCCCTTCCAGGTGCTGATCCATGGTAAATATTGGATAAGTACCCAATATTGTTGGGAACAATGTTGGAAACTTATAGGAATTAATGAACACTAAGGGATTCTTTGTGGTGGGAGACTGGAAAATTATCTTGGGGGAGGAAAGATATTAGGTGAGGTTAGGATGAATAACAAATGTGGGAATAATAAATATTCTGGAATTTGGTGATTTCCTTTGGTATCTGCCCCAGCTCTGCTGCAAACCCTGGACTGTCCTTGGGACATCGCCCTGACATGAAAGGTGCTTTATAAATGTGAATCTGGTATTACATGTGTGGGGGGAGGGTGTCATGGGGGTGAAATCAACATACAACTTTTAAAGGGATCCTTTGTTTTTGGGTTGAATGCAGCATAGTGGAGGAGAAGCATACAGCAGAAATTGAGCATCTGCAAACCCATTTTGAGGAAAAACTAAAGGTGCAAATGGTTGACGCACAACAGCAATACGGTATGTCGCTTTCATTTTGGTCAAAAGCATGATGGCTTCAAACATTATTCCATAAATAAGGAATCTGGAAGTAGGTTGCACCAACTCGTAAAAAGTCCTTCCGCCTTTACCTACTTTCAAGGCAGCGTTCCCGGGAGTCCAGTGGTGTTCGAGTGGTATGTGGGATGTAGTTCCCGGTAAGATAACAATTAGCAATTCAATTCCTTAATTTAACAATTCGTTTGAAATGTCATTTAAAAAAATTTAATAGCGTTGAACTCAGTTTTCTCCTATTCTAAGGATTCCTTTAATTAAATCTGAACTGACAAACTTGCCCTTATTATAAAACTGAATGTAATTTGGCAGAGGCATTATGAATTATTTCTAGATCTGTTTAATTTCTGCCTATATTTTTTAACGATTATAACCTAACCATTTTTTAATGGTTATATTTGAAGGACGCTATGTAAATGCAGATTGTCATATTGTCAGTGAATAAGAATTAATTCAAATTGATGTACTGTACTTTGTTAATGACTACACCACGCCAAGGAGGCCCGACGTGTTGTATGGGTGCTTTCAGTAATTGTTTAGTTCACATATTCTACCTGCTAATATTCATGTGGTCTAATATTCGCTCATCTGGCATGTGAATGAGATATTAAATAAATGCAATGCAGGACCAGTGATCTTGCATTGGAATAAAAATACTCTCCCCATTATAGAAGAGCTGAAGGACCAGATAGATTTCCTAGATGCTACATTTGTCACCTATAAGGTAAGATGTCATCATTAGAACGCATATAAGCATTGGGAAGGTGGGGGATGGCAGAGATGACAGCAAATCTTTAGGCAGGCGTTGAAACTGGGGATGGTATATCGTGGGCGGTAGTTGGTGTGTGTGGATCTCTGTGGGTCGCTCAGCGGGTGTGAAAATGCAGCGATGCCTGAAGTGGTGGGGAAACGCTCAGTTCCAAGAAAGGCTCCAAGAAGATGGCATCCAAACTGGGTAAGAAGGGGAACAAGAAGCGGAGGAAGGCCAGGAAGCAGATCTATTGCACCTACATCTTACAAGGTGCTGAAGCAGGTCCACCTGGACACTGGCATCTCGTACAGGGCCATGAGCATCATGAACTCGTTCGTCAACGACATCTTCGAGACCATCGGCATTAAGTCATCCTGTGGCTGATCCACTACAGCCGCCGGCAGACCATCTCCTCCCAGGAGATCCAGAGCGCTGTCCGCCTGTTACTGCTCGGGGAGCTGGCCAAACACGGTGTGTCTGAGGGTACCAAGGCCGTTACTAAGTACACCAGTGCCAGTGATTCCCTCCCTCCTTCTCTCCCTCCCTCATTCTCAACACCACAAAGTCTCTCCCCCTTTTCCCCCTCCTCTTCCCCCACCCATCAAAATGGGTATGGGCCAAGGTAGAGGCACAGTGGGAGGCATTCCCAATTCCTTTCCCTTCTAAACAACAACAACAACAAATTCCACTTATAAAGAGCCTTTCACGTCGGGAGGACGTCCCAAGTCGCTGCACAGGAGGTGTGTGACCCGAGCTGGGAGGGGAGTGTACGGGAAGGGGTGAAACAAATAAGGGAGGTCGAAAAATTTGGGGTGGAACAAAAGGCACGTCGAAGAGGAAAGTCTTCAAACCGGCCTTGAAAGAGGAAAGGGAAGAAACGAGACGGAGGGATTGGGGGATGGAATTCCATAGGGTCAGAGCAGAAAAACTGAAGGCCTGGCCTCCGATGGTGGGGTGGTTCGGGCGGGGGGCTTGGAGCAGGCCATGTCCTGCTGAACGGAGGGTCCGGGTGGGCTTGTAGGGGGAGAGTAAATTGGTTAAAGAGGGCGGGGCAAGGCCATGTAAGGCCTTGAAGGTGAGGACGAGGATCTTGAACTCGATCCTCTGGAGGATGGGGAGCCAGAGGAGACGGGCGAGGGTGGGGGTTATGTGGTCGCGGAGGCGGGTGCGGGAGTTGTTCTTTGTCGGAGTAGAGTATAAACAGGTCAAAGAGGTGCTGGGGTGTGAAGGGTTTGTGTAGGTAAGGGATAAGATTTTGAAAACAGCCATTTTGGACATGGAGATTCAGTGAGGTTCCGCTGAAGATTGGGGTACAGAATTTAACTCTGAGTAAAACAAAATTCACAATAGTGTATTACTGTATTCTCAAATTCAGGACACCATCATTGAAGAAATGAATGAAAATTGGACAAAGAAGGAAGAGGTTTTTAGAAAAAGCTCTCTCAGAGTGAAGGACAAAGAATTGTTTGAGCAGAGTAAGTAAGTGGCATGGTAATTACATCAATAGAGAAGACGTATTTAAATAAATAGTGTACTGCTCGGGCAAGTCACTTGCACTGAAATGCACTCTTCATTGACAGATGGTTCTGTATTCCAGTTATTCCAACTGCTTTTATAAAAAGTGATTTTCTTTAAAAATTTGTACAAAATTTTAATAGTGGATATTGTCACAGCTACAATATCTAAGACAAGTGGTTGACTCTGGTCCAAAACAACTAAATATCATAGTAACAACAACAAAATTACATCGTGATGACATCCCAAAGCACAGCGGTCAGGACTCGAGCAAGTGGGAGGGTCAGGGTAAGGGTGAGGGGATGCAGAGAGGTGGGAGAGCAGCTGAAGGCATGGTCGAAAATGTGGTTCTTGAGATCGGCCTTGAAGGAGGCAAAGGAGGAAGCGAGGTGGAGGGATTGTAGGATGGAGTTCCAGAGTCTGGGGGCAGAGAAGCTGAAAGCCCGCCCACTGATGGTAGGACCGGTCAGGCAGGAAACATGGAGCAGACCAGAGCCCGCTGAACAGAGGTAGAGGCCAGGTTGGGAGGGAGTCAGCAGGTCAGAGGGGTAGGAGTGAGCAAGTGTCCTTCATTCCCCACTTCTGTGCCATGTCCCTCTGCAACATTGTCAAGCTGTCTCCCACATCACTGTCTCCCACAGCGTGCTACTGAGAGCCTCATCCACACAGTCATCATTTCCAGGCTTGATTATGCAAACTCGTTGCTTGACAGCCATCCCAACTTCTCCCACCACAGGCTGCAGATCATTTAGAACACTGCAGCATGTATCCTCTCCCGCATCAGGCTCTGTGACTCTATGACCCCCATCCTAGTCTGACTCAACTGACTTCCCATCACTTGGTGGATACAGTTCAAGATCCTGGTCCTCACCTTCAAAGCCCTCCATGGCCTAGCTCCCCCCGACTGCGACCTCCTACCAACTGGTCCGCTCCCTCCTGTCAACAGGCTCCAGCCTGCTTCACGTCCCCTACCTTGCCTGCTCCACTATCGGTGGGTAAGCCTTTAGCCTGAATTTCCCTCCACGTTCTGGAACTCCATCCCAGTCCCTCTGCCTTGCTGCCTCCTTTGCCTCATTCAAGACCCCTGTCTTCGACCGTATCTTCAGTCATCCTCCTACCCTTTCCCCCCTCCTCCCCCCCACTCCTAATCCCAAACACCAGCACCAGCCTCCTGGTGATATACGCCTGACACAAAAGGCGCTATAAAAATGTATTTTGTTGTTATTGGTAGAGGCTTGGGTGCAGGGAGGTTTGATTTCACAATAGCACAATGCCTGAGAAAAGTACTTCCTTAAACATAATCATTTCTAATGCTTAATATTTCGAACTACAAGTGACAGATGCCGCCAGTTGCTTTCCCATTAGGCAAATACTGTACAGGTAGATGCCGCTTAACGTTTCCCCGCTTAACATTATTTCATTATTACATTGTTGGTACATTGGGAACATATATTCGTTTAACATTGCAATGTTCTTACGTTGTTCGCGTGGGTGCAAAGGAGACACAACGGCGCTAGGACCTGGGAGTGAGTCAGGCCAGCAGCGAGAGAGAAAACCAGCCAGCAGCGAATGAGACTGGCAGCGAGTTAGTGAGCCGGGCAGTCTTTTTGCTTAACGTCTTTTCGCTTAAAGTCGCACTTTTCAAGAACCAAACTATGACGTTAACCAAACTACCTGTAGTTTCTGATTGGAACATCTGGTTTGTCCAACAGAGCAGGTGCTGTTAAATTTGTTTGAGCAGGAGAAGGAAACTTTAGAAACCAAAAACCAAGTTGAGATTATTTTCTTGAAAGAACATCATGAACGTGAGATACAGGTGAGAAATATTTTATTTGACATGTGTTGCAGCCGAATAATTGTACAGAGAATGGCCACTTGGGATAGTGATTGGAGGTTGCCTCTGGAACTCCTTTAACATTCATGTCATGTGAAAGTGATCTAGAAGTTGCTGAGATGTACTCAGGATCAGAATGGATGCCAGATGAGTTATCACTTATTTAATCAGGGTGCAGAAGGGTGAAACATCTAAATTTCCTGTAATCCATGGACACCCTAGTTTGGTTCTTAAACGTAAGCCAACTCAGCCCTTGTCAGCTCGATCGATGAATATTTCCAGAGTCCCAAGAAAATCCTCCATGAGCAGGGTTCTCTGGGGGAAAAGTCAGTTGTTTGAAATAAATGTTAGGTTTGAATCTGAAGTTAACGATGGGTCAGGGGACAAGCGAAGGAGAAAGGGAGGATATGGCAGGCACAGTTGAAGAAGTAGGTCTTTAGGCAGGACTTAAACACAATGGGGGAGCTAGAGAGAAGGCACTCCAGAATGAAGCAGTTGAAGGCTCAGGCACTGATGGTGGTATGGAGGGGAGAGGGAATGTACAGCTACAATTGCAAGTGAATATTTATTTTCAATCTGACCGCACTGAGTTACAATGTCAATAACTTGCATTTATACAGTGCGCTTCAGACAGTGTAGTGTCTCAGAGCACTTTGATCTGTAAAAAACTGTAATCCTGAACAAAAACACAAAAATCTCATTCCAAGATTCCATGAGCCACCCAGTGAGTTCACTCGGGAGTCCTGTAGCTCAGTACTTAGAGCTCTCACCTTGCAACCAATAGACCTGGGTTTGAATTAATGCAGGGCGAAACCCTGGGCGTTTCCTTACTCCACAGGCCTAATAATAAACCCTTAAAAAAAATTGGTCATTTTCAATCCACAACTGTTTGTGGGACACTGCTGTGCGCAATTGCTGCCACGTTTCGCCCACAAATGTACAGTCAATTCACTTTACAGTATATTCTGTGAAGCACGTTGAGATGTCTGGAAGATGTGAAAAGTGCTATATAAAATGCAAGCATTATTATTATTACTATTGATCATCTCTTCATCCAGGAGGTCAATACAAAGTACAATGCAATGTTTGAGCTGGTTGTACAGCTGGAGAGGGCAGATCAGAAAATCAAGGTATGAATATAAACTTACCAGGCTCTTTTAAAAAAAAAAAACGCAATGTTTAAATCACTGCCATCAAATATGAATTTTGAAGAACAGCTTCCTCAGTGGCTGTGAAATTATCACTTTGTCTGTCATTCTCAAATTGAGGAAATGTACTATCTAAACCAGTGTGTGGGACCTGGAGTGCTACAAGGCCATATGTAATATCAAGATAATCACACTAAAATGGGAGTGGTTCTTGGGGTTAGTGAGGACCAGTTCTGTGTACCAAAGTGACAGGAATGAGTTTACAAATTATTTTGTTCACAGGAACTGAGCGAAAAGCTGGGAAGAAAGATCGAAGCCCTGGATCAACAGTCTGCAGTTCTGAATCAGGTTGAGGCAGCACTGAGGGAAGCTGTAAGCAATCATTTTCTTATCTTGTTATGCACTTCTTAGTTCTTCATTTTAAAAACAGTTAAATGCTCCCACTTGGTGACATCATCTGCAGACATGGGGTTAACTTCCACGTATATGCCAATGACACCCAACTCTATATGTCTGCCTCTATCCTCGACTCCAGGTCTACCACTGTCTTGACACTGTCTGTCAGACATCAAGTCCTGGATGAGAGCTAACTTTCTACCATGGAATGTCAACAAGATAGAGGCTTGCGCCAGCGCCTTCATGCATCAGGTGCTGGCAGCATCAACTTCCATGGTTTGCACACTTAACCTCACCAAGCCAGTCAGGAATCTAGGTGTTTTCGACTCTCAACTGTTTTTCCTCCCCCTCATCCAAACAATGACTTGCTCTGCCTTTCCCCATCCCTACAACATTGCCCGACTCTGCTACTACTTCACCCCAAAGCCGCCGAAACCCTCATTCACGCCTTCATGACATCCCGGCTTGACTAAGCAAATGCCCTGCTTGTCAGCCTTCCCAATTCCTCCCTCCACTGGCTGCAGATAATCCAGAACTCTGCAGCCTATGTGCTCTACCGTTCCAAACTCTGTGACCCCATCACCACCATTCCTTGCCCGACTCCATTGGCTCCCCAGCATCCAGAGGATCCAATTCAAGATCCTGATCCTCACATTTAAAGCCCTCCACAACCTCACCCCACATCCGTGATCTCCTAACCCCTTACCAACCTGCCCGCCCCCTCCGCTCAGCAGGCTCTGGGCTGCTCCATATCCCCCGCCCCACCTGTCACACCATTGGCAGGCGAGTCTTTAGCCACTCTGCCCCCAACCTCTGGAACTACATCCCGCAGTCCCCTCCGCCTCATCCCCTCCCTGGCTTCCTTCAAATCTCACCTCAAGACTCTCCTTTTTGATGAACCCATCCGCAACTGCTAATCTCCACTTCCCTACCCCCCCCCCCCCACCCCCCCCCCCCCCACCCCATCTCCCCCACTCGGGTCTGAAACAGCAATTGTCCAGAGCCTTGGGACATCCTCCTGACGAGAAAGGCACTATACAAGTGTAATTTTGTTGTTGTTGGGCAACTAACTTTGATTTGATCATAGTGCTTACTCAATGCACGACTATTCCATCACTTCCCTAGTTGCTGATTTCACTTTCTGACCTCTGACACTGGTAAACTCCTTGACTCTTTGCTGCCATTACAGTTAGGCAGGATCCATCTCTGCATTTATTCCCTGACAAAACTTACTGCGATTGTAAAGAGCACTGTAATGGTGCAAAGCAGAAGAACTTTTGAGCTGCTAATTCTAAACGGAAGTAAATTCCACCTTGAAATGAAGCATTTCTTAGCAGATCTGCTTATTTATAATTACATTTGCCATCACCCTATACACATTTAAGTTTTTATTGTACTGGAACTCCTCACTATACATCATCCCAATATACATTTTTCGATTATACGTCGTTGATGAATTCATAGTTAGAAAAAAAATTAGAAAATTGGTTTAATTGCAGGGATATTAGCTGATTAATTTTATATTAGTTGTTTAGTAAATATATAAATAAGTTACTAAATACAATTAAGCGAACACTTACTGGAGATGGTTGATGTGGTCAGTGGGTGGGAGGGTGCGGAGTCATTCAGATGAAGGGGCGGGATTACCTGCCCTTTGTACGGATCCCCAGAGGGGATCTTAATTATATTTTTATATTATTTATATAATTATTAAACTTTTATTTTATTGTATTTGATTTTTCAATACTAGTGGTGTTTTTGGTCTTTATTTAATAATAGTATAAGAAACTTTAGACCAGAAATGTACTAAAGAAACGTAATCCTATTTATATCATTAGGGCTTAAAGTAATTTAGGTTTTGCTATATGTTGCTTCACTTAAAATCACACTTTTCAAGAACACATTGCCAACATTAATTGAGGAGTCCCAGTATGCTGAAACAGTCACTTTCGGGAACATTCAAGATTAGTTCAGTTTGGCTCCATTAATATTGTGATACTTATTGTGCATGCACACAATAAAGACATCTCCAAATCAGACCCCAATGTAGAGGAGTATTATGCAAATATAATATTCATACAAATATTTTTAAAATCCTATCCTTATTTCAGAACGTAGAATTATACGAGTATCAAAAAAACTTTGATCTAAAAGTTTCTGAAGTGGATGACAAATATTGGAATTATATTCACTTTTTACTGAATCAGAACATCGACCTGAGGTAAGAGGCAGAGCTGCCAAGTGCTGATTCCTAATCATTTAAGTTATTCTTTTTGACCCTTACATCTACGTTTCCAAATGAAATGCACCAAACATATGGAATCTTATGTGTGTATATATTCACGTGATCACACATAAATTAATTTATATAGTGCCTTTCATGTTGAGAGGACATCCCAAGGTGCTTAACAGTCCTGGCTTGGCAACCAAGCATGGGGAAAGATGACATACATGTATAACAATCCCTGACATCTGATGATAATCCCTCAAGAAAATAACAGAGAGTGTGGTGAGCGGCTGTTTTTCAGACTGGAGGGAAGTGTGCAGTGGCTTCCCCCAGGGATCAGTATTTGGACCACTGCTCTTTTTAATATATATTAACGATCTGGACTTGGGTGTAGGGAGCACAGTTTCCTTAGTATCATTGCAGATGATACTAAGTTAGGAAGAATAATAAATAGTGAAGAGGATAGTAACCATCTGCAAGAAGATATAGATAAAATGGTAATGTGGGCAGATATATGGCAGATGAAGTTTAATGCAGAGAAGTGTGAGGTGATACATTTTGGGAGAAGAAATGAGGGGAGGCAATATAGGCTAGATAGTACCATTTTAAGGGGTTTGAGGGAACAGAGAGACCTGGGGATTTGTGTTAGTGACTCTTTGAAGGTGGCAGGACAGGTAGACAAAGCCGTTAAGAAGGCATATGGGATACTAGGCTTTATAAATAGGAGTATAGAGTACAAAAGTCAGGAAGTGCTGACTAACCTCTATAAAACTTTGGTTAGGCCTCAGCTGGAGTACTGTGTCCAATTCTGGTCACCACACTATAGAAAGAATGTTAAGGCATTGGAAAGGAAGGGTGCAAAGAAGGTTTACTAGAATGGTACCAGGATTGAGGGACTTCAGTTATGGGGAAAGGCTAGGTTTATTCTCTTGGAACAGAGAAGGTTGAGGGGAGACCTAATAGAGGTTTATAAAATCATGAGTGGATTCAACAGTGAATAAGGAAAAACTGTTTCCACTGGTGGGCAAATCTGTGACTCGTGATCACAGATTTAAAATAGTCTCAAAATGAAGCAGAGGGGAGCTGAGGAGAAATTTTTTCACTTAACGGGTTGTTCAAATTTGGAATGCATTGCCTGAAAAGGTGGTGGAAGCCGATTCGATAACAGCTTTTAAAAGAGAATTAGATCTTTATTTAGGGAGAACAGGTCTGTTAGGTTATGGGGAGAGAGCAGGCCAGTGAGATTGAGTTGCTCTTTTCAAAGAGCCGGCACAGACTAGATGGGCCAAATGGCCTCCTTTTGTGCTGTAAAATTCTATGATTCCATGATAACAAAAACAATAATAATTCAGTCACTTAATCTACGACTGGGACAGAGCTGTGTGCAATCAGCTGCCACATTTCACTCACAAAAATACAGTCAATCCACTTTACAGAACAGTTAATCCTCATCGATCACGGGGGTTACATTTCTGGAAATCTGAGTGTTGGGTAAGCTTAACAAGTAATGGGAAAAGGGGGGGTTAAGGGAATCCAGCCACAGGCTACCCATCTGAAGTCTGCAGGCACATCCACACCCGACCAATGCAAGGTACGTACTGAGGCGGGCTAAAGCCGGCTGGCCCTCTCCTTGTCGTCCCCCTCCTCTCACTGGAGACAATAAAACAGCAATAAAGCAATAAAAAATAAAGTAGTTAAACCATAGCTAGGCTAAATTATTTCACCTTTGGTCCTGAAATTGTTAGGAGACTTTCTCTCTGTCTCTTCTGTTTACCATGTCATCAGGGGGGCGGGGCCAGCCAGCCGAGGAATCATCAGATTTAGTCGGCAGCTGCCAGCATCCTCTTAAGTGCGCAGTCAGCCAGTGCGTATACACAAGTTTTACCCGCGATATGCAAAAAAGTGATGCTTTTTTTTCATCGCGTATGCTTGAATTCACCATCGATAAAGTTGTGTTCGACGAGGGCTAACTGTATATTCTATGAAGTGCTTTAAGGCGGCTAGAAGACGTGAAAAATGCTATATCAATTGCAAGCATTATTATTATTATACAGGCTTAATTCATACTGATACAGCAATGTTTTCAGCAGCAGAGTAGTTTCTAATTTACTGAGGCAATGTTCTCCCATTATAAATATGTTAGGTATGGTGTGTGAAGTCAAGCTGTGGAAGTGTAATTTTGTTGTTTGTGTCCCAAAACAGTCGAGGATTGAGTATCCAAATTTATTACACTTTTTGAGGGATTATTATTAGGCGTGTAGAATAAGTAAGGAAGGAAGTAAGGAAACTTGCCCAATATTTCGCCCTGACCAATCTGGAATCAAACCCAGGTCTTGCACTTGCAAGGTGAGTGCTCTAATCACTGAGCTACTAATCACCTAACTCCATCTGAGATCTAGTCTCTGAAGCTAGGTCCTGGCCATTCAAATCCCACTTCATTTTTCAGCAATGTCTTCCCTTGCCTCAGTGAGTACTGTACAGCTACTCACACAGCTCTCCCGCCCCTCCCCCCTACCCTGCCCATTTCCCGTGCTCGGGTCCCGACTTGACCGTTCAGTGCCTTGGGACATCATCCCGATGTGAAACGCACTCTATAAATGTCATTTTGTTGTTGTTGTTGTTTTCTTGTAAGGTAATTTTCCCAAGGTTTTGTTCTGCTCTGAATCAAACACAGGTCTTTTGCTTGCGAGGCGTGTGCTCTAACTATTGGGCGACAGAACTCCAGTTGTAGAATACAGGTATTCTACATCGTAGTTTGGTTCTTGAAAAGTGTGACTTTAAGCGTACACATTTTTCCCATGAGAATTATTGTATATACTGGAGTTAGGTTCTTTTGGACATTTTTCATAATTTTTTTTAAAAAAACATTCTTTTTAAAAAAAAACATTGACTGCCTGCTCAGCTCACTCACTCGCTCCCTGACTGCCTACCCGGTTCAATCACTCGCTGTCAGCTGGCTGGTCTCACTCTCTGCCAGTCTCACTCGTTGCTGGCTGGCTGGTCTCACTCGCTCTCTCGCTGCTGGCCTGGCTCACTCCCAGCACCATTGCCCCCTTCCACCCGCTGACGAACGACGTAATACGACGTGTATGTTCTCTATGTATTAGCAATGTAATAACAAAACAATGTTGACCGAAGCAACATTAAGCGGGTTTACCTGTACAGTGAACAGTGTACTTTCTGAACAGTGCCTGTTGCTATGTAGTTGCAGAATACAACGCATACCTCATAATTAAAGCATTTAATCTAGCTTGTCAAAGATAAGAAATCCCCCCCAAAATATGTCCATGACACTACCAGGTGTAAGACCTTTCTGGTGAGATGTAAACCATGGTATTAAAGGCAATGGGTTATTGCGCAATTGTCAGATATACTGACACAAAGACACACAGAAAAAAAATCGATCAAAACTTATTTATATAGCGCCTTTCACGTCGAGAGGACGTTCTTGCACTTAACAGTTTAACATGTCTTCGAGATGTCTCAAAGCTTTTCACAGCTTTATAGTGTAAAGTGAACTGACTAACAGTTTGCAGGGTGATTTTTCTATTTGCTGACTAAGCGCCAGCCTTGGTGAACTGCTCCATGATTGGTAACTCTTTTTTAAAAAAAAAACTTTGTTCAGGCAACGGTTTACTTTGGTGAGTGCAGATCTATGTGCTGCACAGGCAACAGTTGAAGAAAAGCACAAGAGATGGAAGCAGAAGGTTGAAACAATGGCGCAGCAAAAATATAATGAAGATGGCAATGAAGAGACATTCATTCCAATTTCAAGACCTACCACACCCTCCAGGACAAGGAACGCATTTTCCAGGATAAAATCACCATCTGTTCCACCATCAACCTGCCTAAAGAAAGGCAGACGCTATGACGAAGGGAAACCTTTGGCTCCATGTTCACATGCCTATGATGACTTAAGGGAAGCCAATGCTAGTATTCCAGACCTACGAGTGGAAGGCCACAAGATACCTTGAATTTTTGTATTTTTGCATTATTTTGGTTAAATTAAAAGGTTGATTTGTTGAAAGTTTAAGAACAATAAAAACGCTCATTCTATCATTTTTACCCTTTTACCTCACCATTGAACTCTACCTCAATATTGCTGGTTTGGTAACTGTCCAGCCCCTGGGAGTCCTCCTGATGTGAAAGGCGCTGTACAAATGTAATTTTGTTGTTGTTGGTGCCTCAGGAGGAGGGAGGGTACAAAATCCCTGTTGGGCCTCCTCTCATAAGAATGAATCAGAACCATGGAGTAATATGTCAATGAAACAGAGATCTTTCTGACCCAGAGCTTAAGTCTAAATCTGGAGATGGTAACACTGAGATAAAGTTGAGGTTGCCAGTATTATAGTGCCTAAAATATTTAGCAACTCAAGTCATCAGGTCAAGACAATATAATTAAATGGAAACAGGTTATAGAAACATGCAGAAATATTTGCCCCAAATTGTAGGGAAACTTGCAACTTAGTGGAAAATTGTTTGCTGGTTTTGCTGAAAAATTGTGGTGGTTAATGATTGGTGCTATTGAAGTACTATTGACACCCAGAAAGTGGTTACTTTCCTCCCCCTGGCTCGGTCCCGGGATCCGCTACTGTGAAGCACTCTGAGACGCCGTCCGGCGTGGAGGGCGCTATATAAATCAAAGTTGTTGTTGTTGAGAGGCAACAGGAGGCTTATCACCTCCTACCTCAGGACCCGGCCCCCGCTTTAGTGATGAGTCCTCCCAAGGTTTGTTTTTAAACAATTTACCTGGACTGGCAAATGTCGTTGTTCATCTATTTAGAACACAAAAGCTCTGTGAACATTCGCAAAATCACTCTTACCTTCCCTAGAGGGAAAATTTGGCAATGTGCACCTTCCCGATACAAAATAAATTCATGTAAAATAAGGTCAGAAACCCTCTACTGTGACATAATTATAATTTTTTTTTATCCCAGTGTGGATTTGGAGCTGCAGAACCTGGTCAGTAAAATTCACTAACTTCAGGTTGATTTGACAATTGTTATTGGAGCACCACCAAAGACAGGGAAGATGCTAACTTCAGACTTGGTGCAATGCAACAGTAAAATAGCTCAAATCAAAAAATAACAACCTCATTGTTGAGCAATCCAAGTAAATCAACAGGGTCAGTGACCAACATATTCTTCGAATGCTAGATCTAAAACCAACATCACCACAAAATTTATTTGTAAACACATCAGAACTCAGATAAAATAATATTTTGTAGAAATCCTTTAATCAATGTATAGAGATTTACATAATAACATATTGCACATGTTCCTGTCCAAGGTAAAAATAAATTCATTCCAATATATCAAACACTTATAAATGTCCCGCACCAAAAAAAAGAGTAATTTTGCTGATATGAGGGATTACCCCAGAGGTCCATACAAGCTTTCTCTTCAATTTTTCTACAGTTCATAAGATCCTTGAGGGATAGGTTTGCCTGCAAGTCACTCCTTCTACAAGTTGAAATGTGCAATTCTTTCAAACGGGAATCAGCATATCCCCATCTTGTATAACTAACATGATTAATTTTCTTGTTCGTCAAAGATGCCAGATCATTGGAAACCCTTTGCTGTCCCCCTGCTCCCAAAACAACTACTGGGATCCATCAATGCTTACCCCCAAGAACTACATTAGATTTGGGTAATTTGCAACAACTTTCAAAGAGACAGTGCAAGAGAGTAGCAGTAATAAAGATTGTTATTTGCATTATAAGATTGTTGTTTGGAAAAACTGAATAGAAGCAAATCACTGACAAGTTCCAGTTTATATATCACCTATACCTGCTACTGTTACCAGTACATGGTGATATTGGGGGGATAGAATGGTAATGCTCAAACTGGATTTTTTTGCATTGACAACAAGCAACAAGTTGTGAGATTTGCAAAAGGGTGTTTTGCCATTTTTCAGACTTGGCATGTGCCATTCTTTGAATCTAGTCAAGTTCAAACATCGCAATCTGATGCGGGCAATTGACCCCATTAATCCTATTTGCAAATGTTAGTAGTTTGGACCTCCCCTAATATGCTACTTTGGCTCAGCTTTCAATTGCAAGATTTCGCCTCGCAACCATCTCCTCTCTGCCTTTCGAATTCCATTCCATGTTTCAATGAAACCACAAGATGTGGGCATAATTCCCCCAATAACCAATAGAATGTGCTATGTTGTTCCTATTCATTTTGTTACTTTCTCTTGTCAGGGTTTTACTCCCTTGCTTAAACTGACCAAAAACAGATCAAAGAAGAACTCAAGTAAAAGTGGAGTCTGAACATCAATGAAGTGGCTTCTGGCAGCATCGTGTGCAGCCAGAAGCATCTCTCATGCCTACCTGTGCTCTACAGGTGTACAGATGTACTGAACAGAGAAGTCTGTAATTCTGACTGAACACTCCTCTTCCCCAGTAGAAAATGGCAGGACCTAGGATCAGGAGTCAATCAATCAAAACTTACATTTATGTAGTGCCTTTCACGTGGAGAGGACGTCCCAAGGCGCTGTAGAGTTAGGATGAGACAAGAGCAGTGGGGGGAGGGGTCGGGGCAGAATAAAGAAGAGTAGGAAAATTGGGGGAAGATGGCAAGGTTTTCCGGGAGGAGGTCAAAAAGGATAGCAAGGAATCCTGTATAATGGCTAGCTGGGCACGGTGTGCATTTTGTAAATGTTCTTTCACAATTAGTCTAGCAGACGGATTATAGCACTGCTTTTGACTTGTCACCAACATCTGATCTGATTGCAGGATTAATGTGTACTGTCCATTCTCTGCCAGTGGAAGAATCAATGGTCAAAATCATAATATAATTTGGGCATCACTCTGGTGAAATTAGAACTAAATCAAAATCCTTTAAAAGGAGCAAAGTGATTTAACAGTTTAAAAAGACTAACTTTTCAAATGATTCTCCTGTGATATAAGTCTTGTGAATGAATTTCCACTTCATGAGAGCTGTTCTGTTCTCTTACTATTGCATAAAACTGTGGCAGTGCCCTTTAACTCTGTAAACTATTTGCTTCCTTTTATAGAATTTAAAAGTAGAAAACAGGAAAAAAGCTGAAAGCAAGTACACCTCACAGCTGGTTACTGCCATTAGATCAATAGGTGTCTCCACAATAATTGATTTCTCTCTATCTCTTCCCAATATCAATCTCTCTGACAAGCCAACCACCTGAACAATTTAAAAGCTGCTGCCAGAGAGATATTCATCTGGTTGCTAAATCTTTACTAACCAAGTGCTTATGGATTTCAATGGAATGGATTGTCAATGCAAAAGAAACCTGGTGCCTGAATACATAGTTTTGATTTGTTCAAGTAACAATATGTATAATGTTATTCAGATCGTACTTATGGGAACACTGGACAAACGTTTCCCCAGTGTCTGGATTCCTAAAACTGGATAAACAGATTGCCTTGCTCTCAAAGCGAGAGACACAGTGGCTAACGGTAAAGATTTGCTTCTATACAATTTTCCACTTGATTGTTTGCATGTCAGAACAACATCCTTAAATTGAAAGATCAAGCGTGCACAACACTCTTAGCAGACAAATAAGCATCATGGCCTCTTAGTCACAGTGTTTGTGTGGTCTTGTTAATCCAAGTATTTACAAGAGAATAGTTTTTATTTAAGGCATTAGGTAGTTTCAATGGCACAATAACCCAGTTCAACAAAAAAAGTATAATTAAATCCTTGTGACATCTAAAATTGGAATATAAAGACCAAGAGATCTTATCCAATGATACACTTACTATAGGAATTCTGTTCAGTGTACTCTCATTCTCCACACCACCCTGTGCTTCAACATTAATAAACCAGACATTCTTTGAGATGGGAATTCAAATCCTGAGGTTAGAAACAATTTATTTATAACAGACTCAGACCTAGCCAGCAAGTCCGGGTATTAACCAAAAGACAGACCACATGATCAGGTGTAATTGTGCTTTTCACAACTGACAGGTCACAAACTTCTATGAAAATGTGCCCCATACAACAAATTTGACAGTGCCTTGAAATTTTAATCATAAATCAATACACTGCTTTCAGAACAAGTGGGAGCAAGACACCTGCACGTGAGGGGACATTAACTTACATCACTATCTAATGTATAGGATATTGTGATCTATAAACACTGGGTACTATAAACAGCTAACGTATACTGCCCAGATAGTTTGTGAGAGCCAATTCCCATTCATTGCATAGCCATTTTGAAAATTATTTCTGAATAATTATTTGCAGTGAAAACTACTTTCTTTTGAAAATTGTTTAAGTGGGTAATAAAGCTTATAAAAATATTTTAAATGTCCACTAAAGGTTTCTTTCAAATCAAGGTTCAGATGACATATTATGGTGGGTTTCCCCTGCCAATACTTGAGCCCTTGTCAAGATCCCAAGAAAACGTACTGAAGAATCACTTAATGATCTTGCCACCCTGTCTTTAAACCTGAATAACCTGGCCCATCTTTTCTGCGTTCAGCAGCAGGTAAATTACTTTGTACACCCAGCGTCTTACTCAGCATTACATCCGTTAATCACTCCAGGAGCTTGTCAACTCTTTCAAGCACTTCAGTGTCCACATTTTCTGCTCTCTTCGTTACCTGAAGTCTGCTACACTGATGGATAGAGCCACCTCAGGCCTACGGGCACGAGCAGTTTTACCATTCAGACCATCTGCACTTTGATGGGCAGGGGCTTGGCAACTGTGAAGAGAGGAATATTCTTCATTGATCTACGTTCAGAATATCAAGGCACTTTCTTGACTTAAGTTCTGAGTATCGTTTAAATCAACTTGCTACTATATAGCTCCTTAACACAGGAAAATGTCTCAAAACACTTCAGATATGTAATGGGGTTCTGCAGCACGTTGAGAAATACACAGCAGAGAGATTTCTTCAGAGAATAGAGCTAAGAGAAAGTTTCCTAAGGGCATGATTTACAACAAATTAGAATCATAGAATTATACAGCACAAAAGGAGGCCATTCGACCCATCTAGTCTATGCCGGCTCTTTGAACAGAGCAACTCAATCCCACTGCCCAGTTTTCTCCCCATAACCTAACAGACCTGCTCTTCCTAAATAAAGATCTAGTTCCCTTTTAAAAGTTGTTATGGAATCTGCCTCCACCACCTTTTCAGGCAATGTATTCCAGATTCGAACAACCCACTGAGTGAAAACATTTCTCCTTAGCTCCCCTCTGCTTTGTTTTGAAACTATTTTAAATCTGTGACCACGAGTCACTGATTCGCCCACTAGTGGAAACAGTCTTTCCCTATTCACCCTGTCGAAACCTCTCATAATCTTATAAACCTCTATCAGGTCCTCTCAATCTTCTTTGTTCTAGAGAGAACAAGCCTAGCGTATCTAGCCTTTCCTCGTAGCTGAAGTCCCTCATTCCTGATATCATCCTAGTAAATCTCCTCTGCACCCTTTCCAATGCCTTAATATCCTTCCTAAAGTGTGGTGACCAGAATTGTACGCAGTACTCCAGCTGAGGCTAACCAAAGTCTCATAGAGGTTAATTAGTACTTCCTGACTTTTGTCATTTCATGAAATTCATTTGAACAAAATATACAATGGCTGAACTAATTGAAGTTTAGGTGATGCACACTGGAGCTTTGAGGGAAATGGCTCAATGCTTCGGTTTGGATACACCACAATACAAGGGTTGCCTGGTGGAAACCATAATCCTTCAGTGAAAATCTAGATCAAGTTACCTTCTGTCACCTTTACTTCCTTCCAGTCTGTGCTGCTGTTTCACAACATCACCAGTCAGTGTACTGAATTCTTTATCCTTGTCAATCAGTAAATTCTGTTTGAATAAAAGATAATGTAAGGTAATTTTTTTTCTTGTAATTTTCTAATAAATAAGTGGATCGGTTCTTGGGGGTTTGACCCTCCTCTTCGACGGTCTCATCGATTACCCCAAATTCCCCCACTTTCCCTCCACCATCCCCGAACCCAACTCAGGTCTGAAACAATAACTGTCCAGCACGTCCCCCTGACGTGAAAGTGTAATTTTGTTGTTGTTGTTGTTAAGACACTGATTTGTCCTGATACTTTATTCCCAGAATGATTTAAAAGTTCTTAGCACTGGATAACCCAAGGCCTTTCAAGGAATGATTACTACTGTTATTATTAAAAGACTCTTTGATAACATTAAAAAATTAACTTGGTTTAATTGTATTCACATTAAAACCAGCATTATAAACCCAGCATTTATTTAAGAATTCAAATTTGAGCATTAAAATGGGGGGGGGGGGGGATTTTAAAAGTGCTTTAGAATAGTTTATTTAGAAAGGGCTCTGGTGGGGAGCCAATATTATTAATAGTAAATGCAGAGTATGAATTTTACCTTAACCCCGATAATATCTCCATCTTTCAGATGATATGGTGCTCCCTGTAGATTCTCTGGTTTCTTTTTCCTTTTCTTTTTTGAAACTTGCTGGCTCTAAAGAGAACAGGAAAACTTTTAAATGTTAAGAGCTGATGGGACATTCCACCATACCAGCTCCATTCTGCTCCAATGATATACAACTGTTTGAGCTATATAGTAGCTGTATATAAGCTCCACAGGAAAAACAAACCTTGCCTGATGCCTCTTACCCAGCTGGAGATGGGCATCCATGTAGACTTCTCTGGAAAGTATTTTGCAATTTCAATCTGCTCCATAGTCAGTGAGTACACCTGGGCAATCTTGTGTCTAAGTGTCCGAGCTGTACATTCCTTGGATGTGTCAAAAATAAAGTCTTCTGGCGTGTAATAGGATCTTTCACCGGGCACTGCCATCCGAAGCTGCAGCAATAATTCAGTGGAGCTGAACAAAAACAAAACTAAATTTACAAAGTAGATAGAGAAATTTTAACAGTGACAAATGATGGAAATGCACCAAATGTGGTTCACTGCCATTTTTTATCTGTTAACAATGTAAAGATTAAAAGTGAACCTTTGCTTAAAAGGGAACTGAGTAACTATTTGAAGAGGAACAAAATGAAAGGTGGAAAGTGCACAAAATTGAGATTCAAGTGTATATTTCCAATGGGGGAACCATTGTGTCAGCCAAATGGTTTCCTTTTATTTCAATAAATCCATCCAACTGTGGTGAAAGTCAATTTAATATACCTCACAACTAATAAAAAAAAATGAAGCTGGACCAAATGTTACTGATTTAAATGTTTGTATTGTTAATATGTAGTTGAACAGACAACAATATGCCAATGGTGTCAGATACTGGCGAACAAGTAACTGTTGGGAATGCCATTGTACACTCACGTCAACTCCTCATCTGCCTGCAGCAGCTGAATGCCGATCTCCACACTGCTTCCCAGCTTGAATTTGCTGAACACACAAGATGAACAAGATTAAAACTTAGAATAGATTTTTCCAAGAATAAATCAGAGCCTCTCTACTGGGCTTTCTCACCTGTTGTTTAAACCAACACTATCCCCAGTCACCATCTCCAGCGTACCCACACCTGGAGCCCCAGCTTTATATGAATGAAGGCAGTCTCCAGCTAGCTCTTACCTGAGCTGCTGCTGGTGGTTCCGCAGGATCTTGGTACGACATTTACTCTCCAGGAGCCAGACTCGGAGGAACTTTACTGAAGGAACGGAGAGCGACTGCACCGTAGGCAAAGTTAGAACCTTTAACAATAAAAAGTCAAGCTAAAGGAGCACAGAAGGTTTTCTGAACCCATTAAAAAAAACTGTCTACATCGCTCATTCATCAGCAGTGCAGCAAACACTGACCTGCTTCATTCACTGGGCTATCCAGCCACCACTGGCAGGCGAGCTTTAAGCAAATCCTCCCCTTCTCTCTGGAATTCCATCCCAGAGTCCCTTAAACTCAGACCTCCCTCTCCTTGTTCAAGGCACATCTCCAAGTGTACCTATTACCTCTCCATGCCCTTTGCTCCCACCCCATGCACTTTGAGATGCCATTACAACTTGAAAGGCACTATATAGATTGTATCTTGCTCCCAAATACTTGAGCTACAACCCTTCTCTATTTTCCTATACATGCAACCTAGACCTTCTGTGGATGAGATGCCTGTTTTCAGCCAGATATTAAAAATCCATCAACATTACTCGAAAAGAGAAAGAAATGGTAATGATGATGTTGCTATCAATTGTCCAAGTAAAATTGGTTATCCAGCACGTCTGGTCAAATGGCTGTCACGTTGGCCAACAAAAACAACAATAAAAAACGCCAGATTTGAAAGTAAATATTTGAATGCATTTGTACCACAAACATCAAGGTTCGGGAGGAAACAAAAAGATGGAACTAGCTTACCTGAGTTTTTAAGTCCTCTAGATTGGCTTCTCCAGCAATCTCAATATCACCCATGAACACCAGCTCAGTATCCAAGTGGTGCTGCAGTGAATTATCTGGAATGAGAGACAGAGCACAATTGAATTAAAGGTGAATTAATTCTAGATACATTTTAAATTTTCTGCCCCAAATATGGCACAATTGCATTATTGTACATTGTAACAAAGGTTCACAATTCACCAAGCTCCAGCTTCCTCAGTCTCAAAGTCAGGGATAGAAGGTTTTGGTAAACAAATGCTGACATACCTCTGGCAGCAGATATATTTAAAGCAGACAATTTATCTGTGAAGCTTCCCTGCTCATCCTCAAGGTATTTTCTGTTTTTTGAGTCCAGGGTAGACTGATAGAGCCAAACTGGTAGCTTCAGGAATCCCTGTGAGAGATATACAAATTGTGAAGCTCATGGAACACATAAAGCGAAAGCAGGGACATGAAAGGCAGCTATAGCCTATAGAAGTATAGCAGCTTTAGAAGGGGTAGAACAAAGCGAGAGGAAAAAGATAAAGGACCTTGAACAACAATGAAATGAGTGTATCAGTGGAAGTCAACATCAACTGCTTCAGATTCATCACAAAAAAAATGAACAGTCCCGATTTGTGACAAGTTAAGCAAAATGTGAGTAACAGCAGGGGTCTATCAACCAATTTTGGGTCAGTAGCAAACAGCCTCAAATCCTTCTGCTGCTCTTTCTATACCAGCACAACCCAGGAGACATGAAAATAAAGTGCCTTTGGCTAATTCTGATTAGCTACAGCGGTCCATATCTAAGAACAAGACATATTGTATTTACAGAAATCTAAGATCCTTTAATCCACCCATTTAAAAAGTAAAACCCAAATCAAGGTGTGCTTGGAATCAATGGCACCTTAGAATTGCAATTGTTTTTCAAAAGCGTCTAAAATCTGCATGCACCTCAGGTTCAAGTAAATATGATAGAACTGATACAATGGGAACTACACAATTGTGGTTTCAAATTATTTGTTTCTGAAAAGGCATACGGATAAATGGTATGAAAAAATTGTTCTTTAAGAGCCAGCAGTGAATTTCGATGGTTCCAATGTATCTAGGTCTCCCTTTCACAAGCATTTAACTGCAGTTCCACATGCTATACTGGTTTCCAACCGTAATTAAGATGCAGTCCAGCCCTCGGTGCAGAACTTTACCATGTTTAAGCACATACCGTGATTGTTTGTCTGATTTTGTGTTACAATAAAAATATTTTGACCAAAATGTAATAATCCTATAAATAGGATCTAAACACAATAGCATTTATTGAGTGAGATACAATTTATATAGTGCCTTTCATGTTGTGAGGGCATCTCAAAATGCTTGACAATGCTGGTTGGGCGTCACAGTAGCATTTATAAAGTGCATGGTTAGAGCACTCGCCTTACAAGTGAGAGACCTGGGTTTGATTCCAGGGAAGCGAAACCTTGGGCAAGTTTTTTACTCCGCACTCCTGATAATAATCTCACAAAAAAAATTGTTTTTAATTAGTCATTTCAATCCACGACTGTTTGTGGGACCCGTTGTGCGCAATTGGCCGCTGCGTTTCACCCACAAATATACAGTTAAGTCACTTTACAGTATATTCAGTGTAGCACTTTGAGACGTCTAGAACACGTGAAAAGCGTTATATCAAATGCAAGGATTATTTTGTATTATTACAAAGTACAATTTTGAAAGGGAAACTTGGTGCTAAATAGGTAGGACTTGTATGGGGACAGGTTTCCCACTCCCCGCCTGGTAATCTGATCAGAATCAGTGTTTTTCCCTTGGGTATAAAAAGTGATAAAATTGACACCTTTGGTGGGAGTCGTCCCTCCATGATGAGGAGAGTTTCTCCAGTGCTAATCTTCAACTCTGCCAAGGAGGCTTCCTGCAAAACAAAGCACATAGAGAGCAGGTCTGTTGACTGTCTGTTGTAACAACAGCAACATCGCATTTATAGAGCGACTTTCACATTGGAAGGGCATCCCAAGGCTCTAAACAGTGAGGGGTCGGGACCCGAGCATTGGGCAGGGAGAGAGCAGCTGAAAGCACGAGTGAAAAGGAGGGTCGTGAGAACCAGCGAAAAGGAGGGTCGTGAGAACCAGCCTTGAAGGAGGCACGGGAGGAAGCGAGGTGATTCTAAGGATCATTTCAACATGTTGTAGCTTGGTGGTTAGAGCACTCGCCTCGCAAGCGAAAGGACCTGGTTTTGATTCCTGGGTCAGAGCAAACAGTTGGGCAAGTTTCCTTACTCCACACGCTTCTGATCACCTAGCAGTAAGTAAGAACCTGGTTTAGTCGATTGGCAGATCGCTTTTCCAGTGAAAATAATCCCTTAAAAAAAAGTCATCATTTAGTCACAGCTGTCAATCCACAACTGTGTATGCAATTGGCTGCCGAGTTCCACCCAATCAGTTTACAATTTACTGCAAAGGGAATTCACTTTACAGTAGATTCTGTGAAGTACTTTGAGATCATAGAATTATACAGCACAGAAGGTCATTTGAATTGGCTTCCATTACCCTTCCAGGCAATGCATTCCAGATCCCCCAAAACTGCATTTGATTTATTGTCCAATTGCAGTGATGCTCTCAAGTATTCAGCTTTCACCTCATCAACTTACTTCGTCTTTCAAAACTTCTCCAGCTTCGTAGCACCAGTCTGTTTTCCTCAAATGCCACCACTCGCCTGTGAGAAATAAACACCACTGAATTTAATAGCACATGGTCAGCAACACACAAGGATCAGCAGCTCCCACCAACAAACCCACCAGCAGTAATCCTTCATTTGACTTGTTTTGGGTTTTATCCTAAGTTTTGTTGAATTTTCAGTTAGCAGAGGGTGATGAGAACGTGGATCTTACTGCCGGAAGTAGTGGTTGAAGCATCAATGCATTTAAGAGGAAACGTGACTCATACATCAAGTGTACATGTACAGTGTACAGTTAAGTTTACACACTATTATAGAGTAGTTTCAGACAATTGGTAGACCAAATATTTGGCTGCCGATGTCCAGATTCCCTATTTGAGAAAGGTCCACAGGCCGTAGCAGCAATATTTTGTGTTTCTCCTTCAGGAACACAGCATCTTTTTCACAAAAGGTGTCAGCTGGGCATCTGAGCTGGGGCGGGAGCTAAGAGAGGCGGGAGCTAAGAGAGGCGGGATAGGGAGGGAGGAAAAGATAACTGAAAGTACGGTCAGAGTTTGGTGTTGATAATAATAATCATCTTTACATTTGATTTAGTGCTTTTCACATCTTCTAGATGTCTCAAAGCACTTCACAGAATAACTCTAAAGTGAATTGATGGTATATTTGCAGGCAAAACGCAGCAGCCAATTGTGCACAGCAGTGTCCCACAAACAGTCATGGATTGAAATGACCAATTTTATTTTGAGGGATTATTATTAGGCGTGTGGAGCCAGGAAACTTGCCCAAGGTTTCGCCCTGCCTGGAATTTAACCCAGGTCTCTCGCTTGTAAGGCAAGTGCTCTAACCACTGAGCTACTGGACACCACAATGTGCTTTGAAAGGGGAGTTGTTGGAACTCCAGAGAGCGGGAGTGGAGGGGAATGGAGATGGTGGGGCAGATGGAATGGGGAGGGCGTTAAGCAAGCTGGCATTTGCTCTTCAAAAGGAATGGCCAGGTCAGGAGGTCACAGAGATAGGGTGGGGAGCGGGAGGTGTTATGAAGCACGTAGAGTTGTTTTTCATTGGGGGAAGAGGAAGTTTTCTGTGAGGAAACTGCACATCGCTTTCTCTTTCTCTCCCCATCTCCCTCTCCACAATCACTCATTGCCAATCAGCTATGCAGCAATTACTATCTGCAGCGACACAAGCCAGCTGTTGCTAAGAATGTTGTTGGTAAGAGATGCGCTTGCCTTCCTGACAGACTGCATGCGTCAACGTTCAGTTACAATGGTGCCAGACTGGAGGTGTTCTCCATAGCTAATTAACATGCCATCACTCACTGTGTACAATCATCCATGAAAATAGTCATTGGAGCAAGGTCCATCAGAGCGAGACTTGATATAATTTATTTGTTGCTGCAGTGGGCGATTGAGAAACCACCTGGACAATTCAATACATAGCACTGGTTGTGCTATTCAGTGGTAAACAGCTGCCCTTGTATCTTAGTGTATCCTTTTTATCCCATTGAATGAGCTATCTACTGAAAGATAATAGGGCAATTTCCCCCAATGCGCACTCTGACATACCTGGTAAGGCTGCTTTCTCCAACATCAGTTTCAGGCACTGGAAAAGCAAAAGGAAATGACCAAGTTAAGGAAACCTGAAACATTGCTCTGCCAGACAAGACAAGGTTCTGTTTTCAGGAACAAAAACAAAATTAGACCCTTTGTTGTCACAGGTCTCCAAGTGGACAATTTCCTCTGCAAGTCCACATGTGTTAACACCAGTGCACAGAAAGAAGTCCTATTCTTGCATTCATCCCTTTCTCACTCTTAAATTACAGTTCAAGATTCTGGATATCTGTGTTGGTCAGTTGATAGCACTGTTGCTCATGGTTGGAAAGTTCTGGGGTAAAGCTTCACATTAGGGCTCAAACACACAAATGAACTCGTAAGACTAGCCTGACACTCCAGTACATACTACACTTTAAAACAACAACTTGCATTTATATAGCGCCCTCCACGCCAGATGGTATCTCAGAACGTTTCACAATGGTGGAGCCCGGAGCCGAGCCAGGGGGAGGGGGAAGGTGACATTAGGTGCGGTCGAACAGAAAAGTCTTCAGGCGCGACCTGAAAATGGAAAAGGAGAGGGTGAGGCAAAAGGATTGAAGGAAGGAGTTCCAGAGATTTGCAGCGTAGTGGCTGAAAGCACGGCCGCTGATGGTGAGACGAAGGATTCAGGGGACAAGGAGGAAGCCAGACCCAGTAGACCCAGCGGAGGCAGCAGGAACCCTGCAGGTGACCAGACGAAAGCGAGAGAAAAAGCCTTTTGCAGAGATCTACTGCTGGCGGTTTGTGAGGTAGGACTTGAACCAAGCGAGCGCAATCCTATTGAGGTGGATGACGGAGGACAGGTGGTGGAGGAGGATGGCGTAATCAACTGTGTTGAAGGCAGTGGAGAGATCCAGGAGGAAAAGGAGGTAGAGGGAGCCCTGGTCACAGATAGTGAGTACATAGTTTGTGACTTTCACAAGCATAGTCTCTGTACTGTACTGTGGGCAGGGTGGAAGCCGGACTGGAGGGGTTCAAATAGGGTTTGGAGAAGAGTATGCGCTAGGGTCTGACGATCTGGAAATTTTCCGATATCGATATATTAGTTTGCCCATGCGATATATAATTTTTTTTCGATATACCAAATTTTTCATAATAAAAATTATATCGGATATAACCGATATATATCGATATGTGTTTTATATATAATATGTGCGGAGTTGGTTGGCAACAACGCATTCTATAACTTTTGCAATAAAGGGCAGTTTGGAGATAGGACAATAATGGCGGAGGTTGGAGGGATGTACAGGATGTACTGTGAAGCGCTTCACAACGTCTCAAAGACTTGATAAGGATTATATCAGGTACAGATAAGGTACTATATCAAATGCAAGAATTATTATTAAAGTGCTGAACTCCTGTACATGCCATCTTTCAGATGAGATGTCATACTATGCCTTTTCCCAATAGTTTAATGATATGATTATTTTGAAGAGTAGTACTGTACTAGGCAGATGTTACACCATCCAATCTGTATGTTTTCAGGAGACCATTAAAGATGCTAAAGTACTATTCCAATAGAGAAAGCAATTTCTTCCGTTGTGCAGGCTGACAACCCCCCAGATTAATTGGTCCTTCATGGGTTTTCATGTATTTTCCTTCAAAAAAAAATCACCACGTGAGAGAAATGTAGAATATTTTCAGACATTTCAATGTTATAGGGACTATAAAAACAAATTCTTCTTTCTTCCAATTTAAATTTAGTCATTCATCTTATTAATGTTTTAGGGACATAGCTAGTTAAGGTTAGCTGCTACATTTGAAAGAATATTCATTTCTTTGTCAAGTAAATGTCCAGAAAATGAGTTATGATGTGAATGATTAATTTTTATCAGAATTGTTGGCCAAAACTATTTATCCACAGGGCAACAATTTACGTTGATATAGCATCTTTCGCATCGGGAGGACACTAAGCTTGAAAGTAACCCAGAGCATGAAATCCTTTGGGATATCTTGATGTGACAAATTGCTGCATTAAATGCAAGTAATCCCATGCTTTAAATCTTAGTGTAGCTTTCAGTATGACCAACTGTCTTTGCACAGATTATCATTCAGTGATGGATAGTGCAGCTACTCAATAAAACTGAATATAATTAAACTCAGGAGAACACTCGCAAGGATATTACAACAAAAGCACACTGTACACAGTGTACATTTCTCCATAGGTTACCTCTCTGACTGAAATCTTCTGTTCCACTATAACCCCCATTTCAGGGCTCAAGTTAGCACTATCACCAACGGCAAAATTCAGGAAAAGCTAGAAGAGAGAAAAAAATTAATTTGTAAAAGTTGTGTCATTCACTCACCTAGCATTGAGGACCACAAACCCAATCAATTGGGTTGATAAAAGTGCTCAGTATTCATGAATGGCAACATTATTGAGGCTTGAAAAGAGTGCCTGTACCTTCAGTAGAGAATCCCATCTCCCATGTATGTCATGCCAATGGGTGATGTCAGCACTGACCAAGGAACTAAGGTCTGATGTGGGTTGTTGTCACTTTTATGGACTCACTTGCATGAAACTCAGTTAATGCTTCAATGTGCTTTTCCCAATGGTGAAACACCAACAATGCAACCAATGAGGTGTGCTGTGGCAGCCTCATATCACAAGTATGAGTTCAATTCAAAAACACCTTGCTTGTGGTCCATTCAAAAACAACTTACATTGTACAGCACTGCCCTTCACACACAGTAGCATCTTGGGAGTGCTGAACAGTGACGTGGTTCAACCCAGAGTCGGAAAGAGACAGCACGTAACCAAAGGCATGGTCGAATAGGAAAGCGTTGAGGTGCAATTTGAAGACTGGCAAAGAAGGGAAAAGACTGAGGGATTGAAGCAAAACATACCAGAGATTCGGGGCTTAGTGGCTGAAAACAGACACCAATTTTGGAGCTAAGGGGACATGGGATATGCAGAAGAATGTTGCAACAGCCTGCTCTACAACAACAACAATTTACATTTATAGAGCGCCTTTCACGTCGGGAGGACGTCCCAAGGCGCTGAACAGGAGGCGTGTGACCCGAGCTGGGAGGGGAGTGTTTGGGAAGGGGTGAAACACGAAGGGGAGGTAAAAGAGTTCGGGGTGGAACAAAAGGCACGATCGAAGAGGAAAGTCTTCAAACCGGCCTTGAAAGAGGAAAGGGAAGAGACGAAACGGAGGGATTGAGGGATGGCATTCCATAAGGAGTGTAATACATCAGGAGTGTAATAACATCAGGTTCGATCTGCAGTTATCCTTCCTCCCCCACATCCGGTCCTTCACCAGCACCGCTTTCTTCCATCTCCACCATATTGAGCCTCACAAAGGAGACCTGGGTTCTATTCCCTGCCGGTTGAAATGTTGGGGGGATTTATTTACTCCATTTACCCAGTAGTAAGTGCGAACCGGTTATTAGTTGATTGAAGGGTTTGCTATTCTGGAGCTAATAATTCCTCACAAAATAACAATAATAAGTTGATCATTCAATCAACAACTGTTTGTGGGACACTGCTGGCGCAATAGGCTGCTGTGTTTTGCCCACATATATAGTCAATTCACTTTACAGTACATTCTGTGAAGCGCTATGAGATGCCTTGAGAACAGAACAAGTGCAAATCAAATGCAAGGATTATTATTACTGCCTGAGATTAGTCATGTCACTTGCAAGCAATTACTAAGGGAGGTCCACAAGAAAATGTGTGGGGGAAATCATATCAGACTATTAGTCAATTTAATCGATCCTTTTAGTAGGGCCCATTAACAGAAGCTGAGATAGTCTAGTCACCTAAGCGTATTCTCTTAGAGAGCAAGAAAAAGAAAAGGAACAACTCTGAATTCCAGTTTAGGTCAATATACTACAGCTTTGCAGATTGTGAGGATGCTCAGCGTCATGTGGATGAATTTCAATCGGTATTAATGGATAGAATCTGGTTTTAGAGTTGCTTTAAATGTACTCCACCGACCCTAACAGAGTGCCATTAATAGTTTGTCCTAGAGAGTGAGTCAACAGAAGACATTAAGGTACAGCATTTGACATCATAGACCTTGATCCTGGTGGCAGTACATGATGATTTCCCCGAGTGAGAACACGCTCATGGAACTTGTGAATAGAAGAAACTGTGAAGCAAAGTGCATCAATAAGTACTGGACACAGGCCTGGTCTCTCCTCGTACCTGATTGTCAGTTGGAGCACTGCCACAGCAAAGTGCCAAGGTGCTTCCCGTCTTCAGTCCAGTGTCCCTTAAAGTTAAATCCTCTCGTACTGTAAACAAAAAGGGAAGAATGAGCCAGGATAAAAGAAGCCATGTGAGTAGTTGTACTGCACTCACTGAGGCAAGGGAAGACATTGCTGAAAAATGAAGTGGGAATTCAATGGCCAGGAACTATTATTCAGAGATTGGATCTCGGATGGAGTTCTGTAGCTCAGTGATTAGAGCACTCACCTTGCAAGTTAGAGACCCGAGTTCGTTTCCAGGCAGGTCAGGACAAAAACTTGAGCAAGTTTCCTTACTCCATATGCCTAATAATAATCCCTCGAAAAGTATAATAAATTTGGTTACTCAATCCTCAACTGTTTTTGGGACACTGCTTTGCGCAATTGGCTGCTGCATTTTGCCCACAAACATACAGTCAATTCACTTTACAGCATATTATGTGAAGTGCTTTGAGACATTTAGAAGACATGAAAAGCGCCATATCAAATGCAGGGATTATTATAATAATAATCACTGCATGAGACTTGCTCTGTCTGCACTAACTACCAACCTGGAGGAAGGAGTTTTCCTGTTTGGTCAATTGGTCTCAAACAGCTATCATTTGCTGTGAAATATAAGAAACACAAATTAGTGAGGCAGGCACACAAAAGTTACCAGCAAACAAATAGCAAAACAAATTGTTGCCTGTTTATAATACTTCTGTTTAACCTTTCTTTCAGTGCTCAACTGCAACAGAATAATGAGTTAGGTTTAGAGGAAAATAGATATAGCAATAGTGGCACAATGAAACTGCTATTAATGACAATGAGATAATTCCCAGTGTATAAAATACCACTTCATGCCAACTTGTACCAGTTCTTTTGTAGTGAGAGAATGAATATATAAATAAGGCATTCATATCCTGATCAATATAGAAATTGTACAGTATTATAAGTACATTGATCACTTATCATTTTATAATCCCAGATACTTCACAGTGAGCGGTGCTCTATTTAATACTGTACGTGTGTGAGAGAGAGATTGATGTACCACAAACTGATGTATACTATACCTAGATTCGCTTTCAGTTTCAGCTTTTCAATGGCATAAAGTTTGACTTCTGAAACCAGCTAGAACAAAAAAAAGACTTGTATTTAAAGGAATACAATACAGGCATACAATACAATTTAATACAGGAAACATGAAAGGAAACACATAGTTTGCCTCTGTTTTTTCAAACAGAGGCAAAAATAAAGGAAATATTCAGGAAACTTTCATTCCATTCCATGTAAGTCGGGCTAAAAGGAAACAAGCAGGATTGTTTCATCACGATAGAAATACAGTAAGTGAGGAAACATATAGGCTACCATTACAGTACATCTCATACAATACAGGATGAAAGGAGTCATAGAGCCCGTGATTACATTTTATACACAGTCTGAACAAATATACCAACAGCTATCATTACATTTCATACAATACTGAATGAAAGGAAAATGCAATATCACATTAACCAGAGCCCACTTTATTGATTACTTTTTTTTTCTTTTTTAAAATTGTGCTAGTTTGCTAAAATGTGGAATTAATAAAAACCTAACAATTCATGTGGAGTTGTACAGACTGGTAACAAGGAAGTACTCACTTATTGAAACTGTCGCACTACACACTAGTTGAAACCAGTTCAAGAAAATTAACAGGGTAAAAAACACCAGGTTTGGTAGTGTTCTGAACTGCAGCCGATGCAAATCCTAATTATAACAAATGCAAGACCACCTCTTCCCGGTCGCTTCATTAACCGCAATGAAGTGCACTTGTACCCCCAGTGGCTTTGGTCTAGCAGCGAAGGGGACAGAGTATTAACGTCAAAAATGGGCAACTATTGCAACCAAGAGCCAGACACTTTGAAGGGGCTATGGATTTAAGGAATGGAGATCCTAAGCTACAAAGTTCTATTTGAAGGGTTGTCCACGAATGTTAAACTTATTGTTCTCTTCTCAGGTAGACTGACCTCCTTTGGATTTATTTTCTCCCTGGTTTTGCTGGGCTATGTAGTAATTAACTGACTAAGGTATGCAACATCATCTTGCATTTTGTTACTTCCCTTCTGGCTTCGCAGCAGGGAGGGAGTGGGGAGATGTCTGTAAGCACATTCAAAAAGGAAGGTATTGAGGTGGGATTTGAAAGCGGAGAAGGAGGTGGCAAGGTGGAAGGATTGAGGGAGAGTCCCAGAGTTTCGGGGTGTAGTGGCTGAAGGCATGGCCATCGATGATGGAGCGGGGGGGACGAGGGACAAACAGGAGGTCGGAAGCAGTAAGCAGATTGGATAGGTAGGGAGGTGCCAAAGCATGAAGGGATTCAAGTTAAATCAATCTGGTGTGTAATTGGGAGCCGGTGGAGCTTGGCACAGACTGGTGTGATGGGGATATAGGGTATTGTATGGTTGAGTACAACAACAACAAAATTACATTTATAGAGCGCCTTTCACATCGGGAGGACGTCCCAAGGCGCTGAACAGTCAAGAGTATCTGGACGGCAGAGTTTTTAGGTACCAGAAGACCATGGTGCAGAGCTTGAGCCAGCAATGCCTTCCGATTCCCGCAGTTACTAACTCTATTTTATAGTTTCAGTGAAAGAGGTAAATATAATTCCTTTTTCTTTATGTTGGTATTATTTCACATGCAGTGCTATTAACTAACACTTGCAATACTAACAGCTACTCACCATCTCCACGGTAACTGGAATGGTTACCGTGGTCCCCTCCGCTTGCATCATTTTCTCATCACGGTAATTCTTGATTTGCACCCAACTGTGGTCACACAATGTTGCTACAGTGACTGGTATGCCATTGGACGATAGCACACTGCAGAAGATGAAAACAGGAATATTGAAATAAAATATGAAGTTTCTCATGTTATTTTTAACATTCAAAGACTCACTTTTTACTAATTTTGTTTATCTTCAAGTATCTGTGCATAAGTATCATCACATTTATTACAATTTGATGAACTGGGATTTATATAAATAGCCATCTTTTTGCAACTTCTTCTAATGGGATCCCATTAGAAAGTTGGAAAGGAAAAGATTACTATTTTGAGCGAAAGGCTCACACAAGGCCCCACTGTGCACTTGTTAATCATCCAATTTTCAAATTCTCAAAGCAGCACATTTTTTGGACAGCTTCTAAGCTCACTGAATAATTCACCTTCGATCCTCTCGTGTTCAATGCCTATTTGTATTCACAGCTAATCAAAAACGAAGCCCCGTACTTTGTTAATGACTATTTCTAATGATGATTGTGTTTCTTTAATCATCTGGCTCAGCCTCTTCCCAGATGAATCACCAATGCTGTAATAATTTTATATTATGTTTCCTCTATCCAAGGAAGAGGAAACATGATATGAAAGCTAATATATATATATATTTTATAAAAAGCACAACATTTTGTTGCTAGCCTCCCTATTTACAATAACCAGCAGAAAATCAATCTTTGATAATACTGTAATACAATAATCTTTGCATTTGATGGTGTCTTACCATAGAAAATATTGTAAAGTGGAAGGCAAAATACTGTACGTGCTGGAAATCTGAAATAACAACAGAAGTTGCTGGGAACACACGGCAGGTCAAGCAGCATCTCTGGAAAGGTCATCGACCTAAAGCGTTAACCTATTTTCTTTTCTTTACAGATGCTGCCTGAAGTGCTGTGTGTTCCGAGCAACTTCTGTTTTTATATTTTAAGTGGATTGACTATATATTTTTGGACAATCTCTTACCTCGGGTCACTGTACTTTTGGTCTAAGATTAGCAGAGAGTCGTTGTCTTTTAGACTCAACTCTTCGAGAGTCTTGTGAAAGTCTTCACTGGCGTATGCACTCCAATCCGATGACGCTTTATTTTTCAATGTTTTCCTGTGGCAGATTGTGAGATCCTCTGGTGGGATGCCCATTGATAGAACTACAGTCTCTTGTAGAGCACCCAGCGTCATCCTCCGAGGAAATGCCTGTCGCAATTCTTTAAACTCCACTTCCCCAGACTCCAATTTGCTTCGTAAAGTAGAGAGCAGGATTTGAAGCAACACTGGTTCAACCTCTTGTCCTGCTTCTACCTCCACTCCATGGACCTAACAACAGAACCGTGAATATTACCATCTGCAGTGTGAACCCTGTGTATGTGGGCCAAGGAATATTTTAAAAACATTTTCTCCTTTCCTGCACTGAAAAGATGAGAAAGCTATCAGCTTGAGGCTATCGGTCAAATTAACTCTGTAACCAGGTTCTGGTAGTGGTAGGGCAGTAACCCAAGTGTCACTCACTGTTAAAATTTCACCTGTGCAAAGCCTTGGTATTTAGCATGATCGCAAGCCAGTGAAAATGCCTGCAGTATGCTACCACAGGGAATGACTGATATAAAAGTGTACACTGCACAGCAGATACTCTCTGACTGTTGGTGTCCATCTAGGTGTTACAGTTGTCAATATTTGCTGTGAGAAACCAGCATCACTGCTATTTGGAGGTAGGCTTAAAACCCTTTGAAAATAGAAAAATATGAAAGTGGCTGAGGTAGCCATCTTTTGTGGCTATGGTTGTCACACAACACAGGTTGTGACTGTGAGAGGGTTCTGGCTCTAATAGAAAGTAAACTAAGTGAAAGGGTGAAATATTAGAAATTACCTGGTTACCATTCCACAGAAAGAGAATGGCTCCATCTGTAACCTCCAGACTGCACAGAGAAGCCTGATCCTCTGGGTATAAAGAGAATACTTTAAATCTTAGGAACCTTCACAGGTTAACAGATACTAACATGAAAACCAATTGCATATTTATCCAACACTGAACAATGATCCTGTAGCAAGTGTTAACCTAACTTCAAGTTATGGAATAACATATGTGACAACTTTATCCATGCAATGTAAACCGTCAGTCAATTTCTGCATTGTACCATGTAGTGGTTAAAATAGGGTCCACAAGACCATATTAATACTCATGGAATGCCATATCCTATTACTTCACATACCAATGACTGCATCATTACCCTTACAAAGGTATTGTTAACCTCAATCATGTATTCTTGAAAACAGATATAAGTGAACCAAGCTGTATAAGAAGGTGATTGAGATTAAAGGTGTGTGTATAGCTAGCTCAAAACCGTATGCAACGTGATAGCTCCCTCCAGAGCTGATAAACATAGAGATAAAAGAGCAGCTGTTCACCGTGAATGATGCACGTTACAACATTAGATATCTTCAGTCAATCACTTTGGAGGGCAAAGAACCCCAGGAGATGTAATAAATTCACTAATATCTATGATGGTGGAAATGATATCAGATGCAAGAATGGAGTGCATTAGACAGAAATTTGGGATTATTCTGATACCATGTACCTCTGTCCTGCCAACAGCCAGCTGCTTTGGCCAGAATAATGTAATGATCGAGAGAACTCCTTCCACAAACTCCGGCTTACCATCGAATCTCTCGTAGAGATGAAGGCCAGCTGGTAATTGCTTTGCAACATGGATCACCATATCACCTTCCCAGAACTCTAGCAGCTGCAATCAGAAACAATTATATTGTAGAGCTGACACACAGCTCCCTGCTCATAGCAAAAAGTAGCCCAACATGCCTTTGTGTAATTCTAGACACAATGAGCTAGTCTGTAATAACAATAACAAAATTACATTTGTATAGCGCCTTTCAGGTCGGGAGGACATTCCAAGACACTGGACAGTCACTGCTTCAAGTGTTGATAAGACTGTGACAAATACTCTGCAGCAGACTGATACTGGAAGACCGGTGAACTCAGTGCCTTGGGACGTCCTCTTGACATGAAAGGCGCTAAACAAATGTCATTTTGTTGCTGTTGAAAGAGCAGCTAGGTAGTGCCAGGCAAGCAAATGCCTAATAATCGATGAACTGAAAACTTTTAGGGAATACAATATTTCCAATCCCAATAGTAACATTATGGTTTTCTGTGCACTACACTTACCCACTTCGGTGACACATGGCCTATAATGGGAAATCACTGAATATAACAAGTGTAGTAATTTAACCAAAATAAAGATTGTCATTTTGCTGTTAGAACTGAGTATATAAATATATATTCTATATACTTCCAATAGAAGTTCCAATATGGGTGGAATTGTATGGATGATTTTATACATTTACAGAACAGTTCCTGCTGCTTGTAAGGCAGACGCACCTGACTGAGGAACCGGATGACCCAGACCATCACAAATTTGATTATGGTGCACTGCAACTTAGAGCCAGCTCAGCTCCGAGCCACTCCTAACCTACATTTGACCTAAAAGAAAATCTAGATCTAAATTGACACTCTAATTTAGTGCAGGAGGTATGGTGCATTGTTGAGAGGTGCCGTCCTTCATAGGAGACATTAATCCAAGATCATGTCTGATTCTTCAGGTGGAAGTTAAAGACTCCTTGACACTATAAAAGAGAAGGGGATTTCTCCCTTTGTCCTGGCCAACAATTCCCATATAAGATTGGTCTTGCATTATATGGCTGCTCATGGGACATTGCTGTGCGCAATTGAGTTCCCAAAGTGAAAATCAGGAACATAATGCAAGAATCATTGTTTACATCCAATGGTATTTTGAAATATGAGTTTGAAGAGTTCAAAACTTTCTCTCCACTTCTACTACCATTCTCTCCGTGCTCCTCTCATCCCAATTAAAAATACACAAATTCACATCATCCGGCACTTTTGCTCAATAATGACCTCTTTCCACTCTGGTCCTGAAGTGAACCATTCAATATTCTACATACCTGAAAAGCTGACTGCCTGAGGTCCCCTATCGTTTTCCTTTTATCAATAGTTAGAGTCAGCACACTGTCCTTCTGGGAAGAAGCTGGGTGTAGAGCACCATTAACAAACTTGTACTCCGGGCCCAAGTGAAGATGGACTTCAATGTTATTGACGGCAGAATCGAACTCCATCCTGGGTTTGGTGGAAAAATAAAATTAGCAAATTTAAAAGTGACCATTTTGAATTAATCCTATGGTGCGTGGAAGATGAGAGAATTTTACACTGTGGCAATGCCATTATGACAGCCACAAAAGCCATCAGAGAAGAGAAATCATTACAGATTACCAGGACTCCAGGGGAATCTGAATTCATCCTTTAAAATGGTCAACTCTTTTTTAATTCATACTTAGTCAGCTCTGTGTGCTCCATGTAGCACATTCATTGATATGTGTTAATTGCCATTCTGCTATAAGTGGTGAATTCTCTGTACTCGCTTTTGACCAACTCTTCATTCAACTTTAAAAGTTGAAAGAGTTATTTGTTTTTAATATCGTTAAGACTTCTGAAATACCATTAACAACAACAACAACAACAATTTACATTTATAGAGCGCCTTTCACGTCGGGAGGACGTCCCAAGGCGCTGAACAGGAGGCGTGTGACCCGAGCTGGGAGGGGAGTGTTTGGGAAGGGGTGAAACACGAAGGGGAGGTAAAAGAGTTCGGGGTGGAACAAAAGGCACGATCGAAGAGGAAAGTCTTCAATCCGGCCTTGAAAGAGGAAAGGGAAGAGACGAAACGGAGGGATTGAGGGATGGCATTCCATAAGGAAATTAAGAGTTATTTATAAAAACAAGGGGATAAATTAATGGAGCTTCCCGAAAGGGAGGCAAGCGCTTAGCTCAAATCAATATTCTGAGCGCGAGGAGCAAAACTAACACACAAACAGTAACCTTTATGAACTCATAGTTTAGGCGCTGCATTGTCAAAGGTGCTGACCTTCAGATCAACGTGAAAACAAAGTGCTGCCTGCCTGTTGAGGTGGACATTAAAGATGCCATTACACTATTCAAAATGAGATGGGAGTTTCCCCTTTTATTATGCACATCTGTCATTTCTACTCCCCTATTCCTCCAAATCCAGGGTGTCTCTCTGCGCTTAGTGGGGTATTTACTACTTTGAATATACAGTCAATTCGCTTTACACTATACACTATATTCTGTGAAGCACTATATCAAATGAAAGGATTATTATTATTAGTATGATGTTTTGCATGATGATTGCTCTTTAGATCATTTACTCTTGCAGAACTTCTGGGAAGAGGTCAGATTTTTTAAAATAAATGCATATTTTACTTAATTCTTTGTCACAGGCTTTCTCATACAAAAACTACCTTTGCTTCTGGAGCTCAGTATTATAGTTGGCCATCTCCTCCTGCAGGTGAAGAGGCACTTTGTATTTGGGGTTTCCTTTGGCTGTGGGACAACAGAATAACAAAAATAACTTTAAGTGAGTGAGCCTAGAAGCGCCATCAGGTGACACATCAACATGAGCTGACAAGCACCTGGAATAAAACTACTGGCCAGGTAGCAGATGGCATTTCAATAGGATGAGGGAACAAACTTCCACATTTGAGTAATGGATTAACTGAATTTCACTGTATAACAGATTATAATAACCAGAATTTCTCATTAAATTAAAATTCACTTGATGGATTCACAGAACTAAGCCGCAGAAACTCTCCCATCACCCCACAAACCCAGTGTAACTCTTGCTTTACCTGCTGCTGTTCGTTGTAAGCGTGACTTCCTATAAAACAGCATGTAGGCACTCTCTTTGCCCTGAAACTGCTTCTCAACATCCTTCTCATGAATTGGCCGGACTTGGGAATCATCAAAATTGAACCAATGTATATCATGATTGCACAACTGGGCAGATCCACTTCCTGATGGTGTTTTCTTGGCTTTCGATTTGTTGGGCTGTTGTTCTAGGCAGCAGTTGGCAGGCTGCTTTACAGAAACCCGGGTCCCATTTGCCTTCAAGAGAAATACGGATGGATGGTTCTCCAGAAACTGAAACGGGACAGAAACCATATACAGTATTAGGATGGGAATTCAACAGTGAAGAATGAACAGCATTGTTTGAACATATGCTTCTCAAATACCAGGATGTCAATCTCGGGTTATAATGTGAATTTTAAATCATTATTATCTGTATTCACAGAGAGTCTCCCCATGGTCTGCCAAAACCTACATCCATTGCCTACTGCCCAAGAGAGCTGAAAGGCAGTTGAGCACAGACCAGTTTTGACAAGTTACTCTCAAGACACATTATGGTTTACTTATAACCTGAGCCAACAGAAAAGTGCGGAGATATTTATGCAAAATTGAGGGGAGATTTTCAACTTTTGCGGGAAATTGCCAAGTCATTTTTGCAGAAAATTGCAAGCAGTTGATTGGTGCTATTGAGGTATATTGCACCACCTCCTGCCTCACAGGACCTGGCACCATACACAGACATAGAGAGAGAAAATTTGCACAAATGAGTTCAATAGTAAATGTTTACTTATTTGATTCCCTACCTTCTTTAGTGGCCCATGCTGCTTTCGGTACCTTTTATTCCAAGCAAAACCAACTTTCTCCAGCAGTTTCTGGCCCAGCTGGTCCACCAGCAATCCATCAGATCCCACCTGAATATGTGTGTGTGTGTATATGGGAAGGGAAAGAGGGAGTGAAAAAGAGAGAAGTACACTATTTTTTCGAATGTATTATTCACTAATTCAGTACATTATCTTCTGGCTGTAAAGCACACACCAGGAGCTGCAATCCTGTCCAAGTTAATGGGTAAATTTGCCCTGGAGAGGGCTGTTGCCATTATGATTAACTCAACATCTATTACTATACAGAATACATTACATTTCACACAATAGGTACATCAAGCAAGGAACAGACTCCCTAGTACTTAGTGAGAAAGGGCACTAATAATGCAGCGCAGCATTACAGGCTTAAAGATTCTAGATTCAATTCATAATTTACAATGAGTTAGCAGATATGGCTTTATTTCCTCTGAAATCAGTGAATGTGTCCTTTTCTGAATGCTATCCCTGCTGGAAGTGTGTCGGTGGTGTGCAAAAACAGGCTCAGCTGTGAAACTCTCATGAAGTTGAATAGCTTGCTGATAAATGCTGCCCAGGCTCACTCAAAAATCAGCCACTTGTAAAGTAATCTTTGCATTTAATATGGTCTCTTCTTGCATCAAATTGTCACAAAGTACTTCAGGGTTTGCTTTAATCATTCCCAGGGCAGACTACGCCAACTCTTTGCTCACTGGATTCATCAACCGTTTCCTCCAACCAGAAACATACAGGATGGCTTGCTCCTCTCCTCCAGCAAGCTGCATAAGCTCATCACCCTATCCACGCCTGGCTCCACATCTCAGAGTTTAAGATCCTCATCCTCATTTTGAAATTTCTCCAGTCTTCCCCCACCAACCTGCGCACTCTCTCCTCTCGGCAGGCACTGGCCTGCTTTACATCCCTCTCCTGCCCACCCCACCATTGACCTTCAAGCTTTCAGTGCATTTGCCCTTGCTCTCTGGAACTCCAGAGATCCTACACCTACTCATTTCCCCTGTATCCTTCAAGGTCTGTCTCATGACTGACCTCTTTGAACGCAATTAGGGGTATCTTCATTTCTACCCATCTTAATTCCCTGGAACACCCCCTCCACAAATCCACCCATTAGTTCGCGTGCAAAACCCTTGTTTGTTCAGCAGCTTGGAATATCCTCCCAATGTGAAAGGGACCGTATAAATACAATTGTTATTGCTGTGAAGTGTAGTGATTGTATTTGTAGCCATCATGGCAGTCTATTTCCACATAGCATTGTCGCAATAAATAAACCATGAAGTACATAACCTTTCTTTTAAAAGATATCTGATAAATTATTGGTCAGGATACTTTTCAACTAATGGCATGTGATCTTTAACTCCCAAGTTTAACAGGCAGTGCAAATTCAGTTTAATCTCTCAAAGACAACATCTCTAACAGTTCACTGAAACAAAGTATGATCTTAGATTATGAGTTTAAAATCCCACCATGGCATTTAACTCAGATGTGAGATTGCTGGCAACTTATGCATTGAGTTGCCAGCACTTGTGAACAGTGCCCCATCAAGAGTCAGCAAAAACTTCAAGAGGGAAGAAAGTCGGCCCAAAAAAATGAACAAGAAAAGGTTAAAAAGGCCTGCTGCTTCCACAGAGCATGAACAATTTACATTATTTTGGAATTTCGATCTACTTAATCTACTGAAGAAAGATTCTGAACAGGCAAGTGCATTTGGGGCAAAGTCATAAATAGGTTGCCATGATTGCATCTTGGACTGTTGTGATGAATTCACTGCCACCCACTGATGAGAAAGTGAGCAGAGCAGTAACTCGTAGACAGTGAAACATCATGCAGGGTATACAACACTCCATAAATGTAATTTTGTATTTTGTTGTTGTTGTTAATACTGTACCTGCACTAGTATAGTTCTCAAGGTTTCCAGGGGATCTCCCAAATCCAGAACATTGCTGGTTTTGTGTCCTTGTTTGCTTGTTGTATCCTTCGTTAAGTCAACCACCACATTTTCTTCATCCTGATAAAAATAGCACAGCATTGTAGCACATGTTCAGACACCAGACACATAGACTCTCATTCTCTGGGGAAGAAATTGCCAAAAAGTATTGATTATCCAGAAATAAGAGACAGACGGTTACACACTTCTGTTGTAGATGATAATGGTACGGACATGGTAGAGGAGCAAATTACAGAGCTTTAACATTTGCATATGAATATTCTAAACTACAAGAGTGCTTTTTTAAAGCTTATCTAAAACTATGTACATGGATTGAAGAAAAATATTCTACGCTTACTAAAACAAGGGTCTGAATCACAAGACCATGAGAGGTTTGAACAAAGACACATTTGATCTGATCTTTCTGAAGAGAAATTAGCCGTTTTATAGTATATTACATACGGGAGAAAACCAGGTCCCCAGTTGGTCGATATCTTTGATGTATGCATGGTAATGTCCCCCATAGCAGCCTCCTTTGTGTATAATGACAGAAAACAGCTCATATTCAAATTCCACATCATCCAAGTCATCCTGTAGAGCAGACAAGAGAAATATCCTTTAGCAGATGTTGCTTCACTTCAGACTATCACTTTAAACCACAACAGTACAAGACAAAAAAAAATATTATTTCCTTTCCAATTCCACAATAAATTATGTAATTGGAGACCGAGTGGAAATATTCCTTTAGCATAATTCTCATCAAAAAATAACAGTATTTTCCAGTGGCCTGTTGACAACCACATTAACACACAGATAAATGACAAATGACACAAGCTCAGATTCTCAACTTTAGTTTGTATGTTAGGAGTTTGCTGATGGGGAAAGTGTCATTCTCTGTACAAGTCACAAACATTCTCCATATCGATAACGTTTGTTCTTAAAAACATAGTGCAAAACTAGTACTAAAAACAACACGACGATAGAGGAGAACGTTCTACCTAAGGTGATGTTCAGCAATGATATAAATAATCCTTGCATTTGATATAATTGGTGACTCAATCCACTACTGTTTGTGGGACACTGCCATGCACAATTGGTTGCCAGATTTCTCCCACAAAATAGTCAATTCACTTTATTGTATATCTGTGAAGTGCTTTGAGATGTCTCGAAGATGTAATAAGGCACTACATCAAATGCAAGCATTATTATTGTTATTTCAAAACATGAAACAATATTCTGTTCAAATTTCAACAGCCAAAAAATTTAATTGACAAGGTACCAAAGCACACAGAGTTAAAAAGGAACCACAAAATGGACGTTCAAAATCTAAGTTTGAACATCACATTTGGTGTACTGGCAAGGTATGTCTAGCTTGATTGTTTTTTGGGCTAATGTAACTTCTGTACAAGAATAAGAAAGGGCTAGTAAGACACCAAGTTCATTAACTTTCCTCCATCTTGAGATTGAATTATACTTTGAATAACTTTATACCTCTATAAATTATTCCAAGCATTCAACATTCTGAATAGTCAAGACGTTTCCTGAGTTTTGCTCTAATTTTACTGAACTAATTCCTATTGTTCTCTTCTCATCTACTTTCTCTAATGCTACCACTTGGACATAACTTAGATGTAACTATAGATACTACTTCATACACTGCAAACTTTAACAAGTGGATTATATTTAACACCTCAGGCCCTGCCAAATGGAAGCTGTATGGATTGTGACCCACCTGCTCACAAAACGGCTGCATGGCGAGCCTCACTGGAAATGTGTAGCATCCCGTCTCCTTGTACCGTTCAGACTTCACAAAATCATAGTTAAAGCGCAACAATGAAATTGTCAGGAAAGTAGGGAGATGGCGCAGCTTTGCCGACTGTTAAAACAGGGTTACAAATGTCAGTCACATCACATGTTCAGAGCTACAACCCTACACCTCTTAGTTCTGTCTGTCAAGGCTCTGGGACAGGCCTACCTTTGTTGCTTTAACCAGCTTCTCACATCTTCCACAACGGTATAAATTATCATTGTCGAACTGTTCTTCCTCAACATAAAAGTTACACAAAGCTTCCTCCAGTCCACTAACACCCTTCACCGTCACTGTCAAGTCCAGGAAATCCTCCTGTCGATTATATATAATATCCTTAACAGAATCAATTGGTGAGGAGTGGGGGAGGGGAGGAGAGGGAGACAGACAGGACAAACATTCACAGCAGTACATTTGCAAGAAACAGTGAAGAAAAACAGCAAAATATTTAGCAGTTATAAAAATAGCAGACATATCCTAATTGGTCAAATATTCAAGCCCGTTTGCAAGTATTGCCCACGAGTACACACAGTTGTAAACACTGGCATAAGTACCAGGCAAATTCCCAGAGAATTCCATGAATTCTCAAGTGAGTATCTCAAACGTTAGTGCTCTGGCTGTGCATCAGGCCTAGCAACATTTTCTTGGGAGATTCCAGCATGCCACTCTACACTTATTTGTAAAATGGAATTCATCTTGCCAGTAGGATTACATTACCTTCGACAACTGTGGTACAAGGAAGGCAGCTGTTTCCATAATATTCTCACCCGGGCACCACTGCTACACAAGATCCAGTAGATTTAGAAATGCTCAAACAGATATCGCAAAGTTTTATTTAAATAAACCCATTTAATGTAATTTATTGGCGGTTTCACAAATATATTAAAGCTATCCTGTTCCATTAGTCAGTCCTCCTGAAGTGGAAGGCGCTATACAAATATAATTTTGTTGTTGTTTCTGGAACTATGCTGGTGGAATTTTCTGTGATAATATGGAAGAATTATTTCAACTTTAAACACTTTCTTACCAGCTTTTTTGTCTTGAGGGAAATTATTCAAAATGCAAGGGTATATATTTCCCCCACACCTAATAATCTATGAGAGCCGAATGCAATACCAGCTTCTCAATCACAAGGCAATCTATCCCATAGTGTAGTGTACCAGATTTTACCGAGACCTCAATTCTGCCAAATATGCCCAGCTGTTTAGAATAAAATACATTTTCTGCAGTTCTATAATAAATCAGAATCCACTGTGTAACTGATTCAGTTGTACGTCAGGTAGCTCCGAGAGTGTACTAATAGAGTGTACTAATAGATTAACTTGTGAAATCAATCAATCAATCAAAACTTACATTTGTGTAGCGCCTTTCACATCGAGGATATCCCAAGGCGCTGTACAGTTAGGTAGGGATAAGAGCAGTGGGGGGAGGGGTCAGAGCAGGATGAAGAAAAGTAGGAAAATTTATTGTATATTTGTGGGTGAAACGCAGCAGCCAAATTGCGCACAGCAGTGTTCCACAAACACTCATGGAAGTGAAATTAGAGGAAAAAAGGGGGGAAAGGTGGCAAGGGGAGGGGTAGGGGGAAGGAGAGCAAGAAAGCCGACTGTATATTTGTGGGTGAAACGCATAGTCACTGCACTCCGTGTTTGTGAAGCACTGTTAGATGCTCACAATTTGAAAACTGCTATATCAAACATAAGGCTTTTTAAAAAAAAAGATATACAGAGCCACACGTGTATGAGCGAGAGCACCTGGAGAAAAGACTGATACCACTGCACTAGCATCAGGCAAATTCCAGAATTGTTTCCATAAATTCCCAGTGAGAGTCTGAAACACCAGTACTCTGGCTTTGTACCAGCAACACTTTCTTGCAGAGCTCTGCCTCATAGCTGCATTTGGGTATGTTGCTTGCTGATCAACACTGATGTGAAAAGAAGGTAGGTGTATATATTGACCTCTACCTGTCTTTCGCTGACATTATCACACTCCTTACAGACGATCTTGTTGACAACAATGCCATGGTACAGTCTATTGATGAGATCATGACCAGAAGTTCCAACTAAAGAGCATTCCAGTGCGCTGAAGAGGATCCGGTTTAATTCCTGCACATCGTGCTGGCTGGTCTGCTATAGGAGAACAGAAAATAATCTTTATCTATCAAATTACATTCATCCAAAAGTACAGTGACTGCACTTAACTGTAATTACTATAAGTGTTTTGCAGTATTATAAGCACTATATCAACCCTCTACAAGTATTTACACACGGAGTAATCAATGATTGGAACAGGTTACCAGGAAGCCTGGACTCATTGAAGATTGATGCTGCAATCCAGCAGTGGACAGTGAACAGTGAGTGTTGGGCTGGATATTCTGGAGGAATTAGATGGATAAGGACCCAAAGGGCCTACTTCATTCAAACTTTTCTTGTGATAAGGGGGTCTTTAGGCAAAGTTAGAGACGCTGAATTTAAGCAGAAATCCTAGTCTCTGCATCCTAAAATGTTACAAAATAACAATGCCATCTCCTTGTACCAAAAACACACAGGGAACACCAGAAAAGAGAAAAGTTGTCGTTGAAAAAAATTAAGTTAAAGGGTAATAATTGCTTCAGGCTTCCTGTAAACCGCTAGTTACGTTACGGGCCACAGGAATTACAGATATCCGCCCTTAACCAAAGAAATACAATGATAAATAATAAACCCTAATGCTACATTACAGTCAGGTTATATTAACAAAAGAGAAGAGTAACAGAAATAATCAAGAGATAGAAAAAACATTTCAGTAGCATTTTAGGACTTTACCATTCTAATTTTATTTTGAGAAGGTAACTAAAATTTTTGGAAAAATTTTCTTTTAACATAGAAGAACGGCATCTCACAACGTACCTCATTACCTGTCCAGCCAAAACTATCAGTCAGGTCCGTTGTAGATGCTGCCAGCTGATCTGCCAGCAGCAACTGGGCAAAAAGCCTCTGTAGCTCCAAAGGAATGACTCGTACCTAATAACAATAAATTCAATCAGTATCCAAACCAGTTTGCACTGCTGCTGTAGCTGAGTGTCAAATGTTTGTGACATGGCAGGTGTATTTAAAGCATTGGTACCAATAGTCGATCTGAAACATTACAGACAAGAGTGCAACATGCTTGTGTGATATAGCTGTTAATTCAACAAGTGAAATTACTCTCACCAATATATCACCCATATGTTATGCAACTCAGAATACTTTGTCCAGACCCAAGATTGGAAGGACAGAAGCTACAATTATACTCCTTATACTCAAACTAAGCATCTGGATCTTTGTATTCTCTATAGGTGCCTGGCATCAGTGTTCATTTCAAAAGCAAGTACTGGACTTAAAATCACCACTTAAAATAATGTTGGAAGCTCCTGCCCCTGCCCTCCCATCACCAAATCTCTACTTGGAACTGGTTCTATAGATACACTACACTGGGATATTTTCTTACGTGCTCTGAACAGACACATAAATTTAAGTTACACTGTCACTTTAAGATTGTCTGTAATACCAATAAGTGAATGAATTAGTTTATCATTTGGTATCTGGAGCATTTGTCAGTTCCAACATAATATAACAGTGAATAAATACAAATATTATCACCTTGGACTTTGGCTTATCTTTGTCTGGTAAGCATCCCAGCTCCTCGGGTCTGAGGGCGAACAATGACTCTAATTCAAAGAAAGATAATAGTTTGATTCTTGAAAAGTGCAAAACAACGTTAAGCGAACACATTTTTCCCATAAGAATGAATGTATAAACTGGAGTTAGGTTCTCTTGGACATTTTTCTTCAAAATTTTCTTCAAACAAAACATTGTACTAGTTCACTGACTGCCTGCCCGGCTCACTCACTCGCTGCTGGCCTGGCCAGTCTCACTCGCTGACGGCTGGCTGGTCTCACTCACTCGCTGCTGGTCTCACTCGTTACAACATTGAATGAATATATATTCCCTATACATCAGCTATGTAATAACGAAAGAACAATAACTGAGGCAACGTTAAGTGGGGTCTATCTGTAGATTACTTCATAGTCTATATCTCGACTCTATCCTCAGTGATCTTACCTCTGAATTCAGGAGTGTACAGTAATGTCTGAAGCAGTGAGTTGAGGTAGCAAGTTCCTCCCTGGTTTTTGATTCCACTGAGGTTACAGGCTGCTCGGGGTGCAGGGGGTTCATGTTCCTTTTTTCTTGATTTCCGGCCATTTATGCCTTTGTTCTCAGACACAAAATCAAAGTCCTCCCCTTCTTCAAACAGGTTCCCAAACATCCTGGAGAATTCGCAGTGCACAGCCTCTCATGCGGTTGCTTCAGTTCAACAAATCGACTTTGTTGTTTTGTAATACACAGAAACAGTAACCATTCTGATTTTAAAGTGGCTAGAGATCTGAAGCTCTAGTAATGCTCTTCCTCTGAAAGAAAAGCAACCAAGTACAGTATTTAAACAGTCAAAATAATTACTAAGTTGCTGCATAAAGTTACAGCAAAACATCATTTTGCACTGTTTATTGCCCAATGATAGCAACTCCAAGATAATTTATTATAAATAACCATATTCTACTTCTAGTCCAGCAATTCTGACTCAATGGTTTCTGATGTCTCTTGTGTGAAGTTACAAAACTTTAAATCACATGTATTCAGATAAAAATCCTATTGTACTGAGAATAGCCCCAAAAATATATAATTCAGCAATTTACAATTATGTAGCACATTTCACATTAAAGAATATCTTCAAGCATAAACTAAGAATAAAGTGAATGTTCTTTTGGAAGGTAATTCACACCAGTAAATGTTCCACTTAGCAATGAGATGAGTAGCTAATAAATCTGAAACTTTGGGAGTGAATTTGGATAATAATAATAATCCTTGCATTTTGATATAGCAACTTATCACATCTTTGAGACATCTCAAAGCACTTCATAGAATATACTGTAAGGTGAATTGACTGCATATATTGTGGTTGAAACACAGCAGCCGACTGCACACAGCAGATGGAAGGATATTAGGCACAACAACCGGAGAGAAGCTCCGTCCCCCCTTTGATATTCACGGTAACGCTCCTGCCTCGCTGTTAAGATTACACAATAATAAAAATATTTTATCCACATTCACCTGACCTTGAGAACAGCTCGCAAAATGTATCTAGGATGATGAAGGTCTCAAGGAATTTGATAACAATAACTTGTAATTATATATTGCCCTTCAAGAAGGATAGCATCCTGGAGCTGAAAGGGAATACAGTATTTGGAAGAATTAAGGATGTGGATCAAATCAGGATTGAAAAGATTTTAAGAGAGGGGAGAGAAAGAGAGAGGAGGAAGAGGAGAAGACGCAAGGCAGACATGTTGAGAGAGCTCCAGAGGGAAATGGTAGTTCCTGAAGATTGAACCAGAAATGGTAGGGCAAAGAGTGCGTGAAATAAGCAATGGATTAGAATTAAGAGAACAGACACTACAGGCACATAGATTGTCTGGGAAAAGGGAGAAAAGACTGTGAAGGATTTGAAAATCAAGACAAAGATTTTAAAACTGATCCATCAGGAGTCAGTGGAGACCGGTGAGTTTGAGAGTGATGATTGAATAGAAGTTGGGCAAGTGGTAGAGATGGGCTACAGATTTCTATTTAAGTTAGAGAGCCTGTGGAAGACAGGGCTAGGGCAGCCAGTGAGGTAAGCATTCAGGAAAACTATACTTTAGGTGACTATCATTTTGAAATCCTAAACTACCAGCCACAATTATTTTGTAATGTATAATGTTGAATCCAGAATTACTGAGTGCATATTAAAATATTTAGTTCTAATATTTAAAAAATCATTACATTGAAAGGCTTGCCGCAAAGTTTTAAGCGTTAAGGTTCCACCTCCCCCACCTCCCATTTTACAAGTACACTGGTATTCATACCTTTCATGAATGGCATTATGGCAGAGAGCACGGATATGACATTTTTCAGGAAATTGCAGAGAAATTTTTGGGGACTTGCAGAAAATAGTATGGAGTTGATTGATGCTATTGAGGTACACTTCACTGCCAACCTGTATTTTTGTTCCATTTTATTGAAAAAAGTTAAACATGAGGAAATAACATATTAGATTGTTTCAAAAAAAATTATTAATTGCATCTTTATCAAAAACTGGGTGGCCCATTTTTATTTTGGGGATAATGGGGACATCAGCACGGCAACAAGAACTCACCACCTACTGCCTCTCAGGGCATGGCACAGCACAAATACGCAGACCCACCCACACACCCACCCACAAACAAGCACTGCTACAACGAGTTGATAGTTATCATTGACCCGGTCTGCTTCACGTCTCCTGCCTTGCCCGCCACACCATTGGCATTCGGGCTTTCAGCCTCTTAGCCCCCACGCCAATGATTGTATACTTAGTTAATACAATTAATTCATAGTATATAATAGTATATTATAGTATATTCTGTGAAGCGCTTTGAGTCATCTCAAAGATGTGATAAGCCACTTTATCAAACGCAACAATTATTATCATCCCACAGTCCTTCTGCCTTTCTTGCCTCCTTCAAGACCTTCATCTTCGACCATGCCTTCGGTCACCCTCCTATCCCTACCCTTCCTGCTGTCCTGATCCCAACCACCACCTCTGGTGCTTATCCCTGACTGTCTAGCACCTTGGGATGTCCCCCTGACTTGAAACTCACTATGCAAATGTAATTTGCTGCTGTAATCTGCTCTAATGAGTTGATTATTCAAAAGTCATGCAGGGTAAAGGTTTCGCCCCACCTGGGAATCAATCCCGGATCCTCTCAGTTATATAATTTATAAATTATATTTAGACAGAACTTGCAGGGAAAGAGAACAAAATATTAAATTTTCAGTAAGTATTTTATAATCATCAATGATAAGAGATAATGTCTCCCATATCAAGATACCCGATTTGAGGAATAGTAGAATCATAGAACATTACAGGAAAATAAACCAAGCCCATCAGTGTGGAGAAGATTCATTTCACAATATGATCCGGTGGAAAACCATTGCTTTTATATGCACTGTTACTCAAAGTCTAGGGTGGCACCAGTGAGTTGGTGGGAGGAGTCCTATATTATCAGAGATGTTGACCTTTGAATGGGACATTAAAGGTCCCATTCAAACCCGAGGGTTGGAGTTGGATGGACTTACTCTCTAAACCAGGAGAATCTCCCTGCACAAGCAGCTCAGTATCACCTCCTATTTGTTTATTAAAGATCACATAGTGCGAATTAAAAAGAGAAAGGGGGTGGGTTTCTCCTTGTGTCCTGGCCAACAATCCCCAGAAGAACTGGCCATTAGCTTCAAGACTAATTGTGGGACATTCTTACAAGCAAACTGAATGCTGCATTTACCTACAAATATAATCATATTTTACAGTAAAATGCTACAAAACAATCGTGCACTGCTGAGGTATTAATAATAATAATCCTTGTGTTTATTTATTAATCAAATACAAGTATTATTATTGCCGAAACCTGACGCTGTACTGCAGAAACCCTTCTGTGCACAATTGGCTGCTGCATTTCACCCACACAATACAGTCAATCTATTTTACAATCTATTCTGTGAAGTGCTTCGAGACATCTCAACCAAGTGATCAGACACTATATCAAATGCGAGGATTATTATCATTGCCACATCAATAACAATGATCAATGATGAGCAAGCTTTGATTTTTTCAATTGTCCTCATCCCCCCCCACACCCCACCCCCCCCCCCCCCACCCCCCCCAACCACACCCCCCCCCCCCAACCACACCCCCCCCCCCAACCACACACACACCCCCACCCACACACAAACACCCCCCCCCCCCAGCAAACTCGTGTCCCCAATCAGTTGTGTGAGGTGCCTTTCAGACAGCCTCCTGGGGGTGAAAGGTGCTTATCTACACAAGTACATTATTTTGCTCCTGAAAGTGAACGCAGATGATTATTTAAGTGACGCTGCGAAGGGGGGGGGGGGGGGGGGGGGGCGACGCTGCGAAGGGGGGGGGGGGGGGGGGGCGTCATTAACCAACCGAAAAAAAGCATGTGGGCGGGACTGTCACCACTAATCACTCCTCGTAACCCACAAGTGATCCGCAAGCGCTTCACTCTTGCTTCTTACACAGTGCGGATAATCAAACCTCTTACCATTCCTACCAACCGGGAGGGGGGGGGGGGGGGGGGGGTCAGGGCAGCTCCGGTTAAAGAGCCTCCTATCTCTGCTCTACACTCAGCCACATCCACGGGTGGAGAAGCTTCCAGAAGAACACACCGACCGGGCTGTCTGCGCGCTTTACACTCGGGGCAAAGTCTTTCTGTTTGAGAAAATGTTTTTGTGCGGAGGGAAGGGAAGCGAGGGTTGGAGTTGGATGGACTTACTCTCTAAACCAGGAGAATCTCCCTGCACAAGCAGCTCAGTATCACCTCGCAGTCGCCATTGCTGTCGGCACGATTTAACTCCTGCGCAATGGTACCCTTCCGCCGCGCTGCACCTCGGGAGTTGCTGTCTCTCTCTCCCACCCCTCTCATTTGGTAAACCGTGTGACACCGGGTCACGGGAACTACAATAGCCGGCAGGCGCCGCGGGAGGCACCTAGACCCGCTGTCGCATGTGGCTTCAATCGTCCCAGAGTGAGGCTCGCGCAGTGTCTGTGTTCAGGGTAACCCGAGCACTGGGTCACCAGAACTACATTTCCCGGCAGGCGCTGCGCTAGGCTTGCTCACTCAGTGTTTGGGTTAACGTCCAGATTGATCCCAGATTGGAAAACTATTGCACCAAAAGAGAGGGGAAAAAAAAGGCAGCAAAGGCACCTTGGTGTGTATGGCTCAGGAGACAGATTTTTTTTCCCCAAAAAAGAAAGAGGCGCAAGAAAGACATTTGGCTTTTTTTTTGTTACGTACTTGTTAGATATTCTGAGACAACAACAACAACTTTGGTTTATATCGCGCCCTCCACGCCGGACGGAGAGTCTCAGAGCGCTTCACAGTAGCGGATCGCGGGACCGAGCCAGGGGCAGGGGTAGAAAGGTGACCAAAGGCGCGGTCGAAGAGAAAGGTCTTTAGCTGTGACCTGAAACTGGGAGACAGTGGGAATGCGTGGAATTCTCAGCTTGGTTTGGATACTGTACTCCTAAACCTTGTGATGGGTGTCCACAGGTGTCAGAAGCTCAGCTGACCAAAAAAGATCAAAGCATTTCACAAGATATACTCTGAAATGGTGCGACTATATGGCAGTGTGTATTTTGTGGGCAAGTGCAGCAGCCAAATTTGGACACAGCAGTGTCCCGCAGACAGCCATGAAGCGAGTGATCAATTTAAATTCAGTTACACAGATCTGATGCTTTGGCCATGAAATGTGTTTGGCAAGCATTGCACTGCTTGTTAGGTATACAGGGCAAGGCCTAGAAAAGTGGCCTGCTGGATTTCATGGTAGTGTATAACACAGGTTGTAATGGTGACCCGCAGTTATCAGAAACAAGTTCACTTTCAGTGCAAACTGGCTTCGTGTGTGTTGGTCAGTCTAGGCTGAAACCCAAAGTGACGTTAGTTCTGACGTGAATGAAAACTGGGAAGCAGGATTGATGGCTTTTTTTTTCCACAGACCCAGTGTTAATCACCCAGAACAAAGCATTTATAACAAGAAAATATATTTGCTTAACACTTTTCAATTCAGGACAATGTCTTGACAAATTGCATTTATATTGTAAAGTGTTTCATATCAAGAGGACATCGCAAGTTGTTTGACACTCAAGGATTTGCACATAAGATGGGAATTGGAATCAACAGGGTTGAGAACAAGAGTGATGGAGGTGAGGCTTGGAGGACAAGAGGGGTACGGGTGGGAGGGTAACAATAATAATAATAATACTTGCATTTAATATAAATTTGATAACCTAAGGCATGGTCGAAGAGGAAGGTCTGGGAGCCTGAGTGGGGGGGGGGGGTGAAAGTGTTGTTGAAAAAAGAGCTTTTAAGGCAGGTTTTGAAAGCAGATAGGGAGTGGGCAAGGGAAGTGAGCTAAGATGGAGTTCCAGAGAACGAGTCAGAATGGCTGAAAATTACCCACCAATGGTAATAAAGTAGGGACATGAAGCAGGCAGAAGGAGTAGCTAGGGCAGTAGGCAGTAACAGGATCAAATCTGAATTTTCTGTGATCCCATTGGTAAATTAGGATAAACTGAGATTCATGTGCACATTTCCAGCAGGATTCATTGCTACAAAGTAATTGTCACTGGTTGATGTTCACCCTCATTAATCTGGAACACCAAGCCCACCATTGTAGTGTGTGATATCAACTAACTCAATATTTCTCCTAGGATTTATTTTAGGACCTTCCTTATTTGTGGGTCCCAATACCATACCCCAAACAGTTTGGGAAGCAGCATATTTTTGCTAAATGCCAAACCAAAGAATTGTCATTCCCAACTAGTCACACCGAGTAGCTACATATTTCCCTCCTTACAAATCCATTTGCAAATCTCACAAATTAATAACCTTCTGTTTGATGTAACACTTAAACATCATAAAATGCCTCACAGGTAATTTCTGTCATCTGTATTGTTTTTAGGAGCGCACACACAGCAAAATCAAAAAGGCAGCTGTGTGGTGAATGACCAATTTTTCAGGACACCAGGAGAAACTCCTTTATCCTTTTCAATGAGATCTTTAGCATCCGCCTGAATGAGCTGACAGGTCCATGGTTTAAAGTCTTTGACAATGTACGATTCTTCCACACCAAGAAGTGTTTGATTGCACTATGGGCTCAAAGTTTGCAATGTGGGGATTGACCCCACAACCTCCTGACTCAGAAAGTGCTACCAATAGCCAAACTGACATCTGAGTAGACCCTCATAGCTGATGCAGAGCTGACATTTTACACTGCACATAACCCATGTTACACCTGACCTTGTATCTTGACACATAGTACTCCACTGAGAAATACAACACTTTCTTATTTCAGAAGCCACTATCCATCATCCCAAGGAGGACAAAAATGGATTGAGAAACAAGAACGACCACTCGGTAAATCTGAGCACTGCCGTCCCTGAGGCTCACCCATTAAACTATGATTCATGGACTTGGAGGCAGCAGGAAATAAAGTTCTAATAAAAAACCCTCTTTAATTAAGCTTAAAAGAAAGCTAAAATAAACACAGTATTTTTTTATTTATTCAAATTTTACCTTTAATTTTGGCATTGAATGACAAAGCACAGCTGATTTCATCCGGTTAAGCTTTCCTTGGGTATGTTACCCTGGAAATTTATTTTCTCACCTAATTGGTGCTATTAACCCCAGCCATAAATGCTATATCAATACAGTACAAATGAGATTTTATAGATGCCAGTGATTCAAAGCTGCTCTTCACTGCAAGCTGCTGGCTGAGCTTGTAACCGCTTAGTCTTTGTTTGGGCTGAATGATTTCTGAAACAATAATTTAGAAAAGATCACCTGCACATGCATTTTATGCAGCAAAGGAGATGTCCTAGCATCCTGGCAAACAATACTCCAGATATACCAGCGCAGTACTATGGATGTGATCAGTCTTTCTGATGAGACATTAAACCAAGTCCTCGTCTGCCTATTCAGGTGGACAATTAAGGTGAACTTCACAGAATGGAAATGATGATCCCATGATATTGTTCGAAAAGAGGAGGGAGTTTCTGTCCTGACCAACAACCCCTGCAAGAAAATTATTCATTCACTTCATGGTTGTTTATATGATATTATTCAGCTTCAAAGCCCTCCACAGCCTTGGCCCACCCTATCTTTGTGATCTCTTAACCGCGTACCAACCTGCTTAGCAGGCTCCGGCCTGCTCCATGTGCCCCGACCCACCCCTCGACTGAAGAGCCTTCAGCCACTCTGCTCCTAACCTCTGGAATTCCATCCAGCAGTCCGTCCACCTCACCCCATCCCTAGCCTCCTTCAGGTCCCACCTGAAGATCCTCCTCTTTGACGGTCCCATCGATCACCCCAAATCCACCCCTTTCCCTCCACCCTTCCCGATTCCAACCCCAACTCGGGTCTGAAACATTGACTGTCCAGCACTTTGGGACATCCCCGTGATGTGAAAAGCGCTATACAAATGTAATTTTGTTGTTGTATGCAAATTGGCACATCTATACACAATACAGTACACAATACAGAAACCTTGTGAAGCACTTTGAGATGGTCAATTTTATAGGCTCTACATTAACTGCATGGATTTAGTTTTACTATAACTGATGTCCCTCTCGTATCCAAGGCAACAATCCTCCAAATAAACTGGTTATTCACTGTTGGCTGTTCGTGGGCTCTTACTGGGTGCAAAATATTTCGCTTAAAAATACACAATGTTCTTTAGTAGTTCAGATTCTATCTATTACAATGCCTCCACTTTGTATCCACTGTGAAGCACTGTGAGACGTCTAGAAGACGTAAAAATCACTATATCAAATGCAAGGATTACTATTACAAAAAGCTTCTCCAGCCCCCACACAGTCTCTTGTGCTATTCCTCAGGATTTGTCCTTGGTGCTTTCCTCTTCAATTTGTACATGCGTCCTCTTGGTGACATCTACAGACAAGTGCCCCTGAAACCCTCATCCACGCGTTCATCATATCTAGGCTTGACTATGCCAACTCCCTGAATGTCGGCTTTCCCAACTTTTCCCTCCACAAACTACATCTCATCCAGAACTCTGTCCTCTCCCTGAGCAGGCTCCATGACCCCATCACCCACATCGGCTCCATTGCCTCCCCATCCCAAAGAGAATAGAGTTCAAAACCCTTGTCTTCAAGTCCCTCCACGGCCTTGCCCCTTCATACCTCTGTGACCTGTGACTCCATATCAACCTATCTGCTCCCTCTGTTCAGCAGGCCTGCCTTATGTCCCTCGCCCGGCCCACCCCACCATTGGTGGTCGGGCCTTCAGCCTCTCTTACCCCACCCTCTGGAACACCATCCCACATAACCTTTGCCTCCTTCCCTTGCTTCATATTGCAATACATCTAAAAAACATGAATTTCTTTTAATAATGCACCCCCACATCCAATAATGCACCCCTAGCACTGCATTGGAATGTGAGTTTAACATCGTGACCTGAGTCTTAAACCACCATCTTCTGACACAGAGGTAAATCAAACTGACAGCTTGCCTGCTGCATTAATAAAGTAAATCTAGAACCAGGTAGAATTTCTACCCCAAGGATTATTATTCACTTGACAGTATATTCTGTGAAGTGCTTTGAGACAACTAGACAACATGAAAAGCGCTATATGAAATGTGAGGATTATTATTATCGTTAAATTTTGATTGGTAAAAAGAAAACAAGAACAAGATATTAGGCTCAAAAAGTCAGTTCCTTCCATAAGCTGTTTGCAGTATCCCCAGATGTTGTATTCCGAAAGAAAACATCTAATAATTGGTCAACGAGTGAAGCTCCTGAATGTGTTTCTCTAACTATTGGGCACCCCACCATACTTACAGACATTCTCCGTACTCACTTGGTTGGGTGCCTGTTTCGCATATCCCGTATGCGGTGTGAATTTTTAACAAATCAAGTCTCGTAATTGCCGTCTCACTTTGAGGTTTATTCATTTTGAGCCTGTGCCAAATTATTCCGCACTTTGTGTCTCTTGCACCTGGAACTCAGTTGCATCAAAAGATTTCAAAAGCATGCCTTATTATAAAGGCATATCAAAGCTATGAGTGTTGCATAGTGCTTTGAGTGAACCTTGCATTTATGTTTGAGGACACTGTCGAAACATTCACATTGGATTAAGCAGAGCTCAGGAAACTAAACTGAGTACTTACTGCGAGTTTATAGGCTGCCAAACCAACCTGTTCAAAATCTGATTAGAAGACTCCGATTTCTAATCTGGTTTGATTAGAAATTATTAAGATATTTATCAGATTTTACAACACTTATCCTCTGCCAAACCCAATGTCTGATTTCAGCTACGCTGTGCATTATGGATGTGCAACTAAGTTGTCATAGCAACAGTGTTGTCAGCGCTTGCACAGACTAGATTATAATGTGGTAATGAGGAACGCTGCCTGCTGCTTTTGCGTTCTGTATCTCTGGCATTTTGCAGATGGCCTCTCACCCCTGCCCTTTATGCTCTAATTAGTATGCAAACTCTCTGGCAGAAGTCTGCTCTAGTCTATCATATTGTGATGCAAATGGTGGAGGAATTCCATCCAGGTTTAGATTTACTTGACACACTTGGAAATTCAGAGTGTTTAGAATTTGGCAAACTGTTGAATTTAGTCTTAACTTCAAAGTCACCTATAAAAACATAGTCACTCCACTTTACAGTAAAATCCTGTGATTTGAGATGCTTTGTAAACATGAAAGGCACTATATAATATCAGATGTTGTTTAGTTCTTAAAAGAATCTTACAGCATTGTGGAAATTTTCCCGAGCAAAATGTCTATGGCCAAGGAGCCGTTGCTTCCCAATTAGACTCAACTCCTTTCAAATCACAAAGCTTGGTCCTCCAAAAATAGGTGCTGCTGATGGTCCTGCATGACCATTGATTCTCCCCACCTGGAGATAGCTTGGTGTGACTTCTCTTCAAGGTTAATTATTATTATGTATTATCGAAGACATAAAAAGGCGCTATATCAAATGCAAGGATTGCATAAGCCTTGCACTAGATATACAGTATCACCTTAACATATCATTGAGACACCAACAACAAGAAAATTAGATTTATAGAGCGCCTTTCACATCGGGAGGACGTTTATAACTGAGCCACATCAAGTTCCTTCTGACCGGCTAGATGACCAAAAGCATGGGAGGGAGATTGAAGTTACTCTACTGTGAAAGCATTGCCAGGTCAATGGTCCTCCTCTCACCCAAGCCCACATTCACTGTGCTGCGCTGGGAATCATGCTTTCCATTAACCATAAAGCATTCATCTATCCTATCACTCTTTTAATCTATCTTTTATTGGGTCTCACCTTCAAAGCCCTCCATGGTCTCACCCCACTCTACCTCTGTGACCTCCAAACCTCCTACACAGCAGGCTCTGCTCAGCAGGCTCCGGCCAGCTCCACATCCCCCGAACCACCCATTGGCGGGCAAACATTCAGCCACTCTGCCTCCAACCTCTGGAACTCCATTCTGCAGTCCCTCCACCTTGCCCCCTCCGTAGCCTCCTTCAAATCCCATCTCAAGACCCTTCTCTTCGACAGTCCCATTGGTCACCCCAAATCCACCCCCCTTTCCCTCCACCCCCGTCCCCAGCTTAGATCTGAAACAATGACTGTCCAGCCCCTTGGGACTTCCTCCTTACGTGAAAGGCGCTATACAACTGTAATTTTGTTGTTGTTGTAACTTGTGATTAATTAAATTAGTCAATTTGTTTGAACATATTTTGTGATTTCTTTATCTTTTACCATGCTTCAGATTCTCTAAATCAGATTGAGAGTTTCATATAAGATGGAAATTTCCCTTGGTCTATAAATTTAGCTTGTCCACTAAATTAATAGCATTTATCGTTGACATTTATCCTCAACGTTGTTTTTCTTCAATAGTTTTGTTGAGCGTATTCTCACAAGATCAATTTGAATGAAGAAGGTCATTTGGCTCATGTGATCTCATCCCTCCAGGACACCCACCCTCCCAACTTCTCATCACAGCATTAAGATGCTTTTTAAACGAGTCCAGTGTACTGGCCTCAACCATCCTTCTTGACAATCTGTTCTAATTGTTAATTAGCTTCAGGGTAAAGAAAATCTTCCCAGTATCTGACCTAAAATTGCGCTTTGCAGTGTCAACTCCAAATCGATGTCCTCTTGTTCTACCGTCTCCATGCATCCTAAGGTGTTGTTTCGGGTTGACATTTTCAATCTCATTTACAATTTAAATGGCAGTGTAAGGTTAGAATGTGTTAGTATAGGCTGAGTGGGAATCACAGTATGAAGTTATGCGAATGTATTCCAAGTGGGAATACCAATGTGCGGCTGGGTTAGAGATGCTCTGTTTCTGCATGGAATGGGCTGCTCTAATCTTGAAACTGATTCTATAGTTTTCTCAATGTAACAGTCTATAATCTGTAGCAGATGATTCACCACAATGTGGGCGTCAAAGACTCTTAAGTGCTACTGGACTACTTTGAAAATGCATCACATCAATTTGTGCGATTTCACACTGGCGACAATCTTCACTAACAAATATACATCAATACTTGTACAAACTCAATTGCTCCTTTAAAGGTGTTCAGTTCAATCGAATGAAGTAGAATCCTCACATGGCTTTCTAAAAGGGAGTTAGAAGATGCTTGAAAAACAATAGCTTGAATTTATATAGCACCTTTCGTGTAGATAAATATCTTAAAGCTCTTTGCCGAGATCATATGGAGCTTGAGCAAGATGGGAAATTGGTGGGGAGCAGGAGGAAGATTGTTAGTAGGGTTTTCAAAGCAGAGGGAAGAGGTATTAGATGGAGGGATTCCTGTACGGTAGTTAATGCTTTTTCACATTAAATTGTTAAAAAGCACTTTGAATTTTTTTTACTGTAATGGCTATAGTAAGCAAACACAGCAGCCAATTTGCCATTGCAATGTTCCACAAAGTACCACAAAGTGAACAACTAATTTTATCTGGGGGATTGTTGGCTATGAGACTGGGAGAAACTCGCTTCTCTTTTTAAATAGTATCATGGGATTTGCAACGCGTATCTAAAAAGGCAAAAATGGGACCGTGATTTAATGTTGCATGTGAAGGACAATATCTCCGACAACAACAACAACAATTTGCACTTATATCGCACCCCATAGGGAGGGTAGAATCTCATAGCCCTTAACATTGCCGGAGCATAACTTCGAGCTGGTGTGGGGGCGGGGGGAGTGACCGTAAACATGGTCGAAGAGGATGGTTTAGAGGCAGACCTCCCAGCATTGAACTCAATTGTCAGTCTGGACACCCAATTAAAAGTTCTGATGTTGGCCTTAAACCTCAAATCTTCTGGCTTAGAGGGGAGAGTGCAACTGTTAAAATCTCAATCCGAGTCGGTCAGTGGGAGACTAGATCAAACTGTTAGAGGTTCAAGACCAAGAGAGCAAACCAAATATTATTAATAATCTTAATAAAGCCACATGATTCTTAACTTCCACCTGAATAGGCAAACAGGACCTCAGTTGACAACAACAAAATGACATTTATAGAACGCCTTTCATGTCGGGAGGACTTTCCAAGGTGCTGAACAGTCAGGGGCCAGGACCCGAGTATGGGGGAGGGGAGGGGAGGGTAGGGAGAGAAGAGGGAGGGGAGGGGAGGGAGAGAAGGGGGAGGGGAGGGTAGGGAGAGAAGAGGGAGGGGAGGGTAGGGAGAGAAGAGGGAGGGAGGGGAGGGTAGGGAGAGAAGAGGGAGGGAGGGGAGGGTAGGGAGAGAAGAGGGAGAGAGGGGAGGGTAGGGAGAGAAGAGGGAGAGAGGCACATGGGATCGAGAAGGAGGGTCTTGAAGGAGGCAAGGGAGGAAGCGAGGCGAAGGGACCGTGGGATGGAGTTCCAGAGCTGGTGGAGGAGGGGGAAACAAACAGAGAGGGGGGGGTCGGGGTCGTGGTTCTGACAGGGAAGCCAGGCCACACTCCCCCCCCCCCATTAGCCATTAGCGGGCTGACTCCGGAGCGTAAATGGACCAGGACCTCAGCAACAACACAAACTGCAGGAGCTCAGGGGGACAGATAAGTGAACAGTCTCCACGGGCATCTCTGATTATACAGACGGTAAACGTGGAGCTTTCTCTCCCCTCCTCTGATTGCTCCCGCTGTGTTTCACTGACACGAAGGAGGGCCAATCTGGAGTCAGGTCCACTGACATTGGGTGGGAAGAGGGAGAGATTCGCAAGGCGTTGTTCGGTGTTGGACCAGAGTGTGGGAGAGGGAGATCCAGGTGAGGGACTATTCGACACAGGGAGTGGCGAGGGGATGGGGAAAGGAGAGCGGGGAACAAGGATTTACGTTGAACGTTGCATTGGCAACACATAGAGATTAAGAGGACTGGAGACTGCGGGACCCCAGGTACTGTAAGATATTGATCTGCCTCAGCCCAGAGCACAAAACACAAACTGTGAGGGCTCGGCCACAGCTCGGTGTTACAATGATTAATCCCCCCCCTCCCCCCACCCCCGCTGATGGATGTAAGTAACTTAACACTGTTATTATCTCCGGCTTTTGGGCGTTGAAGTCTTGCGTCGGGAATCAAAGTCGGTTCGGGCAGTCGCTGTGGGCAATAGTTTTTTTTTACACAAAAAAGTCCCATTGATTTATTTTATGGTTTGAGCCGAGTTGGTGTCAGGGACTCTTGGGATCAGTTTAGTTGGTGGGGGGGGTGGGTGTGTGGGGGGGGGGGGGGGGGAGAGCACAGAAACTCCTCGTCTTCTTCAAAGGCTGTAGATTTGTGTGTGACCTCTGTCTGTGTACTTGCTTTGGCTTCTCAGTCCAGTGCTGTCAGATGAGAAGCTGTGATATTATACATCTCACCTCTTGTTACACTGTTTTAAGTGATGCGAGGGGTGGAGGTGGGGGTGGGGGGGGGTGGGAAGGGAGAGGTGGGGGGGGGGAACCATAATGGAGTGAGAGGGTTTTTAAGCGGCTGTTTTGCAGGCAGACAGTTTATACAGGACTGGGAAATAAACCTCACAGACATGGAGGTCGATATGGGTTCTTTATGAAATGTGGTTATCAATAAACAGTGATTGGTTACCTCTCTGTACCTCTGTGACACTTGTTGCCCCAGCAGCTCTCTCTCTCTCTCTCCTCAGCAAAGTCTGCTTCATGTCCCTCCACCATTTGTGCAAGCTCTCAATCATTCTGCTCCACTGTCTGGAACTCCATCCTGGAGTCCCTCTCTGTATGACCCTCCCCATCTTCAAAACATCTCTTTAAGACCTATTATCGGTCCTTAAGAACCATGGTTTCAAACATGCTTTATGGCCACCTCCCCCTCCCACCCCATGGAACCCAGCCAGAGGTGTGAAGCTCTTTTGAGACATCCTGCCAATGTGAAAGGTGCCTGTGTATGTGTACACTGTTGTTGTTGACACCGAGATGTTTTATTCTAGGAGCTAACACAGATGGCGATGGCTTCACACAAATCTGATCATTACCTTCACTTAATTTCATCTGTATTTAATTTCAGGCAGGAGATGTTATTGATCAAGGTAACTAATGGCTAGTGGGGTGTCGAGGCTTGGAGTGCACGGCTCAGAGACAATTCAAGCCACAATGCACACAGAGTATCACTCAGAAACTCATTCACATCTTGAACTAGTTTGGCTGGCATGTGCAACAATACTCACTCCTGTGCGCTGTACACTCATTACGAGGTGATGATTTACTTGTGTATGGTACAGTAGGGCTTGTGTGTACCTCAGTACCTATCTGCATATGTATTTGGTAGGGAGGAAAAGGCTGGTGAGGACAGGGCACTGACTTGTGGTATCACTCACACTAATAGTCCAGTACAATGATTCAGTGTGATTTAATATACTGATATGTAGTGACTGGTGTGGACAAATAATCTTCGCACAGTGAGTTACAGATGTGAAAGAGCTGCTGTGGGAAGTGGCTGAGTGGAGCCAGGCCAGAGGTTGTGTCCTCTTAGGAGACTGTGTGGGGGGAGAATAGATCTACGTTTAGGAGCATTCACTTACTCTTTCTCTGGTTCATTTTCGTCAATTTCTGTCTTCTCCTCCCAGAGTCACAATTCTACTTTTTGTTGCCATTTCTTTCTGTCGTGGTCTGATTAGTGAGTGAGAGAGACACACACACATACTCACAAATAGATGTATCCTCACAGACACACATTGATGCATATACTTGCATATGACAACAACTTGCGTTTGTATAGCGTCCGTCACGAAGGATAACATCCCAGAGCTCACGGTATAATATATACTGCTCCAACAGTGCACCCCAATCTGTATCATGAGTTCAAAGTCCTGATGTGCAGTTAGAATCCACAACCTTCTGACTCTGAGGTGACAGTGGTATCAACTGAGCCAGGCTGGCATCTAAAACCACAGTATTCTGAGCAATGGAAGGGAAATACAAAGTTCGCCAGAGGCTGAAATGGGATTAGATCCACATTGCCATGTTGGGATTGGGAGCACAAATCCAAGTGAATTGAATTTACCATCATTCTACTCTACTTTTAAATTCTTGAATGAAGCCCAGATCCGATTCTGCTCTGCAGGAAATACAGGCTGTCACAGGAATCTGGAGTATCAGCTGGTTAGTATAGGAGTGGAAACACTTCTCTCCCCAGACAGTCAATTTAATTCTAGATTGAACATGGGAGAGAACAAAATAAAACCTTGTTTCTGCAGCGGGGTCTGTAGTCTGCTGGTAACCAGGCAACATGGTGCTGAGTAAGTGCGTTCTTTTCTGGCTGGCTCAGAGTGTCATCATCAGGAACTGACAAACAGGGACTAAAGTGGAGTCAGTTTACTCCAGGGCTTATATAAACCCATTTGCCCATACCCTACATGTAACATGTTATACACACTCCCACATAGATGCTACACACAAACACACTCATGTACATACAAACACACAGTTGGTAGCATTTTTGCCCCTGAGTCTTAACAGCATGTGGGTGGAAGCTCAGATGTACCATCCTTCGGGTGAGACATTAAACTGAGGTCCCGTCTGCCTGTTCAACAACAAAACAGCATAAAAATCACGTTGGGAGGGCGTCCCAATGCGCTATTCGGGTGGATACCAACAATCTCATATTCAAATTGAGATGGGAGTTTCTCCCAGTCACCCCAACAAGCCCCCAAATAAAATTGGTCATTCACTCAATAGCTGTCTATGAGACACTTGCTGAGTGCAAATTTGCTGGCGTCTTTGCTTTCAAAACACCATCACTGCACTTCAAAATACAATTCTGTGAGGCACTTTAAGGTGCCTTTCAATGTAAAAGGAGTGCACACTTTAATGTCCACTAGAAATCATGCGGGCAGGAGCTCAGCTGAAAAATGCATCTCCAACAATGGAACATTCCCCACCAACATTGCAATTTGACAAACCAACTCGTTATTAAGTGGTGTAAAAATATTCCTGCTATTTGTTGACTCAGAGCAAGCGCTACAATTGGTTCTACAAGAATATAGTAGAGATAATCCTAGGAGAAAATCAGGGGAATCCTGTCGTTAATGGGTTAGAGCATTTGCCTTTCAAGAAAGTTTGATTCCTTGCAGGGCAAAACCTTAGGCACGTTTCCTTACTGCATGCACCTGATAATAATCCCTCAAGAAAAAGCTAAAATAATAATTTGGTCACTCAATCCACGACTGTTTGTGGGATACCTCTGTGTGCAATTGACTGCCTCGTTTCGCCCACAAATAGACAGTCAATTCATTTTACAGTATATTCTGTGAAGCACTTTGCGACATTTAGAAGATGCAAAAAGATCTAAATCAAATACAAGGCTTAGTATAATAATAATAATAATAATTATTATTATTAGGAGGCCATGTTCTAGTTCCGTTGCCTCTGAGTCATTGTTGGACAGAGTGTCATTAAAATATAGTCTGGTACATAACCCGACTGGAGGAACTAACAGGCACAATGGGCAAATGGCTACCTTCCTTTTGTATAGTGCTGTAATTTCCATAAATCTATTACATTTATTGCAATAACAGGAATCCATTAAGAAGGTGCATTAGCCTTCGGGATTATTGATTGCTGTATTCCTCTGTATGTTTTCCTTTGGTCGCCTGGGTGTCTAACACACATGGAAAGCCATTACCATGCTGAAGAGTATCCAAATCAGACTGAGTTATACATATACAAACATCTCCACATAGTAATGTCCCTGTGTATGGAATGAGCCTTCTCTCCCCAAAGTCATGTACCTTGCTTATTTAATTCCATAAAGTATTAAGTGCAGGTTGGTGAGAGCCAAGGTTTGGGGATGTTGAGCACTAGAGTTAAAATGGCATAGTTTGCAATTAAGAGTGCTGTCTGGCAAGCTGCCCCTTGCTTTCCCAGCTAGGACCACCCTACCTATTAGGGTTGTAGGGTTAATAATAGCTGAGTCAGAAGAATCTCTATCTCCAATGACTAGTTTGCCCCTCCAATTCCTGCCAATGAGTTTGGCTGGTTGGTCTGTCATCAGCAGTGCCCTGGAGCACTGCAAACTTGCCTGGCTCAGAAATCGTACTACCAAGTCCACCAAAGAAGGTTGAGCTGATTTTAACATTCCATTGTTGGGCACATCAACATAGAGCCAGGTCAGCTCCAAGGAGACCCATGTTCCCTACCTACAGAGGATAGTCATGCATCGGTCACTTCTACAAATAAAGGATCAAAATTAACTGTTGAACATGAGTATCTTGCCTGGTGGCCAGTCTATTTTGTGCCAAAACATATTCCGCTTCATATGCTCCAGAGGCGGGGAACTTGATTCACATAATCCTAGAAAGGATTAGTCCTTTATAAACAGCATCACTTTACTGATTTTAGTACCAGGGAATTGGTTATTATAACATTACTAAGGAACTGCCCAGTCCTCTCTCTCTATGCTGGCATAAGTCCAGTACCTCACTTGGAAAGAGAGTAATTGCTGAATCAGTAATGTACCTGTGTGCTTCAGTGTGATTGACAATTAGGGATTCAGCCAGCTTCACTCTGGCTCTCGTTCTCTGCCATTTATCTTTTTAATAAAATAATCCTTACGTTTGATACAGTTCCTTTCACATCAGGAGGACGTCTCAGAGTAATTCATAAGATTTGCTATAAAGTAGCATCACTTATTAGACTGTGATAGTTGAGGCATTAACACATGCATAGAATATGGAGAACACTCGACCTGTGCTAGAGAGTCTGATGCCTACATTGGTTGCTTCACATTAGAAAATGTTCCTTTCCCACATTAATGTCGTTCACCACAAGTAAAATTCACCATCAAAACTTTTCCTCTGTCAGTTTACCGAAAAGGCCAGTAAAAGTGAGTACTTAATTGAGCCCCCTAGAAACTGGGAGATGTCTGGAGAGTTGCTTCTCTGAAGTATTAGTCACTGCACCTGGGAGACAGAAACTGGCTTCTACATTTAGAGATAGGTACATCAAGCGACTATAGTGTTCACTTGTGACTGTCTGGCCCCAGAAGAAATTTTAATTATTCAGAATAAAGTGAGTGGATTAGTGGAGCCAGTGTGATGAATTCTGTGGTCTGTGGCACCAATCCTAGTATAAGGCTAAACACTGATATATTTCCAAACACATACACATATCACCTTGGCTCAGTGGTAGTACGCTCACTTCTGAGTCAGAAGTTGTTCAAAATTCTACATTAGGACTTAAACTCACAGAATCTAAGGCGACTTTCCAATGCAGTACTTGGTGGGGGTGTTGCATTGTCAGAGGTGCCATCCTTCACAGGAGACATAAAACCAAGGTCCTGCCTGCCTTGATCTACGTTAAAGATCCCATGGCACTATTCGAAAAGAGAAGAAAGTTTCTCCTGGTAGCCTGGCAAACAATTCCCCCCCAAATAAAAGAAAATTGGTGTATTCAATTCATGGCTTTTTGTGGGACATCTCTGTGCATAATTTTACTGCCACTTTTCGTTAGAAATAAAGTCGCTCCCATTTCCCAGGAGTTCCTGTGAAGCACTGTGAGACGTCCTTCCGAAGTGTTACAGCGCTACAACAATTGCAATTACAGTATTATTATTCTGTGTTTGGAGAGAGAGAGGGTTTTTTTTTAAGATGATGCTTTAGCACTGACATTCAAAGTGAGCAATATATATATTAATCATTCTTGCATTTGATATAGCGCTTTTCATGTCATCTAGATGTCTCAAAGCACTTCACAGAATATACTGTACAACAACAACAAAATTACATTTATAGAGAGCCTTTCATGTCGGGTAAAGTGAGTTGATATATTTATGTGCGAAATGCAGCAGCTAATTGCACACAGCAGTGCCCCATAAACAGTCATGGATTGAAGTGGCAATTTTTTTGAAGGGATTATTATTAGATAGGTAGAGTAAGGAAGCTTGCCCAAGTTTTCCCGCAGCCGGGATTTGAACCCAGGCCAATCACTTGCAAGGCGAGTGCGCTAATCACTGAGCTACAGGACTCCACTGTACAGTCTATAGTAATGTTGAAGCAGTTAATGATGTCCATTATTCTGCTGTGAACAGGACCGATGTGGGAGAGTGCAGAGAGGGTATGAAATGTTACAAGACTAAGTGTAAACTAATCCCACTCTGTCAGTGAAGTCACCGGGCTTGAGGCTGTGTTTTAAATACTGTAAATCCCGAGAATGTAGTTGTTCCACACACCCTCCCATCATATCATATCTCCCACCTCCCCACATACTCCTGGGGATATGAGATAGCTACAACATCCATGACAGTAAGCAAACTAATACTAATGAAAAGTGTCAACTTGTGGAAAAGCTGCAGGTTTCAACAGGCTTAAAGGGTAAAACTCACAGATTTAACAGTATAATTAACCTTAAAGCCTGATCATCTTTAGAAGGTGTTAGAGTGGAGTTGCTTTGAGACTGAACAGCCTTGTAATCTAATCTGGACACTTTCTGATTGTAGGATGCTGTGTAGTAAATACCATGGTAACATGACTACCCTTTATTTACGGAGGTACAGTTCTACATAATGTGGAACAGGAAACTGATGTGAAAGAAATGATCTGGCATTGTTTCTTAAAATAATTTCATAAAAATGAAAGTCACTACCCTCTGTGTTTTAATAAATGGTGCAGCTCAGTCTGCTGTGCCAGTAGCTCAGTTGGTTTTCTGAGTCAGAAAGTTGCAGGTTCAAATCCCACATCAGGACTAATAACCAATTACTCAGTTGTTGAAGCACTTGCGTCACAGGCAAGAGACCTGGGTTCGCAGCAGCGTGAAAGATTGGGCAAGTTTCCTTACTCCACACACCTCATAATAATCCCTCAAGAAACAAATAATAAATTGGTCACTTCAATCCACAACTGTTTGTGTACAAAATGCTGCAGCGTTTCGTGCACAAATATATAGTCAATTCACTTTATAATATATTCTGTGAAGCTCTTTGAGATGTCTATGTCGGTCTCAAGACCCTCCTCCTAGACCATGCCTTCTGCTGCACTCCCAACTCTCTCCCTCCCCTCCTAACTCTCTCCTGCCTCTAACCCCTGCCTGCCCCTCTCCCGTCCTGATTGTTCAGTGTGTGAGTGACTAAGTGAGTGGGAAAGTAGACGGCAGATGGAGTATAATGTGGGGAAGTGTGAAGTTGTTCACCTGGGTAGTAAAAATAGAAAAGCGGATTATTTTCTAGAGGGGGAGAGACAAGGTAGTGTTAGTGTTCAGAGAGATTTGGGTGTTCTTGTACACCAGTCACAAAAAGTTAGTATGCAGGTACAGCAAGCAACTGGGAAGACTAATGGCATATTGGCGTTCATTGCAAAAGGATTAGAGTACAAGAGTAGGGAACTCTTGCTGCAATTGTACAGGGCCTTGGTGAGACCGCACCTAGAACATTGTGTGCAGTTTTGGTCTCCTTATTTAAGAAAGGACATACTCGCCTTAGAAGGTGTGCAGCGTAGATTCACTAGGTTGGTTCCTGGGATGAGGAATTTGACCTATGAGGAAAGGTTGAGTAAACTAGACCTATATTCTCTTGAATATAGAAGAATTAGGGGTGATCTTATAGAAACCTATAAGATTCTTAAGAGACTTGAGCAAGTAGACAGTGTGAGACTGTTTCCCTTGATAGGAGAAACTAAAACAAGCGGTCATAGTCTCAAGATTAATGCTCAACCTTTTCGATCAGAGTTGAGGAAACATTTCTTCACTCAGAGTGAATTTATGGAATTCTCTACCCCAGAAGGCTCTGGATGCTCAGTACGTGAACATATCCAAGGCTGAGATTGATAGATTTCTAAAGCATAGACAGATTAAGGGATATGGGAATAGGGCGGGTAAATGGAATTAGGTTAGAAGATCAGGCATTTATTAAATGGTGGGGCAGGCTTGAGGGGCCAAATAGCCTACTCCTGTTCCTATTTGATATTTTCTTATGTTCTTATGAAAGCACTATATCAAATGCAAGGATAATTATTATAAATAGAATAGGTCCCCCTACATTCACCCATTGCAGTATTGGGGGAAGTTCTGTATTATCTGATGTGGCATCCTTCAAATGAGGTCTTAAACTGCAGTCCTGCCTACCTGTTCTCAGAAAAGTTCCTGTGGTATTATTTGAAATGAGAGTGGAGATTCTCCTTATGTCTTGGTCAACAATCCTCCAGATTAATCGGTCATTCACTTGATGGCTATTTGTGGGACATTGCTGCTGCTAAACCTCCTACTGCATTGCCCTGCAAAATCCATAATCAATTCCATCCAAAGCAGATACTTTAATTTTGATAGATACTATATCAAGTGCAATTATTATTATATCATCAACTAGTGGCTTGCCTCCAGGGTGGAAGGAGTTAGTCAAGCCAAATGTGACTAATTATGTTCTGATCCATGCTGCATTCATTTAAATTGCAAAGACGGGGTTTGAATAAACCTGAAATAAATCCAAGATGGACATAAACAATGTCTGACCCTTTTTTTTTTCTATTTCTCAAGTTTTATTCAGAGAGGCTGTTATTTAATTTGCCAAAAGATGGAGGTTAATTAAATTGCATTCCACAAAAAGTGAAAATATGTTTTCCTCCTGAATTGAATTTGGATTAATTCATCTTACTGAAAAGGGAACATGTCAATTGAATAGGTCTCAATTTAAGTATTGGTGTCTAATAATTTCAGATCATCAGAACAAGCTGTCGCATGCACCCAATACTAAAACGCGATCAGGTCTATTAATTCAATGATTCACACTAGAATAACATGCACTGAGTTTGAAATGTCTGACTAATGAGACTTGAGTTGGAACCTGAACCTGAGGGCACAATGCAGTTCCTCTCTCTATAATGAGCATGTTTGAGTATTTGTCCTTTTACTCCCAAGACTTATTACCATTTCAATCCAGATAAAGATAATTGAGCTTGGGAAGAAAAGGATTGAGTGGTGTAGTGGGGCTGATATTCCATCTGGTGTTACTTAGCCTGTGAAATGTTTTTTACGTTAAAATTTAAGGTTGTTGCAGATTTGTGCAAAATTTGCCAATTGAAGCATTATTTGGGAGCTGGCTTCTTTTTACAAATTGCTGCCCTTTCACTTCTGTGACCTGAACCAAATGTTTCAGACAGTGAAACTGTAAAGGACTCGCCCTCACTCTGTGGTTACTGTTGAAGCATGAGTGAAATAGCAGTAATGTTTTGAATAGTCATGCTATGTCTAGTTTGGGTGCTGTTATGTACAAAGTAGTTTAGTTGCTCTTTCCAGCACTTGCCTTACTTCAGTCACAGTGACCACAGTTCAATAACATTCATTTTAACTTGGGAAATTGACACAAGCAGGTAACCAAACTCGAGTGTTCAACTTGCAAACTTTAAGGCTATGGGGGCTAATTACCACAGCGGTCTCCCATAAACAGTTGTGGATTGAGTGACTAAATTATCATTTTTATTTATTTGAGGGATTATTACCCGCGGGAAAAACAATCCTCCTAACAACCGAGTTTCTACTCACTGCTAGGTGCGTGTGGAGTAAGGAAATTTGCCCAATGTTTCGCCCTGCCCAAAATCAAACCCAGGTCCTATCCTTTGCGAGGCAAGTACTCTAACCACTAAGCTGCAGGAATCCACAAAGCCACAGACTATACCAACAGACTGGAAGCAAGCAACCACACAATGTGGTTCCATATTCAAGAAAGGTCACAGAACCACACCGAGCACCTATAGAATCAGTAGCGTGACCTCAATAATTGGAAAAATTTAGTAAATCATCAGAAAAAAAAGAAAATGACTTATATAAAAATAATGTAATAAATTAATAATTTACAGCAGCATGGGTTCAGGAGGAGTAAATCTTGTCGTTTTGAGGAGGTGACATCCCAAATTTACTGTGGGAATCTGCAGTGTTTTCTAGACTTCCAAAAAGCATTCGGCAAATTACCACAACTGTATTTTATGGGCAAATCACTGTCATTCCACTTCACAGTACTGTATATCATGTGAAGTGCTTTGAGACATTCTTCGAATGTGAAAAATCAGTATCAAAATGTAAGGACTATTATAATTATTTATATTAATATTATTACGGACAAGAGCATAAGTTTGAAATTGGTTGAAGGGATTGGAAGGAGAGGATATTTTGGGAGAAGCTGAGTCAAAATAGGAGGTGGTGTTAAGGGGTCTGTACTGGGACCGTGTCTTATTTCTTGTGGATACTAATGACCTGGATTAGCAGGCTCAATTATAGTTAAATTTATAGCTGACACCAAGTTGGGAGGAGTGGGAGTCTGGAATTAGAAGTGGCAGCAAGGATCTTAAAAAGAGAGTTTATGCATATGGAAAATAAGAACAAGGGGTACATGTTCTCGATGCACAGGATGGAAGAAGGAAAGCAAGGGATGTTAGTTTACTCATTGCTCACTTTGTCAAACAGTGTCAGGCAGCAATAAACAAGACAAGACAGAATGCTGGGCATCAATGCCAAATCAGTTATGTTCAGATCTCAGAAATCATACAGTTATCTGGCCAGACAACACATAGTTCATGTGACAGAGTTATGAGGCCTGGAAGTAGAAAAGAGCAAAGGGGATTATTTTGCAGTGAAGAATGACCTATGAATAACAAATAAATAAGGTAGGGCTCCTCAGCCTTGCAAAGAGATGTCTCAGAGGGGATGTTATAAAGACATACAGTACTAAGATTTTAAATGGGATTTCTGCAATATCAAAAAATAGATTTATGATACAGAGTTTATTTCAAAGTTTGCATGACATTAAGATTTTAAACATTAGTCCTGAGCCTAAGAACATGAGAAATATCAGGTCCTAACACTTAAAAATCAGAACAAAGTTATTGTGGATGTCACCCAAATCTATTTTTCCACCTCACTTTGCGACCCCCCCAGACTCCTGATGTTCTGTTAGCCTGCCTGTCACACATCAGGAGTTGAATGAGCACAAATATCTTTCAGCTAAATGTTGACAAGACGGAAGCCATACTCTTTGGCTCTCATCAACGTCTTCAATCGCATGGTTCTCACCTCCTCCATCTACCCGAAAACTCTCAGAACATGTACGCACCCAAGGCAGCAGGTTCAACCCCCAATTATTTTTCCTCTCCAACATCCAGTCTCTCACCAACACTGCTTTCTTCCACCTCCGATGCATTGCCCGTCTCCAGCAATATCTCACCCCAAAAGCCGCTGAAACACTGGTTTTGTCACCGCCTTTGTCACTTCTCGGCTGGATTATTCAAGTGTCCTCCTCGCCGATCTCCCCTCCTCTACCATTCATAAAATCCAGGTCATCCAGAATTCTGGCGTCCACATTCTTACCCATACCAAACTCCACTCCCCGATTACCTCAATCCTTGCCAGACTGCACTGGCTGCCTGTCCCAGAGAGGACGATTTCAAGATCTTGACTCTTGTTTTCAAATCCATCTACTCCTCTGCCTCTCTGACCTCTCTCTTCACAACACTAACTGTTGCCTTCGCTCCACCGGGTCTGGCCTCCTCCTTGTCCCCTGAATCCTCCACTCCACCATCAGCAGCTGTGCCTTCGGCCACTATGCCCCGAGGCTCTGGAACTCCCTTCCTCACTCCCTTCACCTTGCCCCCTTTCTTCTTACTTTTAGATAGTGGTTAAAGAGCTTTCGTTTCAACCATGCTTTCGGTCACCTTCCCCCTCCCCCTGTCTCGGCCTCTGGATTCTTTATTGGGAAGCGTTCTGAGACGCCATCTGGCGTGGAGGGCGCTATATAAATCCAAGTTGTTGTTGTTGAATTGATTCACTGGCAGTCTGTAAGCTGTGAAGCCTGGTAAAGATGGTAGTCATGAACATTTGGAGCTTAGTATGGGCGAGGATACAAGCTATGGATTTCTATGGGAGCTGGTGGTGGCTAGAGGCTAGTGGAGGCGAGTTTAAAATCTATAGTCTGGAGATGATAAAGACATGGGTAACGGTGTCAATTTTATCAACTTTATTGGGTGTGAGGTGGAGGCAAGGTGAGCTTTTTCGAATGGTGGATCAAGTGGTTTGGTCAAGGGTCAAATGTGTAGTTAGAAGATAGCTGATGGTCAAACTAAATACCAACAACAACAAAATTACATCTATAGAGTGCCTTTCATGTCAGGAGGATGTCCCAAGGCACTGAAAAGCAGAGAACAGGGCATAATTTTTTACAGAAAGTTCCTTTCAGTAGAGGGGAGAGCATTGTGGCTGAAAGCCTGGCCACCGATGCTGGAATAGAACTCTATCTCTGTCAACCCTTCAAGCTTGTACATATAACAACAGCCAAAGCACTATTGGTGTGACTTTGTGCATCTCACCTTTCTTTCCATTCACAGATCTGCTGGGGTTGGAAAATCATCTCAACCACATGAAATGAGAAGCTACTTGCCAAATGGACAGTCATTCTGTGGGCAGGACTGAGAAGTGTTTTACCATGTTGTGGACAGGCTTGACATGGATACGGCTGAAGGTTGCCCACTCGATGGCTTTGGGCACTTTGCTGCTCCTCCTCCCTTTCCTTCAGGTGGTCACCGCTTCATGCCCCAAAAGCTGTAAGTGTCTGGATAAAAATGGGATGAAGTTTGTGCAGTGCACTGATAAAAATTTGAAGGAAATTCCAGCAGACATCCCAGCGGACACCGTGACACTGCGCCTGGACTCCAACATGATAACCAAAATACCCAACAATGCCTTCAAGGACCTGTACTTACTCAAAGAACTGGATTTGTCTAAGAACGCCATTGAGTTAATTGATATTGGAGCATTTCGAGGAATCTCCGAGGGTCTTAAAATGCTGGATCTTTCGAGTAATAACATCCAGAGTGTACCAAAGGAAGTCTTCAGTAAAATTAAAGCAAAGATCCGACTCTCTGACAATCCATGGCACTGTGAGTGTTTGCTCCAACAGGTCATTGAGGAATTGACCCTGGACCCAGAAACCGTCAATGAGTTTATCTGTCAGTCCTCCGTGCAGGATGAGTACACAGGCAAACCCCTGATCCAGGTGCTCAACTCAGGGATCAACTTCTGCAACATTCACCAGAAGACAACGGACATAGCCATGTTCATCACCATGTTTGGCTGGTTTACTATGGTCATCTCCTACATTGTGTACTATGTGCGTCAGAACCAGGAGGATGCCAGACGCCACCTAGAGTACCTTAAGTCACTGCCCAGTACGCAAATCACCAAGGAGTTTGACACTATCAGTACTGTACTTTGAGCTGCTTCCCCAGCACAGTGACACCTATTCAACCTTAATGCTGGATGAGTCAGTGAGATTCTGGCTCAAGCACAAGTGCCTCATTTGCTAATTAGAGATTGTATAATCTTTGACTTTTCTATGATTTTTTTTCGTGCATTATAGTTCCTAATAAAGCTGTCTGAACAAATTATATGACTGCCTGTGATGTTTGATGGTGTGTTATTGCTGTATGAACTCTGAGAATCCTGGGCTGCAGTCCAGCTTCAGAACATTGGAATGAAGGCCTTCTCTGTGATAGAGTGATGTACAATGTCAGATTCCTGCTCTTTGTACTGTTGGAAGCTTATGTGAAAACCAATTCAGGCAGGAGGAAAGGAAAGCTCTTTTAACCAGAGTTTAGAATTCAGTGCTTATCAGAATGCTAATATCCCTATCCCACTGATAGGAAGGTCTCTACCTCAAATGATAGCCTTCCTGGTCTGTACTCCTCGTTCTGCAGTCATTTTAGAGTCTGAATCATCCCATGCTTTTAGCTGCTTTTAGCTCTAACACACAGAGTAAAAGTAAATAATACCCTGCACAATTTCTCTATGATCAGTCAAGGTCACCTTCTGCTCCTGTTAACGTAAAACATAAAAGATTATAATTTCCCTTTAATTTTTTTTGCCTTGTCAAATGAAATAAAGAGACTATGAGGGAGTGCAAATCCCACTGCAGCTTCACCTGTCAAGGGCTGGAGTTCTCTCGAAAATGATATGTCCGTTCATTAATAATGCCTCACTTGTCAGCCTTCATTGCTGAAAGTGATATACAATGAATGAGTGATTAAGCTGAGGCAATATATTTTTGCTGAGGAATGCATGTTTTTCCAATGCTTGAAGCAGATTGAATTGCGTACAGGTTTACTGACCTGCTCATTTCAAAGCAATGCTTTGAACATCAGCCAGGCAAACCTGCCTGGGAATCAGAAGGTTGTAGGTTCAATGCCCACAGCAGGAGGCTTTGCGCTCTCAGTTAAGGCTACTTTTGGGGAAGCTCCGTATTTGAGGTGGGATTGAAGAACCCTCTTTGAAAAGAGAAACATGTTTCTACCAGTGTCCTGGCTGTTTGTGGGATATTGAGGTTGTATACTTATTTCGAGGAGTTTACAATTCAAATTTATATTTGTATGCCGATCATTAACGTTAAATTACATAATAATTATACTTAAATTTGATATAATGCCTTTTCATGTCTTTGAGACGTCTCAAAGCGCTTCACAGAATATATTGTAAAGTGAATTGAGTGTATATTTTGTGGGCAAAACGCAGCAGCTAATGTGCACAACAATGTCCCACAAACCCATGGATTGAGTGACCAAATTATTATGAATTCTTTTTGGAGAGATTATTATCCCCGGAAAAGCGATCTGCCACTTGATTAATACCCGGTTTCCTACAAACTGCTAGGTAAACAGAGGCTTCTGGAGTAAGGAAACTTGCCCAATGTTTTGCCCCACCTGGGAATAGGACCCATGTCCACTTGTTTGTGAGGCAAATGCTCTAACCACTGAGCTACGGGACTCCACATGACTTCCGTGCAAAATTAACAAAAATTACATTCACATGCAAAACTCCAATCCGCCTCACTACCAAACACATGAGAATATTGTGGTAAATTTAGTGTCAATGACTCTTTGAAGGACAAACAGCAGCCTGCTAGTGGACAATCAGTGTAACTGATATTTTCCTGTGCCATCACACATCCAAGGCCAGAAATGTCACCTAGTCTCAGTTTACAATACCAGTGTACAGTAAAAGCCCATTTATCCGTAACCTGATCAACCATAACTTCCGTTTAACCGGCACCGCAAAAAAAGGTCCGCATTCAATTAACCGGAATTTATCCAGAAAACTGCATTATTTTTATTATTTATTATTTATTTTTTTGCATTTTCGGCCGAATATCCGGCAGGGACTTTAACCGGGATTGGCCAGGTCCTGAGCGTGACGGATAAACAGGCTTTTACTGTATATCAAAATACAGGATTCCAGCAAATTGCACAAAATTGTGGAAAATTCTCAATTTAGTTCTTAATCTCTTTGAGACACCCGTCTGACACAAAATCCTCTTTAGAAATGTAAACGTTATTGTAATTGTGTTGTAAATTGTTTCCTTTTAATAACTGTAGTAAAGCAGCTTCTAAATTAAGATAAAATTTCCACTTGAGAATAAAGGTTAATTTCATTGACTCACTAAGAAGGTCAAAGAGCAGAAATTTATGTCCTCCAGTGGATGATAAATGTAACTAATATTTTTCTCCAATGGGTACCACATTCACACACCGAATAACAATAATAATAATCATCCTTACATTTGATATAGCACCTCATCAAGTCTTCAACGTCTCAAAGCACCTCACTGAATAAAGTGAATTGACTGTATTTTGTTGACAAATCACAACAGCCAATTACGCATATTTTATTTTGAGGGAATTCTTATCACAAACAACAAAATACAACAAAATTACATTTGTAGAGCGCCTTTCGTGTTGGGTTGACGTCCCCTGGAACTAACCTTTATTCTCATGTGGAAATTACCCCCGGAAAAGCAATCTACCAATTCACTAACAACCAGATTCCTACTTACTGTTAGGTAAACAGAGGTGTGTGGAGTAAGAAAACATAGTAAGATTTCGACCTCCCCGGGAATCAAACCCAGGTCCTCACACTTGCGACAACTGCACAAATGTTTAAATGTAAATCTATAAATTGTATTATTGTATTGTAAGTTGTTTCCTTTTAAGAACTGGAGTAAAACAGCTTCTAAATTAAGACTAAATTTATAACGATTTTTCCACAATTTTTGCACAATCTTTAATCAGGCAAAAAGTTTTCACAGGCTAACATTGGTAGGTAGAATTTCAAGCCAAAATATGAATACAAATAAAGTCAACTTCTAAATTAAATCAAGGTTTGTTCATTGACCAATCCAACTGCATGTTTTACAGGGGAGGGACTCATTCATTGAGTCAGTGAAAGATGACAATATGATGTTTCACTTCTGTGAAGTGGAGTGTGTATTTGTAGCCGATTTGCACATAGCAATGTACCACATAAACATTTGAAGTTAACCCAAATGTTAAAAGCTATTTTTACCCACAAAACGAATGACATAGCTAATAGACATATAGCTTTCTATCCAAACCTATATAATATTCATTTGATGATGATTTCATAGATGAACTTTGGGGTATATTCTGTGATGTTTGGATGTATCAGTGCCTTGAGACATCCTCTTGGCGTGAAAGGCTCTATATGTAATTTGTTGTATCAATGAACACATTATTAACTCCAGGTATCACCCAGCCTGCTAGTGGACAATCAGTGTAACTGATATTTTCAGTAATTTGTTGTATCAATGAACACATTATTAACTCCAGGTATCACTAAGGCTGCTAGTGGACAATCAGTGTAACTGATATTTTCCTGCGCCATCACACATCCAAGCCCAGAAATGTCACCTAGTCTCAGCCTATAAGACCATTGTACAGTAAAAGCCCATTTATCCGTGACCTGATCAACCGTAAATTGGTAGTTCCTTCATCTTTAGCTCATATGAGGATTTGAGCTCATAGTGCAGATTGCTGAAGAAGCACTTCATTGTTGCATGTGACGTCCTTCAAGTTAGACGTTAAACTGAGCTCCTTGCTGTTCAGGTGAACATATGCCAATATTTGAAAGAGAAAGGAGGAGATAAATTGTTCATTTACTTCTAGCTGTGTACCAATGGTCTGCCACAACCTCATTTACCTACAAATACAATCACTACAATTTGCTGCTAAATATGTGTTTCAGTTTTACAGACACTTGACCAAATCCATAACATCCTTGTGTTTTTGTACTGAAGACCCATGTTCTACTCACTTGGATATAGAGCGTGAAATCTTAAATAAACTGCATCTTCACACCACCAGGCATTGCGTGATGGTGATAAAAAATGATGTTATACAAAGCTTGAGTCAGATTGGATGCCTGCCAGACCCCAGTGGGACAATTCCTTGTGCAATTCTGCAAAGCGATTCAATTTTCGACCAGCACTGAGAGCCTTTGAACAGTTTCAAATAAATTATTTGGGTTCTCTGAGGTGAAATTTCTTTAGGGTGACATCATATCAGATTAAATATGTAACAGACTATGGCATTTTATTTGCATTTGATTGATTTGTAGGACTGGGGAGAAAAAAGGATTATTGAAATTAGCACAGGATGTTTGAACATGCCAAAAGAGTCATTTCGAAGATGCATCGAAATGTATGTGGAGAGCTAGGCCAGATTAAGTTGCTTGTAACTTTGTCATTATTGAAAGCATTTTGAGCAGAGACTAAACAGATTCAATGTGCAGTGAGTGGTAGATTTTATCAATAATACAATAGTTATTAATGCAGAAGACGATACAGAAGACTCAGAACATCTGTAAAGCGTAATAACTGTTATTGTAAGTAAACACGGCAGGCAATTTGCACAGAGCATGTCTCACAAACAGCTACAAAGTGAAGGGCTAATTTTATCTGGAGGATTATTGGCTGGGTAACAGGGGAAAATTCCCTTCCATAGAATGTTATATCTGCCTGAATGAAGGACTTTGAGATGTCCTCCCATCATAACAAATGCTATATCAATGTAAAATTTTTGGTGTTGTTGAAGGGGGGACTTCAGTTTTACATTTTATCCAAATGACTACATGTCTGACAACGCCGTGTTCAGGCAGTGCTGCAATGCAACATTACGTTAAACCAGGAGCTCAATGTCTAGGCATTGGGCTTGAACTCACAACATTCTGACATATGGGTAAGAGAGATTGCCACCAGCTGAGCCTGGCTAACATATTATATTCAAACACATCTGTGACCGTTTTATATAGACTTTGTGATTTCTGAAAGCCCCTTTATAAGAGTTGGTGAACCTAATGGGGGTAAGTGGAGGGAGATAATACAACAACAACAACCAAATTACATTTATAGAGCGCCTTTCACATCGGGAGGACGTCCCAAGGCGCTGAACAGTCAGGACGGGACCCGAGCAAGGGAAAGGGACAGGGCAGGGGGGAGGGGTGTATTAGAATATTAATGAGAGGGAGCTTTAGGGGCACAAATGAAGAGGGGCAGTTTGGCCTGTTAAGTGACCAGTATGGGATCATCTTTCCCAGTCATTATGTTAGTGGCCTTGTTACTGGTCAGAGTTTTACCCTGGTCCTTGTACATAAGAAGCTGACACCCTGCAGATTTGTTCTGTGAATAGCAAGACAGTAGAGTTAAGACAAGCATTGAGCATTAATTTCAGTGTGTAAATGGCAGCCCTGGTCCTTCAAAATCCCTGTGCACAATTGGCAAGTAGTGTGTGTGCAGTTTTTCCTTGAGAATCCAGATGAATAATTCAAGTGTGTCAGTGGCACAATGTGGAATACACCAGATGGTTAGTTAATATTATAAAGACAGAAGGTGTAAAGGAATGATTCTGCTTTCAATATTAATCAGTTCTAATAAATATGCGAACTATACAATAAATTCCCCAGCATTGAATTGATGCCAATGCTGATCCACAGGCATCTGCCATGAATATATATTATGGTCAGTGCAAAGGTGGCATTACTTCCAAATAACTGGAAGGGATTGCATGTTCATTGATTTGTTGTTGTGGGATTACCTAATTATGAATAGAATAACAGTGCTAAAAAAGTAGTTCCAATTTCTAGACTTGTGCTCACAGTCGAGCCTGACACTCCATTGCAGGATGAAACATGAAACTGATGTTTAGTCTGCCTGTTCAGGTGGTCGTTAGAGATCCCATGGCACTATTTGAAAAGAGACATTGCTGTGTATTATATTATATTTACTGAAAGGGTCATTAATGATGAACAGGAAGGGAGGTTAAAACCAGAATACTGGGCTCATTTAAGAAACAGCTTGGTGCTGTATTGGGAGAATGATAGGGTCGGTAGACTGGAAGGATGACATCAAATAGGCAATGGATTTTCTTCATTTAAACATCTCTTGTGATCTTTTATCTTATCTGCCACCACTCTCACCCTTCCCGTCCCCACCTTCTCAGAATTCCTCCCCAGCTCAGGTACTAAGATTGCATTATTGAGTTTCTTGGGATCTATATATGTGCTATATAAATGTAAATTTGTACTGTGGTGTGTCATTAATAAGGGTCAGAGACTGAAACCTTGGCTTAGCCTAGATCATAATTCTCTCATCACTGGGTGATGAGCATATATGCTCTCTCCCCAAATTGTTTGACCAAGTCTGTATATTTTAGAAGGGTATTTAGGACAACATTCCAAAGACTCTATTCGCATTTGTACAAGCTGCTAAGTTCCTGAAATTGTTTCAACCCCCAGCACCAACATAGTTTGATCAGCACAAAAAATCACCAAATAAATTCATTAAATGAAGATTACTTTCAGGTGACCTCCCCTCTCTTCCCCCACTCATTTGAGATTCCTGACTACAATATTATTGCCTTATACATCACAAACCTATCATTGAAGGGAGCTCTGGCTATTTTTGTCAGCATGAGTGATACACAGAAAGATTAGATTTGTTTTTAAAAAAAATAGAAAGTCAGTACAGTATAACTGAAAATAAACTGACATGACAGGCACTGTTTGCAAATGCTGTAAAGGAGGCATTGTTTTTTTCCTCCAATGTGTTGCTCCCCGGTATCTCTGTGACCCGTTAAAACCTTACCATGTAACCCACCCGACGCGCTCCACCAACAGTGGGCGGCCCTTCAGCCTTTTTGCTCCCACAAACCATATCGAGGAACTCTTTCCAGGAGCCCCTTCGCTTCACTTGCCTCCTTCAAGTTCCAACCAAAGACCTTCCTCTTTGAACGCATCTCTTTAGTCATCTTCTCAGCCCAAACCCCTCAGCCTCCAGCCCACTGGTATCCAACCCCAACAACACCTCAACTGGTTAGCACTTGTGGAATCCTCCTGATGTGAAAGGTGATATATAAATGCAATTTGTTGTTGTTGTTGGTTCCCTACCTTGTATGAATTCTGCATCTCCACTTTTCTTGTCTGTTTGACTGAAACCCGATAATGGAAATTGCTCAATTGCTTATAATTTAGGTTTCCAGCGTTTGTACACTGCTAAATTATATCATCAAGTTGTATCATAACAGATGGTTAGATGTATTGATTCACTTGGCAAAGTCTGCCAGCCTGATGGAGAGTCAAATAATAGAGAGAACAACTCCTAAAATTCCACATTGTTTTAGCCTGTGAGACTACATCATCTCAAAGTGCTTCACAAGATTTTCCATTTAATGTACTGACAGTATTTTGTAGGCAAATGCAGCAGACAATTTTGCACACAGCAGTTTCCCACAAACAGCCATTAAATGCTGCCATATGACAGAGTCACTACATTTCAAACAGTTTAAGTGAAGCACTTTGTGGCTCTTCAATATACTGTAATAAGGTGCGAATAATATAATAATAATCCTTGCATTTGATATAGCGCTTTTCACATCTTCTAGACGTCTCAAAGCACTTCACAGAATATATACTGTAAAGTGTATATTTGTGGTAGAAACGCGGCAGCCAATTGTGCACAGTAGTGTCCCACAAACAGTCGTGGATTGAAATGACCAATTTTATTCATTATTTTTTTGGAGGGATTATTATTAAGCGTGTGGAGTAGGGAAACTTGCCCAAGGTTTTGCCTTGACCTGCCAGGATTCGAGCACAGGTCTCACGCTTGTAAGGCGAGTGCTCTAACCACTGAGCTACAGGACTCCACTGCAGCTCAAAGATTATTGTCATTAAAGATCCCATGGTTTTATTCAAAGAGAGGAGTGACTCCCGGAGTACTGGCTAACAGACCCCAAGATAAAATATTACTGCATGCTAATCGGCTGCCATGTTCCTCTACAAATACACAATCACTTCACAGAAACTTTCTGAAGAGCTTTGAGATGTTCTCAATGTATAGCCACTATATGTAACAATGATATTATTCTATTGTAATTTATTGAGGGACTCAGATTACTTTTAATAATAATATAATAATAATCCTTGCATTTGATATACAGTATTGATATTTCATGTCTTCTAGATGTCTCGAAGCACTTCACAGAATATACTGTAAAAATGAATTGACTGTATATTTGTGGGCAAAACCCAGCAGCCAATTGCACACAGCAGTGTCGTACAAACATTCGTGGATTAAAGTGACCAATTTATTATTGTTTTTTTTCGTGAGGGATTATTGTCAGGTTTGTGGAGTAAGGAAACTTACGCGCAGTTTCACCCTGCCAGGAATCACACCCAGGCCTCTCATTTGTTTCACCCACAAATATACAGCCAACCTGATACCCAACATCCTTGTTACACACCAGACTCCAGAAGCTTTCATTTCTGTTTCTATGCCTCTGTCTGGCTACACCACCACCTCAGCCCACAATTTAACATGAGAGGCAGCACTGACCGGCTCGACCTGGCAGTTACAGATGACTGAATAAATTAAAAATGTTTAATTTAGAGGCATCATTTAAACAAAGATTTAATCAGCCTTTCATTGCGTGCAGATAGAATTCTATAGGAATTAATGCAAACTAACCATGTGTTCATATTAATCTGAGTTTGTTGCAAAATGCTGCCTTGTAGTCCAGTAGTTTTTAACCCTGCAAAAGCCAAACCCTAACAGCCAGTCAGTAAACCCTAATAGCTGGAAAGTATATTTCTCTGATATAAGAATATGCACAGGATTTTGGAGAAAGGCTTATTTGCATTAATATGTGAAGCTCTGGCAGTTGGGTCCCGTCTGGACATTCAGCTTTAAACTTGTCTCTCAGTGTTCTCAATGGTAAAGTCTCAGCTGGTTAAACTCCAGTAGTTACCCCAGTGCCTACTATCGGTTCCCCAAACCTTGGTTCTTTTCAACCTGCGCCTCATACGTTCTGGGATTCGGTAAGTAAATTTCTCCAAGGTGGGAGTGCGCACATATTTCTGGAGAATGGCTCATTTCTATTTATATGTGAAGATCTAGCAGTTTGGTTTGGAGAGTCTTATGTAAGATGATTAGTTTCCACACGTATGCAAGACTCCTGGCTGATGAAAAAAAAATCCCTTTCCAATTATCTGAGGGCGGCATTGACCTATCTTTCTAATTCAAATTGCTGGCATGCAGCCAGTGTTTACATTTGTTGCTCACTGGGAAAGCTCTGTGGTGCAGCATCTCCACTCCAAAACAACCTGGCGTGAGGAGTCTTTAGGTGTGACATCTTTCACTATACAGATACTTTCAATGCTTACTTTGAGCTGTAGCTCAAAAGCAAATAGTGGAACACAAGTTGTGTCAGGAACAGAAGTACTGTACGTCATTCAGCCCCATTTCTTATTTCAATGGTTCATGCCAACTCTATTTTTCTAATTGCAATTCCTCTCCTCCATATTCGTCCTTAACTCAGTACTTTACATTCTCCTCAATGTGGAGAAATCTTAAGTACTTCACATGGAGACAAAAAATCTTAGAAGAAACTATTATTTCAATGGAGAGAAAATAATATGTATGGAAAATGAAAAGGACCTGGGGGGTGGGGAGGGGGTTCCTGATTGACAATAAATTGAAGCTCTTCCAAATATGCTCTGTGGCAGTGATTAAAGCAAACCAGATGGTGTGATGTATCAAAAGATCAATAGCAAGCCAAAATAGTGCAGTAATTCTGCCACTGTATAAATCATTGGTGAGACCATACTTAATAGTATCTTGCACAGTTCTGTACAAAAAGGACATTGAAGAAATCAAGAAGATCCAGAGGAACGCAACAAAAATAATTGAGGGAATTATTTAAAAGAGTAGAGTATGAGGAGCAATTAAGTAAATTGGGCAAATTGCAATCAGCTTCCACTCTATCTTTGTTCTGAGACTCTTCCCCCTAAGTGATCCACACTGTATAGGTGCATTGTTGTTGTAATGACAGCTATTTTGGAAGAGAGTTGTCCACTCTGAATATTGATGAAATAGAGTGGGACGAGACATTTCCAATATATTTGCATCTAATCCATCAGTCTCATCCAGTATCACCATGTATTAATCTGAAAGCTAATCGTCTTTTAGAAACTAATGAGTACGTATTAACTGAGTTAATACATACTCCCATACTCCCATAAAGAATAGTATAAAGCTGTGGTGAGATGTCATTTCAGAGGACAGTGCAGTTCGGTTCATTTATAACCCAACACTAATGTTAAGGTTCTGACAACCTTAACATTGACAGATGGTCACTTGTGAGGAAGCATCTTCCCTCTCTCTCTCCTTCATTACCTTTCCTGTCCCTGCTTTATCGACATTGCGTCATTGTGTCTCCCAACTTTCTTCTCAAGCTCCACGTGCTTCCTTCCCTCTGTGTCCTCACTCAGCTATGATAAAAACCCAATTACTCTATCTCATACTCCAATTCATTTTAATCAAATCCCTTTGGGTAGGAATTCTTTCCATTTGGCTGCTGTTAATCCTGCAAATGAAATCCCCAACAGGCAGAGGTGGTCCTAACTGGACAAGCAAAACAACAATCCGACAATAACAAAATTACATTTATAGAGCGCCTTTCATGTCAGGAGGTTGTCTGTGTTTACGATGGTTATACTCCAGCAGTATCTCATTGTGGAGCTCCTGTAGCTCAGTGGTTAGAGCGCTCACCTTATAAGCGTGAAACCCGTGTTTCGAATCCAGTCAGATCAGGGCGAAATCCTGTGCAGGTTTCCTTACTCCACATGCCTAATAATTATCCATCCAAACAAAACCGCAATAATAAAATTGGTCATTTCGATTCATGACTGTTTGTGGGACTGTTGTACACTGTGCTGGTTCTCCAATATTTTTTGTTGAGCTCATTTTCTCTTCACCCTTATGGTTTTCAAAAAGCTGCTGCAGTCGGTGTCACTATTTTGAAGCTTGTGGTGCAATATAAATGCTGGTTCCTCAGGCAACCCACACCATCTCAGTCTTAATATAACCTCCAGCCAGGCTTCTACACTTAACATTCAGAGTGGTATCATAGGCCTGGATTGGCACTAGAAATGCGTGAACACTCAAATACTCTTAACTCCACAAACCAAAGCCCTAATGAGTGGTGTGGACAAGCAACAGGAAGCTTTCCAAACAATGTTCACAAGAGAAATCAATGTGATTTTAGAAATCAATGTTAAACTCCCAACAGCTGCACCAATTCCCATTCTGGCTCCTCAAGCCTTGCCAACTTTCCCCTTAATACTTTCTGGGATGAGGTGAGCGCAATCCATTCTGGACACAGGGAAATTATCAGACATACATGGAAGTCTTAGACTATCTGGATACTCTAATCGCAGGGTAATCCAACAGGGGCAGAGGCCATGGAAGACATGAAGCAGGCCTGGATTGCATTAGCACCACTGGAGATCATGGAGATTAGGTGAAGCAAGACCAACAATAAAAACTAAGGTCAGCAATCAGTAATTGATTCCTCTTCACTGAATGAATAAAAGGATATAGGCCAGTTTCTCTTTATCACGTATACATGGCAACGGTAACCAAGGCTACAGTGTAGATGGAGGAATAGGCAATGGCTGGTGTGGACAGAGTGCTATAAGGCTGCAACACATGAAAGGATCATTAATATATTTTTTAAATGACACAAGTGGTTTATAGATGTGACCCAAACTGTGAGAGCACTTCTAATGTACAATCCCAACACAAAAGGGAAATGAATAAATATTTGAAGAGGAAGAACATATATCATATTTTGAAAGAGCGAATGGAAGTCTCAGAGCCTCATCAAGCTCTCTCATTGTGAAAGGCACTGTATCATGTAGTCTAAGTTTGTATTCTAAGTCCATTCCAGAGAGAAAAATAATAATAATAATCCTTGTATTAAATATAGCACCATTCATGTCAGGAGAATACTTCAAAGCGTTCACTGTATTTACTGTAAATTGTAGTGACTAGGTATTTGTCAGGAAATTCCGCCCACTCTAATTCCACACATCTCTCCTAGTGCCAGTCACTTCCTAGAGTAGATGACAAACTAGACAACATAAAACAATAACAATAAAATCACATAAATAGAGCGCCCTTCACCTCAGGAAGATAAAAGAGAAAGGGTGAGATCTCATTGCCCGAGTGTCTACCCCCATAGGATCCATAATAAAGCCAAAGCTACCGAACGGCATGAGACCTAGAGGTGGTGCCCTCAGGCAATGAAGAGTTCAGTGGAGGGAGAAGTGTATTGTGTTGTTAAGATTACCATAGTATTGCATCCTAAATGCGATCTAGTATTAACCTTCCACTCCTGAACATGTGTGAACATTGGTTGAGAATGTAACATTTCATTCGAGCAGCACAGGGCTCCCCATGGCCAAGAGAATGGCCAATTTCACTGATGTTTGTTGAATCTAACTTTTTCACCTCTGTAAAATATCTGACATTCTCTGAAATTACATTCAATGTATTAACATTGTTCCACTCACAACGTGTGCACTGAAGCCTATTAGTGAAGGTGAAATGTGCATCCTGATGCAGTCCCAAAGGGGGAAAAATTCCATCGAGTACAACAACAAAACACAACAATAACAGCAAAATTACATTTATAGAGCGCCTTTCACATTGGGAGGAGTCCCAAGGCGCTGAGTATTATCTGTAATGTGCTTGGCAATGTGTGAATATAATGGAGGAAACCCTATTAGTGGCTCACATCGCCAAAGGCATTAACACTGAGTGCAATTTTTACCCCAGGGAAAAATTATTGCTAGGAGCTCTACATTTCTTAATTTTCCTGATCAATCTCGATGAAGGAATTGTAAGCAAAATGCCTCCTATTGTTGACTACTGGTCTGATATTATTAAAACTAAATGAGACTGAAGCATTGTATACAAACAGCAGCCAACGCAGGTCTAATAATCTTGAATGACTCCCAGTTTGGCTCTTAAGAAGAAAAATCCTGGCCTGTATTTCACCTATCAACACAGATAGCAAGTGGAGGATTATGACTGTAAACATAGAAGGATAGAATTATACAGCACAGAAGAGGCCATTCCACCCATCTGTGCCAGCTCTTTGAAAAGAGCTTTCCAAATCAATCCTTCTGCTCTCTCCGCATAACCCTGCAAACTTGTCCTCCCCAAATAATTATCTAATATGTTCTATGATTCCATAACACAGTGCATGGGGAAAGAATTGTATCTTAAAGAGATATATAATAATAATAGTAATAATCCTTGCATTTGATATAGCGCTTTTCACATCTTATCGACGTCTCAAAGCACTTCACAGAATATACTGTGAAGTGAATTGACTGTATATTTTGTGGGCAAAACACGGCAGTCAATTGCGCACAACAGTGCCCCAGAAACAGTCGTGCATTGAAATGACCAGTTTTATTATTGTGTTTTTTGGGGGATGGATTATTATTAGGTGTGTGGAGTAAGGAAACTTGCCCAAGGTTTCGCCCTAATCTGCCTGGATTTGAACACAGGTCTCACGCTTGTAAGGTGAGTGCTCTAACCACTGAGCTACAGAAGCTCCATTATATATAACGTATAAGATGGATACCAAAATAGAGAAATCAAAACCAGAATCACACTTTTAGATATGCTAGGATAGTAGAGCAAGAAAGTGAATGTTAGGCAGTGGGAAGGTCAGAAGCCAAGAATCATTTGGATGCTAACAACAACATTAATATCACACCCTTCACGTGGGGTAGCATTCTGGAGCATTTGAGACATTACACCGATACCTGTCTGTTCATGGCAATATTCAAAAAAAAGAGAAGTTTCTCCCAGTGTCCTGACAAACAATCTCCCAAATAAAAATATTCATTCACTTCATTACTGTTTGTGGGACATTGCAAATTGAATACTATGTTGGTTTGCAAGGATTGACTGCAGCTGAGTGGGAATAACTCATTGCTTTACCAACAACCCATTACCTTGGAGCCAGCAAGAAATGTTACAATGTAGACCAGGGTTTCTTTTAGAATGATTGTAATATTTTAGATTGTAATTGTAACATCATGTGTTTGAAAAATCTATCATCTACTCTTTTAGTCATTCAGCTCCTAATTTGCTTACAAAAACAGAGTCACTACACTATGCAAATGTTTTGTGTAGTGCTTTGAAATGTTTGGCATTAAAGGCATTATATCAAGAATTATTATTAAATATGTATAAATTGTAGCAATGGAAAACACTTCTACAACAAGAATGTGAAGGAAAGATACCGTTTGTGAGATGTTAAAATGTGGCAGATGCAGTTTTATTGCAAGTTGCTGTAGTGCAGAGGGCAACATGACATGGTTATGATGAAAGCCTGTAGTGTACCATGGAGGTATATTGTATCCCATTTCATTGCAATGTCATCTTGCCTCATTCATTTGCCTTGTTATTTTTGATAGATCAAAGAGGCACAGACTGAAGATCAAAAGATGGAAGATGGCAGCGAGACTCCTATGCATGAAACTCTCACAGACTTTGCTATTGTTGAATCAATAGCATTTTTTGAAGAATGCTAATCCCTCATTTGATAACGTGTCTTTCACATCAGAAGAACGTCTCTAAACACCTTTGCAGGATACATGGTAAAGTGTAGTAACTGTGTGTATTGCAGGTGAACTAATCATGCTTCATCTGCTCCGCTGTTAGGCTTGTTCCACACCCCTCACCCCACCTATTTCACAGCTAACACAAACCTACCGCGCATCCCCACTGCGTCCCTTCACCTCACTAATCACATCTGCTTCATACCCAACATTGAACTCCCTCCATTTTGCTAAGTCATGCCTGCTCCACGTCCCATCTTCTCTGCCTTTCATTGGTGTGTGAGCTTTCAATCACTGTGTGGTCTCTCTCTGTGGAATTCTCTCCTTACATTCCTCCACTTGCACTTTCCCTCTCTCCGACTCTCTCTGTGAAGACTTTTCCTAGCCGAAAGGTACGTGTGTTTCTGTTCAAAGGCTGATACAATGCGAAGACGTTTATTGTCTCCTACATGGTCTAACAGTGCTCTAACTCACACAACCTAAACTGAAGGCTGATTGGAATGAAAAGCTCCACTGTTGCCAACCAATTTGCTGCTGCCACCTTTTACAACTACGCTGCAACAAGATTGAGTCACTGCCTATGTTTACGTTAATACTTGTTCTTTCAAGTTATGAGATCATATGCATCAATACGAAAAAGATCAAATTGTGTTCAAAGCATTTGCTACAGGTAACACCGACCTGGAGCTAACCACTGATACAATGGAAATTGGATTTAGAGCAGACACGAGATTCAGCCTGACGGTCATTGTGGAAGGAAAGCAACAGATTGTATTTCAGTAGCAACTTTTGAAGAGAAGAAAGATCTCAGTGCACTTTACATAAATAGTGGCAAATGAACCAGCTAATGCGTGTCAACAATGTCTCACAAGCAATAAATTACGGAAAGAGTTGCATGTTATCATTTTCTTATTATCTTTGGTGAAAACTGTTCAGGAGGAATCTTTTTCCTTTGCTCTCTCCCTTTGCCACCTTTAAAGCATGTCTCAAGACTTTCCTTTTCGACCACTCATTCGGCCAAACTCCTACCTCAACCCTCCCTGCCCTCTTCCCCTCAACCCTACAACCTCCTCTGATCCCAACCCATTGCTTGGGTTCAAATTCCGGACTGTTCAGCACCTTGGGAAGTCCTCTCGATGTGAAAGGTGCTATACAAATGTAATTTGTTGTTGTTGAAACAGAGTGGAAACATGGGCACAGTGGGAAATAGAACAAGTAGGTTTAATTGACTGAAGACATGAAAGAGAACACTTCATCAGCAGTTCATACTCCCATTGTGTCTGGTGAACTGGCTTCTGATAAGCCATCCAACAGCTCCATCCTATGGCTGTGCCATAGGATGTGCAAAGAAAGGAATTGATTGTGGCACAAATGATTAAATATCTGGAATAAAAGCAGAGGTACAAGAAATCCATAACAGGTCAAATAGGATCTCAAAAAAGCACACATTAAATTTGGGGTTTGATAATTTATCAGAACACTGGCAGTCTGATGAAAGGTCATGCTGAAAAATATACCCCAAATGATCAAACCTCTGTTCCCCATATCCCCCTATTTTCCCAGAGGCTGTTTTGGATGTCAGCTAACCTTATTCTGGGTTAGATGGTTGTGGGTTCAAGTCTCTTGTTTGGTCTTTGAACCTTTCTGTGCGGAATATGACTATTTCCTGAGCAGGAAAAGATGAAGCATCAATAGGCCATCAAACCCTAGACAGAAAATTATTATAATAATCCTTGTGCCTTATTAGGTAATTGAGATGCCTCAAAGCACTTTACAGGATATACCATAAAGTGGTTTTGAGATTGTGCGCAATAATATCCTATAAACAGCTATGTAGTGAATGACCAATTATATTTGGGAGATTATGGATTACGCCAGGGTAAACTCCCTTCTCTTTTACGTCCACCTGGCAGACGGGTCAAGAGTGTATTGGCTGATCCAATTTGATGCCAAGCCACAACATGGAATTTGAACCCACAACCTTTTGACTTGGAGGCCAGTGCTACCACTGAGCCAGCCAGTTAGTTGAAAGTGAATTTTTCCTGAAGCACTTTCTCCCTCCAGTATAGAATGAAATTTTTATGGTTATTTGTATTATACCTCTTGTGACTGATTCATTCCTTTACATTTCCTAATTTTATATTTTACAACCTGTATTTATGTAGCACCCTTCACACCAAGTAGCATCGCGGAGTACTTGACAGAGGTGGAGTCTGAGCTAAAGCCGGGGGGCAGAGGGAGGGGGAGAGGTGACTGTGAGTTCCATCAAAAAGTAAAGTCTTCAGGCAGGATTTGAAAGTGGGGAGGAAGGAGGCAAGGTGGAGAGATTGAGGGAAGTGAGTTCCAGAGTATCGAGGTGTACTGGCAGAAGGCAAGGGCACAGATGATATATTGAGCAAGATTCCACTTGTTTATTTTGGAGCTCATGGCATATTTACACAAAGATATTTGCAGTGACATTTAATCAGCTATCTGCACGGATAACTGTGAACAAGACCAGCTTGTGTTTCAATGTCCGTGACAAATTGTAATACTCCTCCTTAGAATTAGAGGAATGTGATCCCTCCCATTGGTGAATCACCATTGGTCCCTCTTTCGCAATAGCAATGATTAAGCAGCTGCATAAGCCTGTTACACAGGATTGGACTTGGAACTCAAAAACATCAAGCTGGCTGGCACATCATGAGCTGCCAACAACAATAAAATTACATTTGTATTTGTTTTACGTCGGAAGGAGGTGCCAAGGCGCTGGAAAGATGGTATTCTGGACCCGAGCTGGGGGCAGGGATTGGGGAGGGTGGAGGACACGGGTGAAGTAGGTTGATAAAATGAACAGCCAGAGGGAAGGGCCTTGAGATGAGTCTTGAAGGAGGCGAGGGATGGGATGAGGCGAAGGGACTGTGGGATGGAATTCCAGTGGGTGGGGGCAGAATGGCAGAAGGCTCGTTCACCAATGGTGGAGCGGGTGAGGTGGGGGATGTGAAGGAGCCTAATGAGCAGAGGCAGCGGCAGGAGGTTAGGAGGTCACAGAGGTAGAGGGGAGGGAGGCTGTTGGAGGGCTTTGAATATTGGAATCGAGCCTCTGTGGTAGTCCTGGTATTCCGGTTCCTGAGTGAGGTGGGTTTGCAGAATTCCAGGGCGGTGCTGATAACGGCATAGCCAGCCTGGCTCATCAACAGGACCCGGAAAAGCAAACATTGGTGGCAGGGAGTCATCCCACTAAGCTCCTGTAAACCCTGCAAGCCAAAGCCCTAATGGGTAGGGTGGTCCCAACTGGACAAGCAGCGGGAAAGCTTGCCAGACTTCAATATCAATGGTAATCTATGAGGGTTTAGCTGGTTCGAACTCACAACTTTTTGACTCAGAGACACCAACAGAGTCAGATACACACACGTTTTAAGGTTCCTATAGAAACAGGAAGGATTCCACTGTTCACACAGATGGACAGTGGGGTTCACCTGTTGCTTGTGTGTATGTTGGTTTATCCGTTCACCTTTTGCCCTCGGTGCTAAAGGATCATTCCTGCTGTGTAAATAAAAGGAATTTCACAGCCTGGTAAGTTACATGATGGCAACTAGTTTGCATAAGAACAGAAGGAAACAGGAACTGTGGACAACTCAGCAGACTTTATTGAAGCTGTTTTACAATAGTACTTTTCATGTTTGCATAAGATCTATGCCACATGGTCTAAAGTGTCATGCTTATCTTTTTGAGAAAAGGCCAAAAAAAAGTTGTGGATTCTCTCCCAGTCTCGTGTTGCATGCTGCAACCCAACCCTGCACCTGTATTCTCATCATGTTTCTCGGTCCCAGGTACGCTTTCTTTCTCTCGTATCATATGCATCCTGGGACTGTAAGCAGCCAGTAAACAGTCAGGGAGTATGAAGCCAGCCAGGCTAGTTAAAATCAAACTGGTGGAATCCCTGATAACCTTGTCATGCACCCCAGTTTGTAAACTCATCTCCCAGCAGGTAAACTACCATCACAAGTACCGTACATGTAACCATCACAATGTCAAAATGTCTCAAAATGTGGCAGGCTATTTGGAAAGAGTAAGGTCTCACAAACAGCCATGACCAGGATAATGGGAGAAATTCCCATGTCCTTTGGAAGTGTTATGAGGTTTTTATAAATGTCCACTGGAGTAACAAGCAAACACGACCTAGGTTTAACATTTCACCTAAAGGACAGCACCTCTGACAGTACAGTGTTCTCCCAGCTATACAACAGAACATCAGCAATGTGAGCTCAATAGCCCAGCATCCCAGCTTGAACCCACAATCTCCTGACACTAAAGGATTGTTACTAAACAAAAGTTTCTGTCGTACCTCTTCCTCTTTTCTTTGGAACAAAATTATTGATAATTATGAAAATTAGTTTATTGTTCATTGTACTTTGAGGATCAAAAGAATGGGTCCTGTTGTAAGACAGTCCAGTGCTGTCTCATGATACGTGGTAGTGTTGTTCCATTCATGTCAATGGGGGGGCCAGTCTCCTAACTCAACCAATACCTAGCAATGGTTGGGCACCGGTTCATAATTTGCAGCAGTGATCATCTAGAGTCTAGCAGCTACAGACCAGATCCCATTCTTTAAAGTAAAGGAACCGATCCGGGGCAAATACAAGTGATAACGAACACTCCTAGTCATAGATCCATGGGTTAAAAAAAAAAGAAATGCGAGTTGGATATACTGGAAATTTAGGTAAAGCAGCAGCCCATCCAAAACACTGACCTATTGTCCACTTTCAAATAATTATGCATTTTTGTGAACCATAATATTCTATTACATACTCAGGGTAGATCTGGTGTTTATCAAATATGACAAAGAGAGATGGCACAGCCACATTGTCAGTGCAACTGTCGTACAAGTTGATGAGTGTACCATCTTTTGAAGGAGGCCGGCAGAAGGTCACCTTTCCCTGGGTATACTCTCCAACCAAAACCTTTGCAAGATACATGGTCTTTGAGGATGCCAGAGACAGGGAATTCTTATCAGCATGTAGCGCATTCACGGCAAAGTAGTTTCCTAAGGGCAAAAAAAACTTATTTTTAAATTTGCGTAGAAATGCACAAAATAAACTGGTAAATAGGCGTTCTCAGTCAAACTGTAGCTTTAACTGATAAATAATTAATTTTAGAAATTAATTGGCTATTTTAATTTTAGCTTGAATCTCCCAAGAATTTTTTTTTATTGACTATTTCATTCACACATTTGGTACCTTTTCCAAATCCGTCCCCATGCATTCCACAGGTTCTCCAGTCAAAGTTCTCCTTGCAGACCACAGTGAGAGGTGAGTCCTTTGTGCCATGGAAAAGCATTTGCTCAGCCACCTCTTTCCCACTCTTCTTCTTCATCTGCTCCTTCTGCCTGTGTTTATAGAACAAATGGACAATATGGTGACTGCTCTATGTACTCACAGTCAGCAACAAAATAAAACTCATGCAAAATACAACACATTTTAAAAATTCCAGCATAGGAGGTCATTTGGTCCATTGCTTAACCCTCAATCATCTCTTTTCCAGTTGAAAACATTTCTGGGCTTCTCCAATACCTCCTTTGTAGTGCAGTACTTCATCTCATGTAACGGTTTAATTGCTGATTTTGACTTTTTATCAACGCAAAGCTGCCTCTACACCATGGAGGGAAGGTCACTGGCGTCACTGCCATTCTGCACCTAGTTCTTCCCTGTCAAATCTTTCAACCATGTTCCCTTACCTGAGGTTCTATAGTATAAAGAAGCTTTTTACATCAATCTCTTCTTATTTTGAATTAACTTGAAGTGACTTGATCCTAACTGAGTTGCATGAATCTATAATTAGGTTATTTGGACAAGAGACCATTTCAGTTCCTCTGCTCTTCTTCCAACAGATCTACGAACATGCACCACTTCACCTTTTTTGGAGAGACAAAAAAAAAGCAATTTCCTTACGATGTGAAGACTACAAACCATTGATAAACTTCCCAAAGAGACAAGTTTTGGATTCTTTCAATTTTTCGGATGGCGCAGTCGCTCATAGACCTCTTGAAGAGAGACTCCACTTGGGTGTATTCGTCCGAAGACGCCTGGAGCTGAACGAGCTGCAGAGAGACCAGCTCAGTTACAATTACCCAGCATTGTCAAGAATGTTCAAAACATACCAAATGTGAAAAAATAACTGGAGTAAATTAAACCCAAATCTCTTTTTTTCTAAACGACTTTCCTGATTGTATGGATCAGTACTGCACTAAATCATACATAAAATGAGTGTAATTTGTCTGGCTGACAATGTGAAAGTGCAATATGATGTGGTACCAACTCAAACAGACCAGGAAGCTCCATGTTGTAATGAGTGTCAGAGTGTCAATGTGGTGGTGACAATCAATTGGTCTCAGTATTTATGGGTTAGGGTTGTGGGGGGTGGGGGGAAGAACAAATTCAGCTTGAGGTACAAATTTGGCTCACTTTAAAGAACTCTACTAGAGAGTTTTATAGCTACCGGGTGAAAACACATGGTGTTCATTTGTGAAAGGTCTCATGTGAAGATACAAAATAATTAAAAAATTTAATGGAAGGAGGCTCACATAGGAGCATAATTAAGAACCCAGTTGTTTGGAACTCATTTGATCTCCTTGGAACAGTAGCTATTGTATAAATTCTGATATTTAAGCAACTAAAGTACTTTACCTTATATCCATTGTCAGGCTGATCTTTCAGTTCCCAGTATGTTGGAGGTGTCTTGCTTTGTTTTGTCTTGGAGTTGTCCTTGACTTGTCCAGGCAGGTCTTTGCTGTAAAAGGAGAGTTGTTAAACAACAACTCGCATTTATATGGCGTCTCTCATGCAGGGTAGCGTTCCAGAGCACTGGACAGTGGCAGAGCACAATGCCGAGTCAGGGGGACCATAGGCGCGGTTGAATAAGGTCTTTACGCGCAACCTGAAGATGGTGAAAGAAGGGGCAAGGTGCAGGGATAGAGGAAGAATGTTGCAGAGTTTTGGGGCGTAGTGGCTTAAAGAGTTTTCCACCGATGGTGGAGCGGGGGGGGCCCAAGCAACACTCAGGAGGCAGGAGCCATAGATCACAAGCAGGAGGCAGCGATGGGGTATGATTTCACTGGATCAGCAATGTTGCAGTCTTCGATCGTCAGTGACAATCTTCATGTGTGACAGATCACAGAATCTTAGCATGCTATCTGACCATAAGATGGATCTCAACACAAACAGATTAATAAATGTGCTGTACATCTCTCAAATTCAATTAAAAAAAACTTTCCTAATGTGAATTTCAGTACTGAGTGATGGATAACCAACAATAATAACTCCTTTCATTCAGAGGACAGTTACCAAAGTCAGAGCCTTACTTTTTCGATTGTTACTGTAGAAGCTGTTTTAAAAGTCAGTCTCTATCCTTTCCTAAAACTTGCAGGTGGGAATTTGGAAAGAAAATACCTGTACATCTCTCTTGTCATTTGTTGTTCTGAAATAAATTTTGGTCTCCTTCGGATGCCTCTGCATGTTCCAAGATGCAGATTTGTTTGCACCATTTCTACACAAAAGTGAAAAGTTAAACCATGAGATTTCACACCCAAAACCCGTATCCTATCCCACTCTGCAGGTGCTATGCACAGCACTATACCCCCTCCACCCCTCTTGTAAAACTTGGCCAAAATCCCCCCTCCCCCACCCCCACAATCCTCCCTGAGGTGCTGCTCACATAGCTCTTCCCAGATCTTCTTCAGACTAATTTATAATGTTTAACCTTTGGCTAAATTTTCTACTGGCCCGTTTGAAACATCTCGCTTATACCGCTGGAACGTGGAATAAGTTAAACTCTATAGTGACTCCACTTTCCTCAACCTGAGGATATGTTTAGGTACACCTTAATGGTTGAAGGACTGAGGTGGTCTCACCGGGACCAAAGATGAACCGCTAACCACCCCCTTCACAAAAAAAGCTAAGATTAAAGCAAATCATTTTCTCTGCTCGCATTCCCAGGTTCCTGTAAACGTACTGTTAAAGTTCAATCTGTAATAGTATTGTCCAGCTTTGAAATCCGATGTTTCTGTGCTCTGAGCCAAATACAAACACTCCAGGTCTGTAGAGGTGATCGAGGAAACTCCGTACACCTCTTCCTGTCAAGTAAAAGTCACAAAACTAGTGTTAGCAGTGAACTGAGCAGGGACAACTGTCTCGATCAGGAACTGTGTTTTCATATGAAAGGACTTTGACCGAGGACAGACAAAATACCCACAATCACTGTTAATGAACTTAAGTTAGCGACCACAAACTTCTGATGTTCATCACATAACCTGGAAAATTATTAAATTCTGCCTTTCTTGAAAATATTTTGGAAACTGAGATCACTGGCTTCCAAGTTATTTCCTTGTTCCAAAATTGAATTTCCAAAATTTAAGAATTTTCCTAACTTGTGCCCAATCTTGCATTTTCTTAGTCTTACCAAGATCATGAGACACTTCGGGTCTTTGGGCGAAGTCCTGTAATCATTTGGTCTGATCACCTGGTAATGGTCTTTTGGTCCAACTGCAGCACGAGGGCATGTTCATCATGTGTGACCAATAATCGAGGCAATGAAAGCACCTCCACGAAGTCTCACCTTCATTACGCCCCATCTTTAAAACTCGAACCAGTTTTCTACTTGGCATCCTCCTCATTTAAATGACTTAGCAACATAGTGGATTAATAAGCTGTTCAACTGATGGCATCCATCCCTTTCCTATCTATCCGTACACCTCAGCAGTCGTATAGTTCTATTTGCTGCCCACGCTGGTCTGGGTTCAATACCCAGGAGTCCACTGGTTTCCTGGAGAAAGGACATGAGAAGGAGTGAAAGAGAGAGAGAAAGCACACAAACTCACCTGTGTTCCAAATTCAATCCATTTTATAGAATCAGCCTGCCAGTACCAGAGCCACTTTGTGGTGAGGATGTAGCTTTCAGGTTTGGTGACGGAGGAGACTGTGGAGAGGCGTCTCACTTTGCAGGAGTTGCTAGTCATTGTCATGAAATTAATATGTGGGGATCCACCTCTGTAACAAGAAATAAACAGGTGCAAAAACGCTTATAAGATAGCTATAACACAAGGTTCAAAGGATAGGTAAAAAGATAGAAAAAAACAGCATTGGATAATGCTCCAGGTTCACAGCAATAGCATACCGTATAAAGCAATGCCAAACTCTTAATCTCTATGATCTCAGTCAGCTACATGGGACTGTATTTAGTTTTGATCTTTAATGAAGGTTCTCAGAATATTTCCTCTGTTAATGTTTGTTGTTTGATCCCCCACCTGCCCCCTAACCTTTCCCCCCTTTTCTTCTTTTTCCCTCCCTCCCCTTCCCTACTTTCTTTCCCCCTTCCCTCTTACCACCCTTTCTCTCCATTTCTCTCTGATTTTGTCCCCCACCCATCTTTCCCTCCCTCTCCCCCCTTACCCCACATTCTCCCTGACTTTACCCCAACCGACCTTTCCCTCCCTCTCCCCCCTTACCTCACATTCTCCCTGACTTTACGCCACCCAACCTTTCCCTCCCTCTTCCCCCTTACCCTCTTTTCCCCCTTTCTCCCCTGGCCCCATTTCCACAACTGTTTGTGGGACACTGCGGTGCGCAATTTGGCTGCCGCGTTTCGCCCTCAAATATACAGTCAATTTTCCTACTCTTCTTCATCCTGGACCCCTCCATCCCTGCTCTTGTCCCTACCTGACTGTACAGCGCCTTGGGACGTCCTCTCGACGTGAAATGCGCTATATAAATGTAAGTTTTGATTGATTGATTGATTGAAAGCTCATCATCCGAAAAATGATCCTTCTCTCATTTCTTACCTTTGGTTTCCAACCTTTTTCTCTCTCTCTCTCTCTCTCTCTCTCTATCTCTTTATTTTCACTGTCATGAACTAATCTATCAGAAACTGCCAATTATAACTGAATAATTGAAAGTTTAGAACGATCAACCACAATTCAGTTCCCCTGGTAAATACATGCAGAACCAACCTGACCATGTTTGACGGATCACAGAAGTCCTTTTCTATCTCCTCCGTGTTTGGGAAATCCTTCCACTGTCCTTCATAAAATTGCCATTGGTAGGGGAGCTTGCAATGTACCAGTTTACACGCATCTGATTAGAAAATAATTTGGGTTATTTCACAAGGGTTATTTCACACACACCATACTTTGGAGTCAGCCTTCCACTTAACTACTATTGCCTATTCTGTAGAATAATAATACTATTTCAAATGCAATAGTATTTGATATAGGGCCTTATCAAGTCTTTGACACGCCACAAAGTGCTTCATATAATATAAAATGAATTGATCATATATTTTGTCGGAGAAACACGGCAGCCAATTACACCTGCAGCAGTATCCCACAAACAGTGGTGGATTGAAGGACTAAATTATTAATTTTAATAAATATTTATTAAGAATAATTTTGAAGGGATTATTACCCAAGGAAAAGCGATGAATTGACTAACAACTGGGTTCCTACTTACTGCTAGGGAAACAGAGGTGTATGGAGTAAGGAAACTTGCCTAACATTTTGCCCTGCCTGGCAATCAAGCCCAGCTCCTGTTCTTGTGAGGCGAGTGCTCTAACTAATCAGGACTGCACAAGTCAGGACCATAGATTCCAGCCAAATTGCTGCTCAGGATTTGCCTTTACCCGTTAAGTGGAGTTCTTCCAATATAATATTAATAATAATCGTGGCATTTGATATATCGCTTTTCATGTCTTCTAGAGTCTCAAAGCGCTTCACGGAATATACTGTAAAGTTAATTGACTGTGTATTTTGTGGGCAAAACACGGCAGCCAGTTGCACACAGCAGTGTCTCGCAAACAGTCGCGAACTGAGACGACCAATTTTTTAAATTGTTTTTCTCAAGGGATTATTATCAGGGATTATTGTGGAGAAAGGAAATTTGCCCAAGGTTTCACCCTGCCTGGAATCAAACCAGGTCTCTTGCAAGGCATGTGCTCCAACCATTGAGCTACAGGACTCCTATTATCCTAATATCCTTCTGATTAACATTATAAATTAGTTTAGTTTGGTGTCTGTTATATACATTGACTTTTCTGTGCCCCTCTTTTGGGGGGAGTGTGAGCGGAGGGGGAGGTAAAAGAATTTTCAAGTCTCCAGCAAAAACCGAAGTCGTTGGGAACATTCAGCAGGTCAGGCAGCATCTATGGAGAAAGAAAGTGAGTCAATGGATGGGTTTGGATCCATGACTCTTCTTCAGAACTGGGGCATGTTGGCAGCAAGAGGAGGAAACGGTGAAAAGAAAAATGCTCCAGTTCTGACAGAGGACCCAAAACGTTGACCCACTTTCCTTTCTCCATAAATGCTGCCTGACCTGCTGATTATTCCAAGTGACTGTTTTTGTTTCAGATTTCCAGCAGCAACTCTACAAGTAGTATTTTGTGTTTTTCTTCAAATATCTAGTCCTGTTTATGGCCTGATATCCAGCCACATAGCCTGTTATTGATTAACCAAAGGAGTCAATGATCTAATACTTTCGATAAGTGAGTGATCTTTAGACTTCAATGAGTGGCAGAAACATGTCCCTACAGTCAGACCCACTCCTGGAGTTTTATCAGGACACAGAGAGTGCTCAGTGTCTGAGAAGCAGAAGGTTATTGAAGATATATTTATTCACATTAAGCCATTGATGAAAACAAACTGTCCTCTCTAATTGCAACTCATTTATAATTGGTGAATCTTAAAGAACAAGGCACAGCACATGGGGGGGGGGGGGGGGGATTTGGTACCTTTATAGGAACAATGCTTCCTGAGAAAGAATAAGCAAATCTCCTCACTGTCCAAGTCACTCTTGCGATCGCTGGAAGGCTTTCTGACTTTGGTACTCTTCTCTGGAACTGAACAGAGAGAAAAAATAAAAACTCAGGGTCAAAACTGAGCAATAATAATACTGCCATATCCATCACAGGCAGTGATGCCAACAGGATTCAGATACACACAAACACTGACATTTCTCTCTTCCCCCAAATAAAAACTGGTAGATATTTGAAACGAGTACATTTCAGATATGTTTTTCCAGAGAGGAGAAATCCTCTCCTTCCTTGGCCAAGGATTGATGAATTCACAACAATGATTGCCTGTCGCTTTCACCCACAAATACATACTATACAAAGACTTTGTGGCATACTTTATATGCAGCATATCGATACAAGAATTATTATTAACGAAAAATATTGAAATGAGAAAAAAAAACTCCACCTTTGACATTGACAGATTTTGATCTTTTAATTCCACAGATGTTGAAATAAACTGATGGTAAATCACACACCAACTCTATGTTTAATCGGCGGCTCTCGAAGAGAGTCCGGCTCTCCAGGAAACTGTGCGATCGTACACACTGGCTGCCAAGATGACAGACGTCCAGAATAAATGGAAGGCAGATATGAATATTTTTGCAGGTTTGCTTGAAGCTACAGGCTCCGTCTGGACCACTTCCTTTGTTGTAAAATGGACAAACCTTGGTAAAAAAAAATCAGAAAAACAACCAAAAATCATCCAACTTGGTCATTACCACCTTCTCTCTTCCCACTTGACTGCAAGAACGGCTAAGAATGAATTACCTCCAATCTCTATTCATTCCATCAGCCCTTTTTAAACTTTTTAAGTGTTTGACACGTAACGATTAGCTGGAAATCAGTAACAGGACTGAATTTGAAGAGAATTTTTTTTGCCATTTGGTACAGATTTTAACATTTCTCAGCATAAATCCAGGCCTTCTACCTCGGGCAACAAGACGGGATCATTCTGTAGCAGTAGCTGGCGTAGTTCCACTGTATTCAGGTTTCCTAGCCCATTAGCAGTCAGGATGGCAGAGTTGTGGGGGGAATGGGTGTCGTGAGATTGTGGGCAGATTTTCCTAAAATGGAAAAACAACAATCCCAGAAGTAAATATTTGAACTTTTTCAAGAATCTTTTTGTTAGTTGCTAAGCATGAAACAATCACAATCACAAAGGCGAGTGCATATCTGATTGGGGTGTGGTGATGTACACATGCATTGAGAATGCCAGTCAATAATACTCAGTACTAATACTTATTCACCAAGTCCTATTAACCGCTGTGTTTTTTCTTATAAGGAATTGTCGTTATCTTAGTCAAGTAACAATGTCTGACAGTGATAACTTCCTCACCACTCCATCCCTGTCGGAAAATATCATATCAACTTGGCAACACACCATTTTCTGCCGCAACATTTCATCATCTATGAAAATCATGGCACTCACACCCATCCTCTGGGCATCTAACTACAGTTAAACCCTGATACTGTTTAACTATTATGCAATTAAAGTATGTTTCTCACACAAAGTCAATTCACTTCAGAGTATCTTCTGTGAAGTGCTTTGAAATGTCTAGAAGACGTGAATAGGGCTATATCAAATGCAAAGATTATTATTATTATTATTAAGTACTTCTACAACAACAACAAAATTACATTTGTATAGCGTCTTTCACATCAGGAAGACGTCCCAAGGTGCTGGATAGGTCCCAGCTAGAGACCTTTCTATTCAACCGTGCCTTTGGTCACCTTTCTACCCCTGCCCCTGGCTCGGTCCCGGCATCCGTTGTTTTGAAGCGCTCTGTGAAGCCGTCCAGCATGGAGGGCGCGATATAAATCAAAGTTGTTATTGTTGTTGTAGTCACTATTCCGGATCTGAGCTGGGTTTAACAAAGCTTCCAACTAACAACAATACTGCAAAGGGGGAGGAGGGGAGGTGGGGGTTGAGGGGCCCCCCTCCTGTTTCTTTTCCCTCTGTGCCCGTTTCAGATGCCTGTGTCTAAAGCCCACATCAATAACTCTCTAAAAACACTGCGGTAACTATGCTAGTTATCGTACGAGTGAGTGACTTACTTGGCATTGGTTGGTTTGCAGTCATCATAGACAAAGCGACGGCAGAGGTGCAGAAATCCACAATTGTTGCAGTTGGCCTTAGAATACCTCCTGCACAGCCTAACCGAGGTCAGGGCGATGATCACATTACCTGGAGCAATGTTTGATCCCGCTGACTTGGTTTTGTTCACTGCAACAAAGGCCTCAGTATTTCCTAAGACCCGACTCAGTTCGGTTTCAGAAACTTTGAAATCTGTGCTGAGTATTGAATAGAGTGTACCATACTCCAGAGCTCCCTGATTAGAGCACAGGGTCTTTATACAAACCTCTGTGAGATCCGTCACTTGAGACATTGCTTAGGATTTGTCTCTTTTCCTGTTTAAATGCAGCTGGGTTTAGCAAAGCTTCTGGAAGACACAGAAACAAGGAAATGAAACTGAAACTTGTGACTGGCCAATTAGTCTCCGGGCTCTCATGGTTTGAAAATCATTACTCAGCAGCTCTCCATAATGAGGCTTCACTTTAACTGTTTAGGTGTACATGTACAAATGTTCACAACATTTCTCTTGCAATTTCTCTCCATTCCCTCTTCTTTTCTTAAAACTCTTTGCTGGGATTATGGTGCTTCAAACTCCGGCCATTCACTAAGCAGGAGAATAGCAAACCACTACCTCGTGTTTAATCCCAGATGGTGAGAATTGGTGTTTTGATCAACGGGGATAGGGGGAATCTCAGCATGGACACATTCTGTTCCTCATCTGACATCCAGACATGTGCAAAGAACACCATTGGACTTCTGAAAGCAATTACAGCTGACATCCCTGCTAATCCTCACTTTCAAGGCCATTCACGGCCTTGCCCCCACCTATCTCTCTGACCTACTGTCTCCCTACCAGCCTGTTCGCACCCTCCGTTCAGCAGACTCAGGCCTGCTCCGCGTCCACCGCCCTAACTGCCCAACCATCGGCGGCCGGGCTTTCATCCTCTCTGCTCCCACACTGTGGGACTTCATCCCGCAGCCCCTCCGCCTCGCTTCCTCCCTTTTCTTCTTCAAGGCCGGTCTCAAGATCTTCCTCTTCGACCGCGCTTTCGGCTGCGCCACTACTCTTCCCCCCCCTCTCCCACTCTCCTTCCCCCTTCTTTGATCATCCTCCACCCCCCCCCCCCCCACACCCCCCCCTCCCAGGTCCTGACCAGACTGTTCAGCACTTTGGGACGTCCTCCCGATGTGAAAGTCGCTATATAAGTGCAATTTTGTTGTTGTTGCACTATGCTTGCTCCAAGGTTAGAGAGGTAGAAAGTCCAGAGTAATCAAGCAAGAAAGACTTGCATTTTCCCAGTAGATGGCGATGTTGCAAATATTTTACTGTCAATGGAGTGGGCAGAAATAACAAAGGAATAACAAAAATAGCTTAGCAACCACGGTGTGAACTTTTCCAACAGACTTTAGCCCAAACCTGCCTAGGTAGCTTTAAATATTTTAAACATCTTTAAGCATCTTAGATTCATAGAATTTTAAAGCACAAAACGAGGCCATTCGGCCCATCGTGTCTGTTGATGTTGAATATCTAAACTCGGCCTAAATAAAATCTGTGTGGTTTGGGCATTACTAAATAATAAATCGATCCAGTCTGTTTCACAGTAACTAACAGCAAATAAAGCACCATGGCATTGGAACATTGCAGCTAAGGTTGCCAACTGTTCCGAAATCTGAAGCCCAGCCTTGGCCAAATCCCCAGCTTTTTTAAGGCAGGCGTCAAAGAGGCTGCTAGAGACAAGCAGAAAAAACGGAAGACAAATGATTACCCTGCTTAAACAGATGCCAGCGGAAATTTTTACTTGACAGCCAAAGGAATTTGAAGAGTCTTTAGCTGATTTCATAACTCAGCATATTATAGCTCAACATTATGAGAATGCTTGCAACTACAAGCAAGGTGATTTGGTTACTTGGAAGACACATTAAATATCCAGAAATTTACAAGAAAGATTCCACAAACTCAGCAATGTTGTGTAAGTCCTGAATCTTAAAATGATAAAAATCCTCACTTCCAGAGTTAAACAGATAACAGTTTTAACTGACCAGGCTAAACGAATACAAGTTTGTTAAACCATTCAGATGTTGGGGAGACAATGGGAGTTCGAGCCAACTTGTTTTTCTGGGTACAGATATTGAGGAATGTGAGAATGTAAGAGCCATTGAAAAACTGGGCTGAATAAACACCAGAAGGTTACAGTCAAATGCAGTTATTAAATCTTCAATGGGAACATCTGGGAATGGCATTCTAAATTCTGGGATTGACCTACTGATTATCGAAATCTGAGTTATATCAGCTGCTTTCTTCTACATTAGAATATGTTTTTTTATAGTAGTAAGTCTTTAAAAACGAGGAAGAAGTTGGAGAAAGGAGAAATTGGAACTGCGAATCTATGTTCCAGCTTCAGAAGAAAGGGAAGATCAAGACTATGAGTGGAGCAACTCTAGACGTACAGTGGTACTTGTATATCGAACAGGGATCGGTACAATAATACCTGGATACTTTTGGATGTCGAACTAGAAACCGTACAACAATACTTGGGATACCCTTTGAGGACTTATATTTGGATTAATACAGAGATTAAATTGGACTTTGCTACTCTATCTCACCCACAGCAGTTGGTTTGGTCAACTTCCATTGTGAGCTATGCGTCAATACGTAAGGATTGTTGTGGTGATACTTTTAAATACTTATAACTATTACTAACCTGAATTAATAAACATGCATATTAATTGTACAAATTTGTGTCAGTCCTTACTTCACCGCAGGGTCACCAATTTAAATCAACCCTTACAATGCAAAAATATTATATCAGTGAGTCTGTGTTTGAACATTCTGATTCTACTTGTATTGGTGCAGTAAAGACTTTTGTGTAAACAAAGATACTAACTATGCAACAGCATGTTCATTGAAGTAGAGGTGAAAGGTTAGTGGTAGAGAAGCTGAAAGTGAGCAAGCATAGCTGCTATGATAGTAATGTTAGTTTCTGGGTAGAGGTGGATATGAGACAATAATATTAATTGTATATGCTTGGTTTCTGCAGGTCCAAACAACACGTTATACCACAAACAGTTGTATTATATATATATATATCTATATATATTTTATCTATCTATATATTAGTTTTATACAGCTGGCTATTACAGAATTGCAGCATATGCCCTGTAGAACTCCATATCCTCTTGCATCCAAGTAGATACAGAATTACCAGCATGCTTAGTACACACTTAAAGGCATCAATCTGAAGTTATGTATAAACCAGATGTGAAACCAGTTGAATCGTATAGAAAAATAAAAAGCAGTCAATAAGTAAGAGTTCACAGCAGTTGCTGGATGAATCAAGAGTATTAATTGAGTATTTTTTTACTTGACTATGCTTGATCCAGATATGTATTTCTCTTAACTAGATTGTTACTTTCCATTTACACTCTGGCCTGACTGACTGCCTTTCTTGCCATCATTCTACACATCTTCAATAAATATCAATTTATCTTTTGGTGTGTTCCCAAAATACATCCCTAGTCATAATGCAATTTTAATTACATTATTTATTAATGGATTCCATCAATAAGAAATTCAAAGCATGTAAATGGATCCTTTCTGATAACTTGCACCGAACCCGAGTCAAATCCACGATTGCCATAACTCTTATAAATCAACTGCCATATAAATAAGTTTAATTCATAGGTATTAAAATCAATTTCCATTTCGAAGAAAATACTTGCATTTGATATAGCACTTTTCACGTCTTCTAGACGTCTCAAAGCGCTTCACAGAATATACTGTAAAAGAGAATTGACCGTATTTGTGGGTGAAATGCAGCAGCCAATTGCGTACAGCAGTATCCCACAAACAGTTGTGGATTGAAAATGACCAATCTGACTTATGGAGTAAGGAAACTTGCCCACGGTTTTGGCCCGTTTGAGGCAAGTTACTTATAACATTTAGTGGCTTCAACCCTTTTGCTTTATTTGAGTGGGAACAGATTGGTTCCACTCTTCATATCGTCTAAAGAGACAGATGCTTGTCAAGGTTTAATCAAGACACACTACAGCAGCACGCAGCGTGCCGTACACAGAGTTTAATGGTAAATTGTAGGATAATACAACTAATCATAAAGACACAGTAAGGGAACATGTGTTTTGTAAAAGTTGCACTTCCTCGACTTTTCCTCTTTTCCATCAGCTCCAACAAAATGACCACCAAACCAAAGTAATTGGGTTACATCAAGGTTTATTAATTATTTTTATTTTTTATAAAAAGAGGCTGCAATCATGTCACCTGTAATGACTTAACTAAAAGTATACAGAGGAAATGCAAATACATTTTTGCAAGCAAGTTAATTTTAAGTAAATGTGGAAGAGAAAAACTATATTAAAGCACGGATTGGTGAGGAATGGAGAGCCTGGCATCAATTCCATTGCTGAATTAAGAAAGGAACCACGGATCAGAATTGGAAACAACTTTATAATTTTTTGAAAATCAACCATTCTAAGTATTGTCTATGAGGCAGGACTTCATATACAAATTTTACAAACAGGGTGTGAAAGCAGATGCTTATGTTTTACGTAGAATGGTCACATGACTTGAATAGCAGAGAAAGGTGTTTAGATGGTGCCCATTCCAGAGACTTCAGATGTTAGCCTGGAAGAAAAAAGTGATGGGATTATTAGTAATAAATTCAATAATAGTAATAATCTCTGTATTTTGATAAAGCACCTTATCATATATTTGAGACGTCTCAAAGTGCTTCGCAGAATATACTGTGAAGTGAATTGAATGTATATTTTGTGGGCGAAATGTAACAGCCAACTCCTCCGCACAGCAGAGTCCCACAAACGGTCGTGAATTGAGTGACCAAATCGATTTTTTTAAAAAAGGAATTATTATCCCCAGAAAAGCGATCCGCCAATCGACTAACAATCGTGGTTCTACTTGCTACTAGCTAAACAGTGGCATGTGAAGTAAGGAAACTTGCCCAACCATTTGCCCTGCCGTGAATCAATCCCAGGTCGATTGTTTGCGAGGTGAGGTCTCTAACTACTGAGCTACAAGACTCCACAGGATTAGAAACAACAAGTCGTTTGTATAGTGCCCCTCATGCAGGGTAGTATCCCAGAGCACTTAATAGTGGTGGAGCACAACACCGAGCTGGGGGAAGGGGGAGGTGATTCTAGCAAAAGTGTGTGTTTATTGTATTTTGAACTTAACAGTTTAACTGGTATCTTCTCCCTCCCCATTCTTATTCTTGATCTTCCCACATCATGTTTATTGACTTCAAAGTGACAGAGCTGATGTCAAGATCTCATTCTATATGTACTGAATGTATATAGATAGGAAGGAGAGAGCTTCACTGCTCTACAAATCACCCCAATCCATTAATCAATCAACAGATATTGATCTGGTAAAAGAAAATCATGAATTAATGAGCTAGCTCATTTGGGAAAAACAACGTTTTTTGCACAATCTTCACGCACAACAAACAGCCCCTCAGTGCGTTATGTAATGGAAGTTGCGGTGGTCAGCGTTGATCAGTGTCACGTTTGTGGTCTTCACCAAATGTACCAGAATGACTGTTAGCTCACTGCTACAAATCAAGTTTAAGAAAACTAACACTCATTATTCGTTTCTCTCCCCACTCCCCCACCCCTCAGCATTGTTGGTTGCTTCCAAATATCCTCCCAATAGTTCTGTGCCCTAGAAAATTGATGCACCTGAAAAGTATGAAATGTAGGGAAAAAATGAAAAGTTCAAATCAGAAAAGTGCATCCATTCCACGTGCATTGTAAACAGCATTTGATTCTCCATCACAAGCTCATTAATGTCTATAAGAGCTCAACTTGGAACCACTCAGGCAATGTGGATGAGTGGAGTTCTACCTGAACGAGATTAACTTTGTCTTCCAATTGTTCAGGTATTGTAATGTACAAATTCCACCCCCATACAGTATATACCAGTCTGTATTCCCTTACCTTGCATTTATGAGATACTGTGCAAGGCTTATATTGGCAGGGGATCCTGTGATAGTGATCTGGCGTTCCGTTGCACCCTCTGTTGCATTAGCTATTTTAATCTGTGCTCCAGACATTTGTCTAATTTCGTTGATTTTGGTTCCTTGCCTGCCGATAATGCATCCTATTAGCTAGAAAGAAAAACATTGGTGGAAAAAATTAGTATTAAATATAAGATATAAATTGATGGACAAAACACCTGAATCTGGAAGTGCACAATATAAGGTTGTTGACTCTTATTTTACTTCCTTGGTTGTTTGGGTTAGTTTTTAAGACGTGCGCAGTCCATTATGTCTCCTTCCAGGTTTGCTGCCAAGACTGTTTCCCTCATTCTAGTCTAAATTGTTCATCTGTCCACTTATTTATTGAATGCTTCAAGCAAGTTTAAGATCACGGACTTTAGTGACACCATTCTAAAATGAACATTAAATTAGGAATCAATTATTCCTTCAATCATATGGAACATGTTACCACAAACAGTGATAGAGGCCAGCATTGTGGACATCTTAATGCTGTAATGGGAAGATGGTTGGGTAGGGTGGGTGAAAGAATGAGATCAATTGGGAGGAAGGGCATCTCTTTTGTGACTTGAGTTTGCAGGTTTGTTTTAGAATTATGTTACTGGTAAAGAAGTGATGAAAATGTCAGGGTAACATGGGGATATGAGGGATGGCTACCAGCTTTATAAGTTATTAGACCAATTGCTTTAAGTTTATTAAATCGATAATGTAGAGGAACATACTGGCTTGAGTTTTGCTAAAGTACTAAAAGAAACTGTAGCTTCACCCAGCGCTAAGGGTTTTGACCAAATGAAATTGAACAGCAGAGGCGACAAGTCAAAACTAAATAATTGTTCAATATGACTCACTATTCAAGACGACAACTAAGAACATGAAAGCATTGATGGAATCAACAAACATCAAGGAGCCATTGGTTATTCTATAGGAGCTCTCAGAAAGCATTAAGTTCAGTGTTTGCAAAACAGAAATGCAACATTGCAGATCAAACAGGTTAAAAGTGATTGTTAATATCTTATTAAAATTGTTACTATGCATCTGAACTTATTATATCTGTGTTACTGTTGGTATATGTGCATGGGCACAAATATTTGTCAGATATCCCAGACATTTTGTTTACATTTTGAATATGTAGATTTTAAAAAATAAAACCTGACATACCAGTAATGTCAATGCTTTTAAAGCACTCCCGAGTTGTTATCCTACATGAAGGAGGTCATATAAGTGCAAATGATCACTGCAGCTCACATAGCATTGAGCTGCAGAGATCATGAAAGAACGGTAGAGTAATCTACCATCACAGGAACAGTGTTGTTTGTAGAGTTATCCAAGCTGCACAAGTAGCAGGCAATTTGCCAGCCTGTGCTCACAATAGGATACTATATGGTTGGTTAAACTCGGCAGTATCCTAATGCAGAGGCATCCCTAAGGCTTGGCTCTTGCCAACCCATGCCCCAACACTTTTCAGAATTAGGTACACTGCGTGGCGTCACTCTAGAGTGTACACTCCATTCTAATAATAATAACCCTTGCATTTGATATAGTACTTTTCAAGTCTTCTAGACATCTCAAAGCGCTTTGCAGAATATACTGTAAAGTGAATTGACTGTATATTTGTGGGCGAAAGGCGGCAGCCAATTGCGCACAGTAGTGCCCACAAACCGTCATGGACTGAAATGATTAATTAATCACAAGAGATTAATCACAAGACACAAGAGTGTCCCAGAAACAGTCGTGGATTGCGTGACCAAATTATTTATTTTTTTGAAAGTATTACCCCCAGAAAAGCAATCTGCCAATAATCCTGTGGCCGAGGACTATTTTCCCAAATTCCTCATGGGAGGGGGGTGGGGGGGGAAGGGGGGCAGTCTTGTGGTGTCTCTAATGTGTGGTCCCACAGGGTCAGTAAATTTCCATTTAGGGATTTGCGGATATGTAAGAATTTTGGCTTGCACATGCTCCCAGATAACTAACTAGCCATAGCCAAATAAATAAATACTGATATCTTCAGTTCATGTTCTCAAAATACCTGAACCTCTGCAGTGCTACTATAGGTTATTTACCCACATTATGAAAAGGTTTACATTTACTGCTACATATGTGCCTGTTTGTTGCATTCTGTAACAGGAAAATGAAATACTATTTTATAGGGTTGAAGAGCAAATTTTTCTTTGGCTTCCAGCCGTTTCCTATAACTGTCATGCGGGGTAATGCCAGTTAGTGCATTCAAGTTTAGCTTTAAAGGCCTTGGTGTCATTGGAAATTTATTATTGGCCAAAAATAAATTCTGTTAAGCAAGATTTAATGTGCCAGTCAGCTGCTGTCTTTCAGGAGGCACTGATTTGCTCAGTTTAAAACACGTGGGCAGTCAGCCTGAGTCTGCTCTACTTTTTATAATAAATGTGGTCCAAGATCTTCCAAATCTTCTACTCTCATAGCAGGCTTTTATAAGCCTACTGAGTCTGGTTTAGCATTGACATAGATCACCAGAGAAATATGTTACCTCAACTGCCTGTTCTTTCAGGTGAAGGCAGGGGCAGGAGGAAGCCAAGGGAGAATGAGGACGTGACAAGTATAAGTCTTTGAGATGTCTCAAAGCGCTTCACTGAATATGCAGTAAAGTGAATTAACTGTATATTTTATGGGTGAAACGCAGCAGCCCAGCAGCTCCTGCAAACAGTAGTGGATTCAGTGATCAAATTATTATTATTATTTTGAAGGGTTTATTACCCCCAGTTAAACGATCCGCCAATCAACTAACAACCGGGTTCCTACTTACAGCTAGGTAAACAGAGGTGTGTGGAGGAAGCAAACTTGCCCAACGAGTTACCCTGCCTGGGAATTGAACCCAGGTTCTTTCACTTCAACGATTAACTAACCTAACCTATAGGACTCCGGATCTAATTACAAAATCATCTCACTCTTGTGTTCATTCACACTATTCTGGCTCTTAATAACTTTAGTGAGATTTCAGCATGTGTTTTCTGTCACTTCACCCCAACCCACTAGAGTTCTCTTCTGAAATCCCTTGGCTCATTCTCTCCCCACCGCTTTTAAAACCCGTCTAAAACATGTACTTACCCATTTATCTAATGAACTAACCGTGCCTCAGCCATTACCCTAGAGCTGCCTGTCTCACTCCCAGTTTGAGATCCCATTCAGTCTTTTTAATGCATTTTGAGCCATTTTCCCCGTAAGAATAATAATCCTTGCATTTGATATAGCATTTGCAATATTCAGTACCTTTCTGAAAGGTACTGCATTTTCAAATTATTCTTGTTGAGATTCTGACAGTTTTATGTCTAATGAACTGTAAATGTTCAGAGCGAACAGTGGGAGACAGAGTTGATGCAACTTTTAGCATGCTCTATATCTAGATTTGTTTTTATCTGATAATTATTTAAATTGTTGGATTCTAATCAAAGGCTTAAGATATGTTAAAGCACACTGTCAACAACTGGTAGAGATTATGAACGTAGATGTGCTACAATGAAGCGTCTCAAAGCATTACTAAATACTATCCATTATTAGTATTTACTAATCTACATGGGTAGATTATTACTATATTACTATTAGTAGATTATTACTATCTACTATTACTAATATTACTATTCTATTACTAATATTACTATCTACTATTAGTAATTAATAATCTTAATTAGTATATTACTATAACACTGTAAAGGAATTCTGTAGGCAGTCGCTTGTGTCAGCAAAAGCATGAAATGAATGACCAGTTAATATAGAGTTAATCTGAAACATTGACTGTCCAACACCTTGAGACATCCTTCCGACGCGAAAGGCGTTTAGAAATGTAATTTTGTTGTTGTTGTTGTAGTAGAGGATTGTTGGCCAGGCCATTGGGAGAAATTTGCATTTCTCTGTTTGAATGTCAATGCTAACTTAACTGCAGCAACGATCTTTCTCAGGTATAGCAGCAACCATTCAACAAACATGACAGTTGTCTTTGTGGCTGAAGTTGTGTATACGAAGGAAGGTTTGGGATATCAGTGAACCCTAATCTACAAGCATACCATTATTGTCCATGTATCCAGTTTTCTTAAAGTGCTTTTCAATTATATTGAGTTTTAAGTTATATGCACACACATTTGAAATCTATAATTACGGTGGTAATTATGTGATATAATGACAGTCATTATGGTTCTATGTATGAAATGTATATAAAAGTTGCACAGAGGACACAATTTTAATGTAATTTCCATTTATTGGATTTTAGAATGTCGCAATTTCCCCTCACATTTGGGAAAACCGGGTGCTTTGGTGAGTTTGAATATTCATATTGCACATCTTGGGCATTGTTTGGTTCCAGGCTAGACTGGTGGTATAAAAGAATCTTCCCTTTGAAGCCTGTAATGTTTCAAAATGAAATCAGTCTGGACATGTCAACACCACAAAACTTGACATAGTCAGGCAGTCATTAAGATCACTGGTGGGAATATAGAATGGGGGTGATGCTTTTTGGTGATGCAGCAAATTGGTGGGGACAATTAACCAGTATATTTGGCCAGAGATGGTTGTTTGAAGCTGACCTTGAGTGCTACTGTAGAAAAATAATTTGTATTTCAGAAAAATGAATTGGAAGCATTTCTAGAAGGTAAAGCATTCATGGTAATTAGATGATGATATAGCTAAGAAAAAGGTATCTTTAGAAAATTGGATGAATAAGCTTCCCAACACTGTAGTTTACTTAAAACTGTTGATGTGTTATATAGCCTTGAAACTGTTGTGTTATATATAATATGCGGACAACAACATTTAACAATGGGCTCTCCCGATGGCAGTGAGTTAATCCATTGAATGATGTGGCACAATGCCATAGAGCAGGAACATCCCCATTCAATCACAATCTTACACCAAGTCAGCTGATCCAAATTGGACTTGTAATGGATGTGTTTTAATTGGGCTCTTGGGATATAAATAGGGAAAAAATAGCCAGGGCTTACTTTGATCACTATTCAGGAACCACTTGTGAAATTACACATATGATATTGGTTAACAACAGGACAGTATGTGAATGACAGCTACCCCAACCCTCTCTAAACACCAAGTGTATCACACTGTCCGGATTCACACGTCAAGAATAATTGAAAAAAGCATTTGAGGACTGCTTGGAATTGTGAGTCTATAGTCCACCTTAAACAATTGCCTTTTGGAGAAATGCAGTCTCCTAAACTAAAATGGATGTTTTGAACACAGCTTTCAATGGTTACTGGATTGGTACACATCCTCTGAGTCATAATGACATTTCCTTTCTGTGTATCATTATTGTTTTTTCTAAATGGTTGTGACAGCACATTCTGTCAAACTGTGTAGAGCATCTGCCAAATCGAGGGAAAGTTCCCAGGCACACATATTCAGGCCTTAAGACTTGTGTGCATGTGTGGTGTTTCAACAACAAATTACATTTGTTTCAATATTACTTTGGATACCCCACAGTAAACATTTTATTTGAGATAGAAGAGAAGGCATCTTCTGCAAAGTTGTGTGGCGTAGCAGTCAGTCAGCTTTGAAAATTAAGAGTATTTTTTGTTACAGTAAGGAGATCAAAACTGACCTAGCCTGAAACATTGTGTATTAACCTCAGGCGGTCACTAAGCTGCAATGTGGAATGAACAGCGTGGTGCAAAGTATTATATAAGTATGCTGTAGTACTGCATACTGCGTACTCCTGACTTAAAAGGCGCTCTAAAAATATAATTTTGTTGCTGTTGCATAGCTAATTGTAGAACTGAATCTTTTTATAAGCGTCTGCACCAAGCACATGGGCAGAATTCTGCTAACTGGTACTCAATTACATCTTTTTAATGTGATTCAACAGCTGGAATTGCTGCTAGCCCTTTCGTTGCAAAAAAACCTTTTTTATATTTTCTTAATGTCGACTTCTTGTCTTCTGCAGCTATAAATACCAGTTTAAATATGAAACTATGTTCGGGGGGCTAATATGCGCTGTTCACCTGTTGATCTTTTCATTCAGTGCTTCATTCGTCAGGGGGTTTCCAGCCATTCCAATGCCCCTGGTGGAGTCACTTATGCCTCTTTGATCGTACTTTCAGTTATTGTCCTCCCTACTTCCCTTGGCGCCCACCCCTATCTCGTGTGCCCATTTAGCATTGTTACATGTTTTGAGATGTCCTTCCAAAGTGAAAGGCTCTATATAAATGTGTATTGCATTATTATATCGCTTATAATGGACGATCCATCACAAGGGTGCAACTAAATTCTCCATAGCTAGCAAACAAACAGCGCTCTAAGGAGATTTGACAAGGTACATTCCAAATTGAATCAATATCATGCATCTTAAATCACAGTATATTTTAGTCCAAATTCGCTTTGGTTTCCACATCAGATTCAGAAAAATCTTGTAGCTTAAGGTTAATAACAAAAGATGCAGGTTTTAAAACTATGCCTTTATCTAGATATCACTTACATCATTGGGAATGGCGAGTTCATGAGTACTGGCCTGGGGATTGGCATCCATACCTGTGTAAATATGAGGAATAAGTGATTAGCAGTGTGCAGCAATAGGTGTGTGAGATCCACAGAGCAATCCTTTCCACTTCTACAACATAATTAGTGCTCAGTTTCACCCTACAGCCAAGCCTCTTCATTTACTCACATTCTGCTAAACTGATCCACGGTGAATTTATGTGGTGGCATGACTATCAAGATGTTATCAAAATGTTAAAGGAATGTGTGATCATGTACACCAGCCTTGTTTTTCCATGATTTTCACAAACTTTATTTAAATTTTGGTCCACTCTTGCAACCCTGATTTGTTCCATTAGGGTAAAATGCAGCACGAGAAGTTATTTTAGTTGTCTTTAAACAATGTTGAATAAACCTTTCAGGATCCGGCTCTTCAGATCTGTAGTCACCCATTGAAATTGGAGATCACTGAATGCACATGAATGCACAGACCATAGCTATTAGTTCAGAGGACATTGCTTTGCTCTGAGGTTAGTTTTCTCTGGAAAGAGGAGATGAAAGGAAAGAAATAGAATGACAAATGTGGACTCGAGAATATGCCATACTCTGTAAATTCCCAGAAAGAAACAGTGATGTTAATAGTTCAAATGGCAACATTTTTACAATCATGGAAAAGTAATAACTAACATGGCATCAGCAGCTTGAAACCACAACCTTTAGAATTACGGTGTAATCTTTGAATAAAATCTTCTACAAACTTGTGTGGATAAAGTGTTTATTTGAGCCTAATCTTCCAATGTACATCTGCTGGTTTAGTGCTATGGCACTCTTTTAATCTGGCCTTGGTTTTAAATATATTTTTGAAGCTTATGCTGTCATTATACTTAGGGAATGGTAATAGAAAATGGAGTGAGGACCTGGCCCATACATCTGCAGATATCTAACAGGAGATTGGTATTGCATGTACAGTATTGCACTCATGCACACTGGTCACCTTACAATGAATAGTACACATTTATGGATGAAGTTGGGGCATGGGTTTGCATTCATATAGACAGATTCAGGCTTGATGTTGTCCTACCCTCTGATCATCATGATGGGGAATGTATACAGGCAATAATTTCACCCAAATACCATTACACCAGTGATAAACCATAACATCTATGTGTTTTGGGAGTGCATGAACATAGCTCAGTTATGGTTAAATGACATTCCCATTCAACACAAAAATACTGCTGTCCAATATGGAGACTGATGTAACATTAACATGTAACATTAACACTTAAAACATTGGAACAAAAGATTTGTATTTTAGGAGTAAAATAATAATCATTCTTTGATTTGATATAGCATCTTAACAAGTATTTGAGAAATCTCAAAACACTTCGCAGAATATTCTGTAAAGTGGATTGACTGTATATCTTGTGGGCAAAATGTAGTGGCTTTGAAGTAGAGACAGCTACATCAGGCAGCATATTTCCACGGCTTGGTAAGTTGAATATGCCTTTATCTATGTCAATATGTCAATATCATGACATTTCTCAAAATTACATTGAAGGAAGCGTGTAACAGCTAAAATATACAATTGTATTACTGCTATGACATCCAAAATAATAAAAATTTGCCTGCAGTAGCTTTCTTCATAATGCAACAAGCAGATCACTGTTTTTTCTAAAAAAGGGTCATTAATAGTATGCGCTCAAATTACTATTTTTTATTATGACTGGGGATCTGTATGGAGTAAATTAAATTAACATTTTCACTCTACTTTTCAATTTATGTCATTAAGATTGTCTAATCTCAATGGTGTCTCACGAACAGTATCAAATGATTTTAGTTGACTGCTTCCCTTTCATGGATCTTGTTCAGTATAACAGATGGTATACAAATGAGTTGGTCTGAGGTCTCATCTGTAAATATACATAATTTATCCCTGACAACTCATTTTAACCAGTATGCCCATGTTCACTTTCTTCAATTAAATATATGATGTGTTCAGTTACCTGAGTCAACTAGAGGAAACTGGTAAAACGTGCAAAATTACAGCAAGATCTGTTATGAAACTTCATTAGAATTTTGATGTAGTGATTTCTTATGTCACTTATTTTCTACTGGGGGAAAGATCATTATGTCAAGCAATATTAAAATTTACCAAAAGAGATAAGTGAGGTAAAAAGTTTTTCTTTAAATGTAATGATTCCACAGAAATTTCACGCCAAATGAAAAATAAATAGGCTAAAATTTGTTAGGTCATTCAGTGAATATCTGGCGGATTCAAGAAATAATTTTATTTTTCTAGATGTTCTATAAATTCATTTATAAAATGTTTTTAGAATGTATATTATAGATATTGAAAAAGTTTCCGGATAATTGTTTTTAGGGAGGAAGGTATTCTCGTTACAATGAGAGGTGATGTATATTCTCATGTGTCAAGAGCACCATGGCCGTGACAAGAATGGCAGATAGCTGTCTGCTTAAACAAGAAATACTTTCCCATATTCCCCATCTGTGACCAGGAGTCCGTGTACCTACCTGATCTGTCTTCCAACTACTCCATTCTTCTCCAGTCTCTCCTCCCTGATGTGCCTATGTGGCTATGCACTTTCCTACTTTCACTCCTACCTATCCCTTCTTCATCCATCTTCTCTAACCGTTTCCGCATCTGGTATAGTCAGGGCTCTATCTTCAGTCCTCTCATTTTCCTCTACAACCTCCTCTCAACGTCATCCACAGACATTGAGTCACTCCCACAAGTACGTGAATGCACCCAGCTCTATCTTCCTGCCTCCAATCATACACACTCCTTGTTCTCAAATCGTAGATATGCTGTAAGCATCTCAAGCAGAATAATAATCCTTGCATTTGATATTGCTCCTTATTACTTTTTCGAGACATCTCAAAAAATATATAATGTAAAGTGAATTGATTGTATATTTTGTGGGCAAAATGCAGCAGCCAATTGCACACAGCAATGTCCCACAGTTGTAGATTGAAGTGACCAATATTTATTATTATTTTGTTTTGAGGGAATTATTACCTCCGAAAAAGCGAACCGCCAATCGACTAACAACTGGGTTCCTACTTACTGCTAGGTAAACAGAGGCGTGTGAAGTAGGGAAACTTTCCCAAACAGGAATAGAACCCAGTTCTCTTGTTTATGAAGCAAGTGCTCTAACTGAGCTGCAGGACTCCAAGAATGCCAACAAAACTAAGATTATCCTCTTTGGTTCCCTCCATTGCCTGCTCATCTCAAGCATTGACTGTATCAGTCTTCCTAAACTTTCAATACAAAATCAGAGCCTGTGCAGAACCACAGAATTTTGTTGAACCTCCAACTCAAGGCCAGTTGATGAGTGGACTAAACTTTTCCAATGCCCAATAATGATTTACAAATATCTACCCTTCAAAAGTTGCAGAACTCTGAAGTATCTCATTGTCTCTCACACTAATCTCTAATGGGATTTCCCTAGCCCCCAGCAGATTAATTTAAATATTACTTTAAGATTTATAGCTTGCAATGCATACATGGTGTTGCCCATTCTACATCTATGATCTTTTGCTTTCTACCTTGCTCACCACTTTATTTACTACTTGAAAACAAGCTTTCAGCCATTTGCCAAAATCCCTCCACTGACCCCCCAAATTTACCTTGACCTCTCTTGACTTTCAAACCCATCTAAAAACCAATTTATGTGACCGTATCTTTGGCCACCTCTCCCCTACCCCATTCTGCTTCTTAATAATAGAAAAATAAAACTGCAGCTACAATTGGACAGAGTACCTCCTATTTCTAACCGTTTATGCAGACCAGCCCTATGAGTGATCTTATGATTCTTCTTCAATTTGCTATTGCTCCAGGCTATGTGGAGATTAATATCTACTTAGCCTCCCTTTCACCTGTAGTCCATTTGTGATGCTGCTAATTCATCTCTAATCATATTAGTTTCATTAGATGATATTTGTCAGAAATAGACACCAGCTTCAAGAGGGGTGGGGGAGAATGGAGCACAGTAATAAATTAATAGGCTTGTTCCATGTGATGTTCAGTAAGAGTCCAGCAGTCACTACATGTTGATTTAATTATCAAAAACAGGTAGAATTCTTCCATGTTCTCACCAGCTTTCGAGCATCAGTTATCAAAAGAGTAGCAATCCAAAGAGTAGGTTAGTGAAGGTGAGCTTTTTGTACTCATCATAAATATTCGCTGAATCCCTGAATAAAATCTTACTTGTGAAAATCGTGTTACACTAAGACTGTTGCAATAAATATCAAATACTGCAGCATATACATATACTGTACTCCCACCTTCAACTCCACTCACAATACAATCTTGTTGTTAAAAATCCTGTTCCAATGGACTTAGAAGGATATCAATGTGCAGAGTATTATGACTGATCTATATTTTAGATTTGATATTATGGTTATTGTTATCTGCTCCCTCGAGATGTACATTTAGAGCAGAGTTAAATTCCATCCCAACACGACTGTATGGTTAATTCAATTCAGGTCATTTCTTCACCAAGCATACTCTACAAATTGATTTAGAATTGTACATATGCTGAAATATCATTTAATATCACTCCAATTGAACACCTGAAACTGGTCAATGGTTGTCTAATGGTAATGGCTTTCCAATTCTACAATGCTATCAAACCTTCACCTTGTTCCTTTGACCTGCTGCATTTCTAAAGTGGATTTAAGATTTCCTGTGTACCACTGGAAACTGCAAAAGAACCTCCTGTTCACAGGTCTGAAGACTAATCAAATGGTTTCACATAAAATATAAGCATGCTATATTCAATTTCAGTGATGTGGACTGGCTTTTTTTTTGACATTTTCTTATATAATCAATATTTTCTCATGACAAGATGCTTCTGCAATTAAATCAGATGTCTGGGGCTTTGTACTTCTTTAATAGGTGTTATCAATTTTGGTCAGTGGTTGACAATATGCTTACGGGTACGTATTTTCCCATCCTGTCTAGCCCCAAGTTGTAAAGCACATTTACAATGTCTAGTTGAGAGAATGATCTTCCAATTGGAGATAACTGTGGTCCCCTATGCAGATCCATTTTCTGAATGTCCAGTAGGATGGGCTATTTCTCTGAATTGTTATTCTTAATTTTATGGTTTGAAAAATGAAATTCTTGCGAAAGTGATGTAGAAGTGAGAGTGACAAGGTTTGAGCTGAAGTACTGTCCATGTGCTTTGTCCCTGCTGTCAAACCAGCATAAACTTTATCATTCCATTATTCGGTATCATTCTATCCAAGTAAAGTTGCTTCACACAGAGTAAATGTAGAATACTGAATAGTTTGTGAAAAGCATCAAAAACATATTTTGATGTACAATGCTGCAGATTACAATTAGGATAATCATGAAAGGATTATCGAATATTTTATACTAAATTTAAAACTAATTTTCCAATTCTCAGTTGCATGGATGTTGAAGACCTGTTAAAAGATCATGTTATTTTAAAGATCAAAGCAATTTTCTGCACTTCAAATTGCTTGTTCAAACCTGAAGACTATTGCATATTTTATCTTTGGTGCAGTTCTGTATGTATTGACATGGGAAAATTAATTTAATATCTCAGGATTGTCCATCGCATTGAGATTGAAGAGGAAATGGAGGCTGTTGGAGTTAACCAAGATACATAAAACCACAAGAAACTGAGCCACACCAAAATTACACATCGACTTCCTTCCACTGGAACAAAGTACACTATGGTACCAGCTTAACACAGAAACATATTATCTTACAATTTATTATTTAAACATTTAGTTTAAACCTGAAACACAGAATATATATCCATTCCAAAAAAAATAAAAACATAAACTAAGAGAGAAACACAGAGAAGAAAGAGAGGTGCCAAGAAAAGGAGCTGAATAGGGCACAGTGGGTACGTACCAGGGAAACCAGGGGTGGTCTGCCCAAGGGGAGTAAAAGGGGTATGCTGCATAGCCAACTGGTGAAGCTTGGTCAACTGCTGAGGGGTAGGAGGGGAAATTAGAACTAACTGATTACTTTACAATAACACAAACACTACTCTTAGAAACAAAAAAAGAAAGTCAGTTCACAATGAACCATGTGGCAACATGGCAAACACTTGATTTGATGGAAAATAAGATTTTTTTTGAATTGCAAATTGTCTGTGTCTTGTCTCCCATCCCACTCCCTCTCTTAAAAGTCCCACTAACACAAGGATCTAGCCAGGAGGACTGGTGAAAGCCACTGGGAATTCCTTCTGTTGGGTGAGTGAGTGAGACTCGTCCTCAGCTCTTGTGAGCCAGCCAGCAAGTTGCTCAGGGTTTTTCAGAAAGTAGATATAGATGAGCCAGGCTCTAAGAGAGCTACTAACATCAGGTGATGGAAAGATTGGAGAGTCAGTCTCTATTGGAACTCAAACATACCCCAGTTTTCTGATTCTTCAATACAGTTTTTTAATTCCATTTTCCCTCTCAAGGACTCTGGTCTCCATGCAGCCTCCTTCAACTGGGAAGATGGGTGAGCGAGCTGCGGACTTCTCCACAACGTCGATGTCAGCGCTGTTTTGTACTCAGCCGACAGAAGGCACGCATCCTGTGGAGCAAGATGGCCAGTGTCAGAGTTGAGATGCTCCAATAGCATGAGACACCCTGCCTTGCTGTCTGACTGAGAAACTGAAGAAACGCATTGTAAGTATAGTTGGAGGATAGGAGAGTCCGATATTGCTGGCATCAAAGAAACTCCTCAGAAATGTGCCTGCAGGAATCATGTTTCAGAAAGCAGAGTGTCTCAAACCATCAACGAAAGTGTGAAGAGAGATTTTAAACCACTAGATTGTGGGCCAGACCTTCATTCTTTTTACCCTGGCAAGATTTGTTTTGAATTTCTGAACTTGCTGCATGTACAGTTTAGGACTGTATTCCTTTTTATTCGAGAACCAGGCAGAAGTTTGATTATTACTTAAAAAACAACCAGAGAGAATAGAGCAGCTAAAACTCTGAACAATTAATATAGGAAAGTCTTACCTTGCTAGTGGGTTAGAGGTTTCCTGACATGACAAGTTATTTCATTTTCTTGTATCAAATTAATATATAAAATATATCCTTTTTTTAAATAGCTGATGACAACGAAACTTCAGGTCTTGCAATATCAACATATCTTAAGTCTAGGCATGTCACATATAATACACATATAATTATTGGGCTGGGGCAGAGGGAAAGCAATGAGGGTTAACAAGGTAGTATTACGACTAGTTCCGGATGGTGCACCATAGTCAAACGTTCCATAATGTCACATTGACTTGTAACTAGTGTTTGTATTGATTGTATACACCATGTAATGTAGGTGAAGCTGTAAGAAGCCGAACACAAAAGGACTAAAGTCCATTGTGCTGACTCCAAAGAATCTGATAAGAAGATTAGGTACATCATCTCTTTAAGAGTCAAAGAAACTCTGAAATATAACGCCTTGGGAGACTGCTAACAATAAAAATATGCTGTGACTTATCTTTGAAGTGAATCCTTTCTGTTCTGAATGTAAATGGTCCTTTGAGTGAAATGGGATCTTTAATGTCCACTTGAATAGGCAGAAAGTACTAATAGTAATGAGTAAGATTGTAGGTTCAAGCCCCATGTCAGGATTTGAACTCACAGTCTAAGGTAACACTCCAGTGCAGTGCTCAGGGTGTGTTATATTGTGGGAAGTTTGGATTGTGGGAAGTTTGGATGAGACGATAACCTAAACAACAACAAATTATATTTAGATAGTGCCCTTCACGCCAGGTTGCAACTCAGATACATATCGCTCCAATTCACTGTAAATCTTCTGAAGCGCTTTGGGGCGTCTTCCTGACATGAAAGGTACTATACCAAACACATAGCATAGAGATTCCTAACAGTGTCTGTCACAATTGGACCATTCAAGACAATACTTCTCATGATAACCTGATGTCAAAAGACCTTCCTGGTGAACGGATAGAAATACTAATCTGTCTGCTAACCACAATTTTAGGTAGTTCAGGGGAATGTTACAGAAATGGCCTATTAGCAATGATTAGACAGGCTAAAAGTATTCACACAGGCAAAACATAATTAATGATCAGGCCAAATGACCTGTTTCAGTGCTGTAGATTCTATATATGTAATTCTATGTATGTATAGCATTTTAAGAAGCTGCAGTAGACATCTAGATAATAACACAAAGTATCTGCCAGGTATAATAATCAGCACAGAGGGAAGAAGACTGATTTGCCTCCACAACGGTCAACCTGTCACCTCAATAAAGACGTTCTTTATCTTTATACTAAAGCCATCCAAATCAATGACTTAATAACAAAAGCGGGTTAGTAGAAAGGCCGCGGAAATTTCAAAAAGCTTAAGTTGCCAAGTACGAACTATTCTTAAAATAATAGGTTATGCTACATAGTATTAAACTGAACTCAGCTAAATTTTGCAAAACTAACTCATGCTATTAGAATTCTGAACCTGCCATAATGTTAATGTTGAAACCAACTGAATTTGTCTTGATGACAATTGTGTTATGCTTGCGTGCATGCTAATAGCTAAATAAAAAAAAGTTAGTACTAAATTGAACAGCATGTTGGGCGGTGTCTGATACCTCTCCTCTGAAGCTGGAGTCAAACAGTATCATTGTGGTTGAACTGACAATCAGACTAAACTGTGACAAATCTTTCAAGCTAATTTCTGTGGGACAGCTCTAAGTAAGCTAAATTAGGAATGCCAAACGTGCCCTGGTCTGAAATCCTGATCTCTTCCATGGTTGAACGTTTGCCTAGGATACTGATGAATTGCTTCAAATATTAAAGCACAATGCTCTAGGAGAACAACAAAAATGTACATAAATGTTCATTAATGTATTAGTATCTTAATTTCAGTCTTGTGGCTCAGCAACCGACGTAAGTGGTAGCCATCAGTGAAGATCTTCTCACTGCGGAAGTATCAGGTCTAGTTGCATTGCTTATCGACTAATGCGGCCATAGGATTGAGGAACATATTGGTAGTCAAGGCAATGTATTTTCCTTATTTGGTGTTAGTTTTGAAAGTTGGGAATCTGCTATCTTTGAACTCAGTCTAGAGCTAGTAGATATCCAAGATTGCAGGTGAAATAGCTGAATGAAAATCAGTCATCAATAACTTTTGAAGACAGAAACTGTTGTATTCATGAGAGTGGAGAAGGACGAATATTTGTTTTGTGATTCTTAATTAATCACTTAAAAGTTTCCAGTGGAATTGATAAAGTAAATCAGCACTTCAAGAGTGTATGACAAAGTCATAATAAGTATTTATATCAAACACTGCAGAGACAACACTTGGAACGTCCTCCCGACGTGAATAGATCTACACAAATGTAATTTTGTTTTTGTTATTGGAAAACTCTATTAGATGTTGAAAACATTTTAGAGAAAGAAGAACATGGATAACTCCAAAATTTAGAGCTCTAAATTGTCAGAAGCTCAAAAGAGCTAAAGTTGTTCTTATTGGAAAAGGATGGGAATGAGGAGGAAGAGAAGCATGATTCAGCACTTTAGAAAGATGAGACATAGATGAGGACAATGCAAGAACACTATTTGACTTAAACCATCAGGTCTGAACTAGAGGTCAGGTACAGAATAAAAAATTTAAAAGCCTCAAGCACAGGTGGAGATCAGAAGAAATTATTTCTTCAAAGAACTGTGGATGTTTGGAACAGGCTTCCATCAAAAGAAGTTGATTCTACATTACTTAACTCTTTTAAAAGAGAGTTAAAATATATACTTGGAAACAGTATTAAAAGGTGAAGAAAGAAAACGCAGATTGAAATGTATAGATATTCCACAGGACACAATAATTGCTGTACTGCTGGGGATGTGGAGGAAATGAGGCCACATAGAGCACACGCAGAATGAACACTTTGCACTTTGCTGGACTAACTTGGTAGCGAGGGCGTGTCAGTGTGAAATATTTGCCTAGAAAGTGGAGTGAGTTGAATGAAATCCATGAAAGGACAGGCACGGTGTGGCCTATGGAAGGAGCAAGTTTGTTTGGCAAAATGGCTTGTTCCACGTTTTCTGAATAGTCTAACAATGCTAATTTAAATCTTCTCATATTCCCACATTGATTTTTATTGCCTTATCTGCAATTTCACAGAATTCCTTCTAGAGACACTAACTAACCTTTCAATAGTGATAGTTTTAATCCTTCCCAGGGAGGCACTCAATACAGTTAGCTCTGGTGCTATTTAAGCACTGTCTGCTGATAAAATAGCCTACAAAATCTTGAAAGGTACTACTGTGCCCACTGAGGTTTAGAACCGTTTATAATTACCAGCAATAAATATATATGTACACCCTCCTCTGATTTTGTTACGCCAGGTTATTCTATCGATATGCTACAACCTTGTGCTACAATGGGTGTATTATGCAATATGGAAATACAGTAATTTCTTACCCAATTCTTATTGTCTACAATTTTCAGTTAGTTTTGTTGGAATCTGTATTGGAACTGGACTGTTGGCTCCTGCTTATGATTAGCCTGTTAACTAATTTGGGTGATTTATTTTGCTAGCCTATACAAGGCAATAAGATATATATAGGTTACAAAGATTTTTTAAAAATCGATCATATCAACATAGTGGGACGTCTTCCCGACGTGAAAGGCGCTTTAGAAATGTAATTTTGTTGTTGTTGTTGTTGCAGCATTCAGCCTCAATTTCCTGAAAATTAAACTTAACGAATTGGGGAAAACTCCTGTTCAACTCATACAGAACCTTACCTATCCCTAACAGGGATAAACACTAGCCACACAGAGAGCATGGTGGCGTTCAGGATGGATTTGAAAGAACCAAAACTATTGCAAGAAAGTGGGACTTATTTTCCATCAAATGCTCTAAAACATAACTAGAATATAACAAAGTGATCAGTTAAAAACTATTACTGGAGATCACATATACAGAGACAGCTATAAAATTAAATCTCAAGACTTTTGTTATTAATATTGGTTAATATTAGCAACATACATAATCATGCATTTTATTTTCCATTCAACATCATGAATAGGGTAGGTAGAAAGGGATGGGGGAAAAACTCACATCTGGGTGTGGAATGGCATATTGTCCCTGAATTGTATAGGCCTGCAAAAATGAAATAAAAAAGAAAAAATATTTTTCAGAAGTTCTTTGTCTAAGAAATCATCTACAATCAATACCACTGAAAGCACGTGACTTGTGCCTAATGTCACTATTTTGTAATGCATTTTGTCTCAGCAAACATCTTGTACAATAATTTCAACAAAGAAGAAAATCTAGGAGCTTTAAAACAGAAGACCGAATATAGAATGAAGTAACCCATCAGCGGATACAAACATACGGTAGCCATTTAATCTACTTTACAAATCTTTATGTTAGAATTGAATTCCATACCATACAGTAATTTGGAAATCGAGCAGTCATTTGGAGCTCTCTTGGCAGTGGTATATAATAGTTAAATGATAATACAATAAATATTGTAGGTACTGAATCTGGATTTGTATTGAATTGTCAAAGATTTGTGTTGTATATATATCTATATCAGAAAAAGGGTTCCCTTTTAGATTTTCTTCAATGTTCGTTGTTCACTAAAATTGCAGTATATTTGTTAAAATTTCTGACATTGAGTGTATTGCTTTAAATTAAATGAACTTCCATATAAATACAGTCTAAGGAGATTACCATTGTAAAGCATTTTATAAAACCAGTAAAATAAACTAGTATTACAGTTCTATATTGACAAATAGTACAATAAAGGTTGTAACCGTAGAGAACTGAATGGTCACTTTCCAATCAGTTCTGGTCAATACAAAGTGATAATTGTAGGGCTACTCTGGATCACTCTACAAACTAACATAGCAAAGAGGGATAACATTTAAGAGAATCTTTCATAAGAGTATACAGGAAGTTAATAGCATCATTTCTAATGACACTCCTATTATAGACATGATTATTACTGAGACAAGCTGCATGTCTAGGATGTTCTAGGACACCACCACAAATATCAGCTTACATACAAGTCTATAACATTCAGACCCAGACGCAAACATTCACATACATATACAGATACACACAAAAACACACGCGCACACACACACACACAATAGGAGTTATCTAAGCAGTTTCTGAGCCAACTGAGTGGCCATTAGGATATAACATGCAAGTGAAGATGAGAAACCTGAATGCACTAACAGGCAGTGGCTGGTGCTGCAGTAAGAGGCTGAGGTTGGCTGCGGAGGCTGACAGGGGATCTGCTCTTACCTGGCCACCTGCAAAAATGACGGGGGCAGAGGCGGGCTTTGGGCGGTAGGGGATGGTGGCACCTTTCGGTGGGGACTAGGAGGGACAGGGAAAGCATGTTAGAAACGGCATTAGAGCAGATTCATCTCTGAAAAAATAAAAGGCAATTTCAGTCATAAAACAGAATGCAGTCATGGGCACTTGTTGAATTTCAATATTTCTTCATGTCTGCCTTGAATTCAGTCGAGCACTAAGATAGACTACATAATAAAGATTGAATTTCATCAACAGAATTTGTTTTGTTAGACATACAGGACAGATTGTAGAAATTACCAAGATTTTATATAGTAGCATGTTTACAAGATGTATAGCGAAGAAAATGAACTACAACATATTGTCCACACTAACAACACAATTTCAATCATTGCTGAGATCTGACGTCAAAACATCACATTATGTGACTAACCATCCAGTGGTAAGTTTTCTTCATCAAGTGATCTTATACTGCATGTTCTGATGAGGATTCTAGGAACATAGGAGTGCTATGAAGCAGTATATATATCTGCCTTTTGAAAGGTACCACTAATAATAATAATCCTTACATTTATATAGCGCTTTCCATGTCTTATCGACATCTCAAAGCGCTTCCAGAATACAACAACATCCCAAGGTCAGGACCAGAGCAGGGGAGGGCAGGGAGAAGACAAGAGGGAAGAAAGGGGGGAGAAGACGTCAGGACCAGAGCAGGAGGATGGGAGGGGGGGGGGGGGGGTGGGTGGGGGAGTGTCGTGGTTGGGGGAAGGAAAGTAGGAAAATTTACTGTATATTTGTGGGAGAAACGCGGCAGCCAAATTGTGCACAACAGTATTCCACAAATAGTCGTGGAAGTGGGGCCACGGGAGAAAGGGAGAAAAGCGGATAGGGGGGAGAGGGAGGGAAAGGTGGGGTAAAATCAGGGAGGAAAAGGGGGGAGAAAGGGCGTTAAAGGGGGGGGAGTGAATGAAAGAATTAATTAATTCCAATGGGAATTAGAATCAATATTTTCTGATTAGAAAGATTTTCTGATCAGAAACTACATTTCAGAACATATCAAATGAATGTTTTAAGCCCACTGCCTTCAGCTCCTGACTTGCATGAATCCTTTCACTTACAATGGCATGTGATCCTACTTACTGTTTTGACGCCAATTGTCATATTATTCCTTAAAAGATACCAATAATTGGACCTAAAACGATCACAACTGTTGTGAAGGAAGCAGATTAACTGCTATGTCAGCAGCATTTATTAAATCAGTAATATAACAGGAGCTTGGACTCTTTTGCATTTCGTAAAACATTGTTATTTTATGAAATGCAACCTCCAGGTTGCATTTCATAAAATTCCGGGTGTTGCTGGTCTTAATGCTTCCGGGTGTTGCTGGTCTTAATGCTTTGTAGCATCGTGATTAGTGTTGCAAACATTTTGTATTGCACGTCTCCAAACAGCACTAATTTAGAGGTAGTGTTTCCTCTTAAATAACTGTAGAACAAAATGCCTGAAGATTGTAAAATGTGAATGTATCATGATATACACAAACCTTACACACACTGTATACACACAAACTAAAATCATATCATCAATAAAATCTTGATTCTGGAATTTGCTTCAAAATTTTCAATTAAAGAACCCAGAAGTTTTGCTCTAATATATAGATCCAAAGTCAAAAGGACACAACTAAAAAAAAAGGAAATCTCGCAATGCTGTTTTGTCTTTGTGCGCTGCTTTTAAACACAGATCCATCTACTGTAAATATGTTTCAATAAAACTTTGTAGCGAAGGCAAGCATCATAGTTCAAACAGTTCTATATATATGTGGATTTGAGGACTGAACTTCTCCACTCCGTGCTTGAATTTGCAGACACATCCGGCATTATAAAATGAATTTTAATTTTCAAATGCATTTTTTGCTGTTATTTAAAAAGGAAAACCTCAGAAAATTGGTCACTTCTTTCAAACTCAGTGTTCTTGACACTCCCCTTGTACTCTACCTCCAGCATTACCACACAGATCTGCTTCACACACTGGATGATGGCATCCGGCATCCCTGAGATTGTCACTGCGCGCTCAGTGGAATTAGGTAGCATGTCCCCTGCCACCTGGACCTGAGCCCCTGTCGACTGGAGAAAGATATGTATTAGATTATAGAAAATCTATTGGCATCCAGCCTTCATGTGTTCTTGTAACAACCAAGTACAATTTGATAAGTATCAATCCCTATTGCAAATACCTCTAATTCTGTCGTAATTGTGTTGCCTCCCGACGTGAAAGGCGCTCTGCAAATTAATTTTTTTTGTTGTAGTAGTAATGTAGCTTCTTCCATTTTTGCTTTAAAATGGAGTGAGCTACTGTAATTGGTAAGCTTCACAGTTGGCAGTTCTTTGGACTTTCATCAGAAGATTGTTGGCTGAAGCTCAAGGCTTGAATTCATAGACACGGCTGACATGCTTGTCTAGCACTGAGGGAAGCATTGCATTGCTGGATTTGCCATGCTTTGGAAGAGATGTCAAACCGAGCTTTGTCTGCCTGAGGACTCAACAGGATGACTTGGAAAGGCAGACCAGACACTGGGTGCATAGACTCTTCCCACTCAGCTTCCATTAACACTGCAAGCCAAAGCTCTAACATGTAGAGTATTACTAACTGGACAAGCAGCAGGAAACCTTGCCATACAGTATTCTCAATGGCAAGCTATACAGTATTAGCTAATAACACACAATAGGTGCCTCCAACCCATTCTCTGGGGTTTCCAAGCCTTGGCTCTTGCGCCTGATACTTTCTGGAATTAGGTAAATCGGATGCATCCCCCTCAGGAAGAGTGCGCGTATTCCATTCCAATAATCTATCTCTGGAATTTCCACATGTGGGTGGATACATGGTATTCTGTTTTGTTTGCATGGTGATGGGTTTCTGCATGTGTCAGACACACCTGTCTTTAACTAAAAAATAGTTAATGTGAATCTTCATTTTTTCACTCTAAACTCAGTGGAATATCAACTTTGTGCTATCACTGACACATTAAATCATATTAGAACTATACAAATTTACAGTGCAGAGGGTGGACATTTAAGCCATTGTGTCATTGAATCCTTTCAGTCCCATGTACCTGCACTTTCTCAACAATCCTGTTTCAATGTTGCTTATGACATACTGCTCTAGGATACCCCACTAATATCCTCACCATTGGTTGATAGGTACTCCACTGAATGTTTAATTTGGCATCCCCCAAATATCTGCTACATCCTGCATCAATCATAACAGGCAACAATGCATGTGAAATGAATGTCCTCAGAACATTCATCAATGGATAACAATTTTCGATCTTGGGATTGAAATACCCTTTGGGAAAAAGATGAATAATAATTTTGATTTTTTTATGGATTCACTACCTCGCGAATTTCTTTTATCTTGGAGCCTCCTTTTCCAATCAGTGATCCACATTGACTGGCTGGTACAACGAGTCGCAGGGTCACAGGAGGTTTACTGGTAGCTGGACTGTTCGTCATTGAATTATTTATGTCCTGAAATAGGAAAGAAGTTTAGTAAGACTGACCAATATACTGGCAAACTTTGTTGATACATTTAGTTTGTGTAATCAATGAAATATCTCAGATTCCAAGCACTTACATTCTTTATTTCTACTATTTTCTGTAATAAATCAATCTAAATATACAACTGGAAAAATGCTCTGTTAAACCACAGCACACTTATTTGGTTGACTTCCTTAAATCACATGACAGTAATTATGATTAGGAGCAAGGGAAAAGGTTAGATTTTTTTAAAAAACTCAAAAAACCTTCTCTTGACCCATCTCTATCCTCTACCTACTGTCCAATCTCAACCTTCCTAAACAAAGTCCTAGACTGAATTGTTGCCTCCCAGATTCCCTCTTTCCTCTCCCGCCACATCCTGTATGAACCTCTCCAATCTGGTTTCCATGCTTTCCATAATAGACACAGACTTAGTCAAAGTTACAAATGACATTCTTTCCATCTGTGACCACAGTTCTCTATCTCCTCGTCCACCTGCGACACAACTGACCACTCTATTCTTCTCCACTACCTCTCTGTTCAGCTCCACCTTCATTGTTCTGACCTTGCCTGGTTTCACTCTTACCTGTCCCATCGTCTCCACACTGTATCCACTAACGGTTTCTCCGCCTTGTGATGTTGATAATTCCAAAGTGCTTGAAATCTTTCTTTCCTGCATGTAAATTTCAGGCTATAGAGATTTTGCCAGTGGGGGAGATTCCCATCCCAAGTCAGTGGGTACCTCTTCTGTGACCAGCATTCAATTGAACGTTGTAGTATGGGCTTAGCTCCGCGACCACATAACTCCCACCCTCGCCCGGCTCCATTGGCTCCCCATCCCCCAGAGGATCGAATTCAAGATCCATTCACAGCCTTGCCCCGCCCACCCCCGCCTCTCTGTCCTGCTGTCCCCCTATGAACCTCCCCACCCACTCCGTTCAGCGGGGTCCAGCCTGCTCCATGTCCCCCACCCGACCCACCCTACCATCGGTGAATGGGATTTCAACCTCTGCCCCCCACACTCTGGAACTCCATCCCATAGTCCCGCCTCCTTCAAGGCCGGTCTCAAGACCCTCCTCTTCAACCGTGCCTTCTGCTGCCCTCACAACTATCTCCCTCCCCTCCTAACTCTCTCCCGTACCTCCCCCCTGCCCTGCCCATCTCCCTTGCTCGGGTCCCGTCCTGACTGTTCAGCAACTTGGGACGTCCTCCTGACGTGAAAGGCGCTCTATAAATATATATTTTATTGTTGTTGTTAAAGCTAAGCATAATATATATGGATTTCCTATGGAGTCTAATGGATTCCCATTTTTTCAGCAGGGAAAATATTAATGAACACAGTGGCTGACTAGCATTCTCATTAGCACATCCATAAGCTATTCACAATCTCTGAATATACTTTGAGGATACTGTATGTAACCTGCGCCTTTCAATACAATTATTTTATCTCCAATTAATAAAATATTCTGATGTAGACTTATCCTATTCACATCTCAAAGGCTTCAGGTTTGATTCCTAGTCTATGTTAGATAAACATACAGGGCTACAATGGAATTGGCATAGCATTCCAGTGGGGGGTAGGGGAAGAAAGATGCCAGAAGAGGTAAATAA